>PYHW01009662.1:1048573-1122190 GCA_013186435.1 Turdus rufiventris | reverse complement strand
CCCGCCCCTTGATAATTTTTCTATCTGGGAGAAAACGCCCTCATATTTTAAAGCATGACAACAGCCCACGGCTGTATAGTTTATGGAAAAACATTAGGAGGAGTCTGGATGCCAGTTTATAGCCAGATCTCTCTCCAAAAGCAACTATTGCATACTAACACTGCCTATTTGCAGCCAAATGAGTGTGAGGAACCAGCAGCTGGCAGCACACCAGGTTGTTTGTGGACATGTCCGTGGCTGGTCCCCAGTACCTGTGTCTCTCCAGGATCGCAGCTGTCCCAGGCAAGTCATTTCCTGCAGGACTACACAGACTACTCTGCAGTGCCTGAGATACGTGCTCTGGTGTGTTTTAGCAATTAAGTAATAAAGGCTTCAGTGCTAGAGTATAAACAGAGCGAGCAATTTATAAGGGAGAAGTATTTCCAGGATAGAGCCTGGCTTGGTTCTTGCAGGAGAAAATGTGTTTCTCGGCTTCTTGCAAGGCAGTGCCACAGCATCTCTGAACTCTTGACTGAATAGCAGGGGGAAATGATGGACTTCTTTGCAGCTTTCTAAAAGAGGTTTTCATTAAATGTGCCATTTATCTGCATCTGGCAGATGTTTCATATTAGAAAGATGATGCACAGCACTGTAGGGCAAATAAGAGAGTGGAGGAGCAGGAGGGAAGGATGAAACAAGGTGACTGCAGGGGCCCCTTCATTCCTCCAGGAGGCCTGTCCTGACTGCAGCTGGCTCTGCTGACCCTGCCTGATGCCTGCACATTGAACTCACAAGCTGCAGGGGCAACCGGGGACTGGGGGCAGCCTAGGTGCCCACCATACAGTTGAGTTGGTGCATCCCATGCCCTCGGGATCAGGGCAGAAAGGGATCCAGACTTGGATGTTTTGCTCCTGCTGTGGTATAAGTGTCTCTGTAGGGAATTATGCTAAGGATATTAATTATTAATTATTAATTATTGATTAACAGTAATTTAATTAACACTAATGGCAGAGAAAGCCCAGGGTGGTACAGGGACACCTTTCCATACTGCCTTTCAGGAGATGTACAGATGCTTCACAGAAAGGGTTTCAGGATTATGGTCCTTCTTAAATAGCGGCACCTGCAGCATCAATTCAGTGGGGATGCTGTGGGCCCTACCTACAAGTGGGTAAACTGAGGCAGTGAGGGTTACCTGGCAAGTCACACCTTGAGAAGGTTACAGGAACTATTCGGAATCAACAAGATCCCCAGTAGGAACCCAGGAAGCAGAAGAAAGAAGCTGCAGATCTCTGAGCTGCAGCAGCTTGATCTTCATGAGGAAGGCCAGAGCTGGGTGCCAGGTGCTAGGCTGCTGCTCCAGGGCAGACAAAAGCTTTAACTTTCCTCTCCTCAGTTTTTCCAGGTGCCATCAGCATGTTGGAGTCACTGGTCTCTCTTTGCTGTCATCAGAACACCTCCTTTCAGTGGCTGCAGATTTATACCAGACTGATGCAGACAGCTCTGTTGGTTTTCCTACCCCTACTCAAAAGAATGTGGAATAGTTTGTTTTCTCCACTTTGTACTGAAAAGAGGCTTTTATCAGAACAAGAGTTTGCCTGGAGAATTTTTCAGCTCTGTTTCCCTGCCTCTTTATCAGCGCATTAACACAAACAGCACTGTGACCTTTTTAACCAACATACGTGGCCTCCAGTAACGCTGGGCTGGAAGAACTCCACAGGTCAGACGACATCCTGCCATCAGTCATTGGCCTCACGTGGTTTGGTGCACTTCAAGTGGATTTGCCAGATGCAGTCAGTGCATCCACTCTGTTTTTCCGTGCATGTCCTAGGAGAAGCTCTCTGACTAACAGATGTTTTTAAATGCTCTTTCACATGGGAAAATTGGGAATTATATGTTTTTGTTGCACCCTTGCTATTTCATCCAGCCACGTGGCTCTCCAGGGATGGAGACATACTTAAGAAAAATATTCACTTCTAAAAGCTTCTACAGATCTTTTTCACAAGACTTCCTTGGCTTAACCAGCCCAGCAACGCACACTTGTATTTCTGTTTTGCAGCAATTAGTAAGGTTTGCTAATTACACCACTATGTGCTTAGACAATTGATTTCCCTTTGTAGCACAAAATAATTTCCTGTTATGCCAATTCTCTTAATCTTCCTCAGAAACAAACCCAGACTGCCATTGCCAGTAATGTGTCACATTCCCTTATTAAATTGCTCTCTTTTCTGCCCCAGATATGTGTACAATGTTTATGATTTCTGATCAGTGGATTGGATCACCTACAGCTGTTATGACTTGTACATATTTTGCTTCATGTATTGACAGCACCAAGCAGAGTTATTGAAAAGCAACTCCCTTTGCTTAGTAGCTTGCATGTCTCCTTCGGCAGTGGGACGTGAGTTTAGGGACAACCCTGGACTCTTATGCTTGGTTTTGGCACGTGTAAAAAACTACTGGCAGATGAGGAAGTTCAGAGCCTTATATGTGAGTGTGGGCCACCCAACTGCAGCCAGACCAGTAAGTGAGAAAAAGCACACATTTCTGCTCACGTAAATGCACAGGTTCTGTTTAGAGTTATATTGAAGAAGACCGGGCTCCTCAAATGAAAGAATTTCTTGTAACCAGGCTGAGCACCACTAGTGCAAGCACAATGTGAATATTCATCTCATTGTACTTCAGCCTGTCCCATTTACACATTCATTTGATTAGGGAGAAACTCAGCAGCTCAGAAAAGAGAGCAAATTTGTGTAGCCCAGGCATATGAGCATGCAAGGAAATGGCTTGGATAATTCTGTATGGAACATGGTGCTGGATGGCAACTTCCCAGGGCTTAAAACCAGACCTTAAGTTTTCCAACCCAAGGCTTACCTGAGTGAGAGAAGTGCCAGGAATCACAAAGGCAGTGTGTGACTCAGGGCCTCCTGGGATAGACAGGGTTAGTGCACTGAAGCCTGCTTTATGATACTGGAAAGTCACATTATTCAGGAAAGGGAAAAAAACTGCCACCTTTCCTCCACATGTCAGGCAAGATCTCTTTTATCATCTGGGCTGCAGATGAGAGCTCTTATCCTCTCCCCTCCTGCACAGAGATAATGCTTCAGTTCAGCTCTCCTCCTGCTAGGGCAGCGAGATGCTTCAAACTCCCTCTGATCTACTGTGATCAGCCTCATCCTTCTTTGAGACATAAACCCCATTTCCAGGAAAAAAAACCAAAAAACCCAAACTAAACATGGTGTAGTTCCAGCAACATTTTTTAAGGGCAAAAGCAGACTGATAGTATGTATATTTACCACTCACGTTCTGTGGCAGATCTGCTTTAACATTGAACATTTTTCAGCTCAGTCCTTTGATACAAAATCACCTCAGATAATTGAAGGAGAGAACTGATGAAACATTGAAGCAGAAAAAGCAACTGCCGAAACTAGAGTACCTACTCTTCCAAGTGGGTAAATATACATGAGTAAAACCAATCCCATCTCTAGAAACTGTAGTAAGTACTGCAAAACTACAAACAAACCCCACCAACCAACCAACCAAGCAATCAGCCCCAATTTATTTCTTCATTTATAGCAAGCTTTTAGAAAAATCTCACATACTGCAAACCTCCCTAGGAAAGAACAACCAGAAATGCAGTAGTTAACATTCTTACTGCATGTTGATTGTGAAAAGTTTAGAGAATAGGAATAGTTTTCTATGAGGCTTTACACAGAAGGAGAGATAAAGAGGAGAGATTCTATGACCTGCCTTATCTGTGGAAATTCTCCCTTCAAAAGAAACAAGCTTGTTTTACAAAGTCAAATCAGAAAATACCCTTATTAACCTGATGTCAGTTCTGGGGCATTACTTTAGTCTGGTAAGAGAGCACACAGATTTTATTTTACACCAAATCTCCATGTTTGGGTTCTGATAATTGTCCACAATGCCCCTGTACAGGGCTTTTTTCCAGAGCACAGGTGGAACAAGCTGGATAGAGGTCTATCTGAGCTAGTGACCTAACCTGTAACAGCGTCCTTTATATGATATAAAAAGCCTTCTTGCCTTGCTGCAAAGCAGCATGGGTGTGTCCATATCACCTCAGTTGTCACCCATGACAAATAACACATTTTTCTACATAGTGGTGTCTTCCAGCACATTTCAGTGTCCCCATCACCCCAGCATCTGAGATCCTTTCTCATGAAATCAATGGCATTGGGAAAATACTGGGTGACCTTTCAGGACTTTGCTAGTTTTCATTTTCCTGGAATCAATGTTTGAGGGCTGGATTTTTTTGAAGTTTAGTCACATGAAGAATTTTGGGGTAGAAAGTGTAGCAATATTTATTCTTTAAATCTGACATTAAAATAGAAATTCAATATAGATTGGAACAGTGCAACGACCAATTTTCTATCCCTTAGAGGGACAGGATGCTGAAAATGCCCCTTCTGTGTCATGGATCTGTTTCTTGGAGCAGCTTGTCCTGGGTCTATCCCACCGGGTTTGGCAAACCTCCCACATCATCTTTGGATTGTCACTTCATGGAATATGGACAGTGGCACCATGTCCTTTTTAAAGTGTGTAAATGCAGTGCAATTTGACTGATCACTCTCCAGCACCCTTCCTTCCACTTCTCAAGTATCCCCCCTCCCAGATTTAAAACTCCAGCACTATTTACTCATTGAGCTCTCTAAGAGGCGCAATCTACCTTTACCACCTTCAGCATAACGATGCCTCTCTACTGTGATGCAAAAAACAACTGCCAAATAAATAAGACCTCTGTGATGAGTTATTTTACAAAGGCTTAGTAACAGGCTGCAGCCTGAGTATCATTATCAGTCCCATCTAGGCACGGACTGAACCTGTGAGTCACAGTTACTGTAAGACAAGTGGTAATTGTGCTTCAGAGCAGGTCAACCTTATAAGAAATGTCCGCGGCTGCCAGCACAACAGCAAAGCTCTGCAGCTGGCACCTCTGCCATCCTTCAAACATACACTTAGCAGGGATTAGGCACTGTCACACTGCATCATCTCTCTCACTCACTCTTTCACCATCTTTTTTGTATCCTCTAGACCACACTGAATTACAACTTAGTGTAAACATACTGGCGGGACTTCTGACCTTACACTTTTTGTGATTCTGCTGTTCACTACCTTTCCTTTTTTAGCCTGTAGAAGTCCATTCCCTATTTTGATTTTGGCCTGAATCACCAAGTTACATTTACAATTCACTTCCTCAGGCAAAAGCAAATACCCTCAAGTGCTAACAGCAATAAACACTGTGGGCTGCTGCCCGGTTCTGCAGTGACTGCAGCTTTTGTTTAAAGGCACCACAGGGTTGCTGGGTTTACAATATCTTTCTTCATCCCTGTAAATTTAAAAAGTTTTTATTTACATCAAACATGCCACCTTTCCCCTGAAGAAAAATTCCGTTAAAAATGGTTCCACAGGGTGTGTTAAACCTTATACATAAATTTAAAAAAAGAAAAAAAAAAAGGAAACAGGACTGTGCTGTGCCACAGATTTTACTTTAGAGGATCTCTTTCACAGTCCTTTTAGGGGCTTCTGAACAGGAGTTTTATGAATTTATAACAATATATATGTCAGGCAGACACTGGAATTCAAATTATTTTAACTCCAACTAAAGGCCTGTGTTTGAATGTCTGAAAGCATTCCTTTGTGGCTAAGATTTCTGGAGTCTTAAAACTGCAAAGACTGTATCTTCATGATAAATATTCAATTTCTTAGTCATTCTGGTGTCAAAGGACTGCTGGAGAGAATATCTGCACAAGTGTGGTCCAGGAGGAAGCAGAAATCAGAAGAGTTTTATTGCAGAAGTAGTGATGTATAGAGACAAACATGCTTGCTAAGCTTGGCATCTCTGTTATGCATCTGGATATTTGGTATCAAAAATGCATGAACCCCAAATGAGTACTGGCATTGCTTAGCGAGTGCCCACATGGCAATGTGATCTGTCTTGGGACTAGTTGCTAAGGATCTATGAGACTTATTTACTGTTACGTGGGATATTTTTCTTGGTTTCCTTTCAATTCAGTACAGAGTCTGGATGCCTGCTGAGCTGGGAGTTTTCTGTGGACCTCCTTATTTGCCTCACTGGCTGTTACTGCTGATTTCTTAACTGTCAGAAAGGCTCACAAATGGCTGGCTTATTGGACTAGTTAGTTGAATAACTGTTTCACAATGAACTCTGCAATTATTTCCTTGGAAACTATTTTTCAAGCATTTGCTGAACACAATAAATATTTTCATGTGGATATATCAGGAATGCAGCATACAGATAACCTGGTTGGAATCAGGTACGATAATGTTTTATGAATGTCTGATTTATTTTTAGAAACATGATGGCTATTTTCACTTGATGAACACCTCAGGAAAAAAAAAGAAGAATTTCAATTCAAGTTTTACAATCTAGGCACTCCAAGACCCAATAGAGCCAAAATGACCGTCTGCCTTCCCCCACTGCATTTCTAGCAGCTGAGTGATCCTTCTCTTGAATGCACTGAAAGTCTCTCAGATGGCTCAAGCATAGGAAATAACTTCCATCCTGTTCCACACAGAAATGACCATCAGCACTTTGCTAAAGTTGCACCTCTCATGCATGTGCAACACAAATGCATCGGCTAGAACGGAGAACCCTGGATAAGGCAGGGCTTGACTTTATATGATATAAAAAGCCTTCTTGCCTTGCTGCAAAGAAGCACGAGTGTGTCCATATGACTTCAGTTGTCACCCATGACAAATAACACATTTTTCTACATAGTGGTGTCTTCCAGCACATTTCAGTGTCCCCATCACCCCAGCATCTGAGATCCTTTCTCATGAAATCAATGGCATTGGGAAAATACTGGGTGACCTTTCAGGACTTTGCTAGTTTTCATTTTCCTGGAATCAATGTTTGAGGGCTGGATTTTTTTGAAGTTTAGTCACATGAAGAATTTTGGGGTAGAAAGTGTAGCAATATTTATTCTTTAAATCTGACATTAAAATAGAAATTCAATATAGATTGGAACAGTGCAACGACCAATTTTCTATCCCTTAGAGGGACAGGATGCTGAAAATGCCCCTTCTGTGTCATGGATCTGTTTCTTGAAGCAGCTTGTCCTGGGTCTATCCCACTGGTTCCGTTTTACAGCCCAGCAGAGCCTTTACTACTCTTGCACTAAAAAGTTGATAAGGGCAGTTCTGGGAGACAGAAAGGCCTTTTTAATGGCTCGTCCCTGGAGATGCTTGACTCCAAGTTCACTTTGAAGAACGAGCTCACGGACTTCTTCAAAATTGCGGGCTGCTTGCTGAGGAACAAAAATTTTGCCACAAGCTTTGTTATTGATCTGAAAAAGAGACATGAAAACAAGAAAAAACAGAAGTTTAACTAGACTGTTTCTTACAATTTAATTTCCTGTATCCAGTCCATCTTTTTATGAAAGGAAAGGGGGGGAAGTGGAATAAACTCTCTTCTCCAAACCCACACTTTCTAAAGTAGAGGATAAAGTTCTTCCTATCTCCTGTCCACCATAAGATAAAACTCTGACTCATGACACTCAAAAAAAAAGTGGAGAAGTGGCCACAGGAAGTCTCAGTTTTGAAGACAGCAAGCAGCACATGACTGTGCAATGCAGTGATCTTTTAATTTTAAAAACATGACAGTCACACAAGTGGCATAAAATGTCTAGCAGCAGTCTTGGTTTGTAAATACTTTTGGTCAGCAATTTGGATTCTTTACAGCTAAGTAACGTCTTGCAAAGATTCAAATGGAAGATTTATTATTTTTAGAAAAATAGGCTTTAACTTAGTGTATGTTGCACTCATTGTTATATGTTGCACTCAACCCATGGCTCATTAATCTAACACTGACCACAAAGACGTCAACTACTCACTAATTAACATTTTCCTGTGTGTGGCTGATTTTCAGAGCAGCTTCCACACTGCTTTTGGTTCAGTGGGGTAGAAAAATGTAAGTAAAATTGAGTAAGTCCTTTGGTGGAAATCACTTGAATTTATAAAATGGTTTTATAAATCCTTTCTCTCATCCAATTAGAGTAGATCATGGAGACAGACTACAGAGGCTGACTACCTTTGTGGAGCTGGCATAAAATTAATTATTACAAAAGCTTTCAGATTTATGGACTATCTTCAGTGGCTTAATGAGAAGAATGTAAACCACACGTTTTAGAAAATGAAATAATTTAAATTTTTAAATGAAGTTGATCACATTTCTTGCATAATAATCTGTGTAGGTACTGCAGATCTCTGATCCCTAGGCTTAATTTCAAGGAGATTTCAATCTTATAAAAGAAACAGACACTGCTTAATGCAGTTTGGATATAAAAATGTACACTATTTGGTTTTCACCCAGATTTTATCCAAGATATCTGTATGTTACATACAACAAATGAGAAAGACCTAGTTCACTTACCTAGTTTGTATTTTGTTTGTATTTTATTTTATTGAAAATAGAATAATTTGTGCAATTCTCTGAGAGAGGAAGTCGGGACAGATTTTTAAGGAACAAGATGAAGTCTCAAATGCAGCAAGGATGAGCCACTTCAGTTTTTGACTAGTCCTGACAATAATTTGCAGTGAAAAAGTCAGTAGGCTTTTAATTACTCCTACATACATCCATAATGTGGCATCATAAAAGTCTGTCTGTGTTAAACATTTCTTTAGCACCTAGTGTAAAGTCCTTGAAAAACACACAGGAGTTAATTTTTAAAGCTTTTGTGAAAAATAAATACAAGCAGTTTTTTTTGACGGGGTACTTTAGAGAAGAAATGCATTTTACAGGAAAAAGAAAACAGTAAAATTCAAACAGATACAGTTTTAGCGGGAATATAAAGCAAGCTTCTCAGCTTGCTGCTAAGACATGCAGCCTGCAGTTCAAAGCTATGCCTGCTTAGTTAAAATGTCATTTACTGTCCTCCATCATGCAAATTAATATGTCCCAGTGGATGGATGTTGGCAGGGGGAAATTTTCCACAACCAGCCTATTTGGTGCTATTCTCAACAGAAAAGCCAAGCAGTCTAAATCAACTTGGTAAATAAATGACTGCTAGTGGTTGTGTTTTCCTAGAAAGGTCAAGAAGCCTAGGTGACCTGGCACTGTGTACCTTCCCACAGCACATCTCCACCTTCCTAGACAGCATGTCTCCTGATCTTCCCACACTATGCTCTGAGCTGGGACCAAAACTCTTATCAAACAGCTGTTTCGTTATGGTTTCACTACGTGTTTGAGCATGGCTTTCATTATATTGTAGGTATCATGACGCATTTTAACACTACTCTTAAAACAGGCAGCTGCAGATTTCATCACATGCTGTGTGTAACAAACATCCTATTCGCATATCGTTTTAGTCCAGGGCTTAGGTTCTCAGCAGGAGAAATGCCTTCTGCTATCCCTCCATCTCTCTGTCTGTATTTCACTAGAACAGAAAAACCCTTGGTATTTCCAGGTAAAAGTGCCAGCACAAGAAAATTGGCAGCCTTGCTTCTCTGAAAAACTACGGCAAACTGCAACAGGAGAAATACAGGAGTCTTGGGTCCTTTCTTCCCCTGAGGAAGGAAGCTGTTGCTTTTTTCCTCTCTTCCTTAATTTTTTTTTAACATTTGACATTATATAGTATTCCAGATCTACAGGGAGCTAATGACAACTACAGAAGTTATAAAAGTTGAAATGAAATCACAAAAGACTGAAAAATAAGCACCTTGAGGCTGCAGAGAGGAATTTTTAATTCAACTCAAATATTTTTTTACCATTGATGCATAATCCTTCTGAGAAGTTAGAAAGAAAATAAATAACTATGCACTGTTAGGCCTCCCTCATATGCCAAACCAAGGAAAATTACACCAAATTTTTTTATTTCTAAAGACATCTAAAAATGTTATAAGACCACATCTGCTAAATTTTCTGCACTACCTAGAAAATGTGAGGAATGCTAGTCAGAAATGTGTTTATAGGATGAAATGCACACTACATTCAGATCAGATTTTTCACAGCATTAATAATATACAGTGTTATTAAAAATACTCAATTTTGCAATAATATTTAGAGTAACCGATACTGTGCATACCCAGTGAATTTAACTGTCTTTCTTGCTGGCAATTTATATTGCTTCAGCCAAGGATAGTGAAGTGAGTTGGTTCCTTTTGTTGCTTTGAGTTAAATATGGAAAGACATAACTCCAGCACAGACAGGAAATAATGAAGCATTTTGTGTGAAGAGAAATAAACCCAGAATGTCTCAGCAGACAAATCCCTGGCAGCCTGAGGCAGTTTGATGGCTTGAGAAGAATAGGGTGGTGGCCCAAAGACTTGGTTTGACTGTACAGCCTTGTGAAGAGACACTGACTCTTTGCAACTAACCAGTTCCTCTGTATTGTGATTATTTCTTGGTTTAATGAGGGCAATTTATTTTTGCAGCCATACAAAAACCTTCAGTGTCCACAAGACTTCCCACATTCTGTGCACATTCACATTCCCTGCTCCCCCATATTTCCCTTCTGCCTTACTCTTACAGTAGAAAGCCAGGTATGCTCTGTAGGTAGTATTTCTAAGAATTATTCCCAGCTCAAAAAAGCAAATGTCTCTCTAGTCTTACAGTCTCTTGCTTTCTCAGAAGGAAGGGGTTCACATACATCATATTATTCCAGGAAGATATGACTAAGAACCCAGGGGTTGTTTTTTCTCTCATTACAACAAGACTGCTACACAAGGCTATGGCTTTGACAAAGTAAACCAGGAAAAGAAACAAAAAAAAATTTCATAGTGGCTATAAGAAGCAAAATTAATATTTTTTCTTGTTTCTTTTTATGAGAAGGTAATTTACATGCCAGTAGAAAAATATCAGTGAAATGTTTAGGCATTTTCATGTTTGGTAGTCTTGTGCAGTCTTAAAAACACTGTGTCCAGAGTCTTTCCTGTGTTGCTGAAGTTGATATTTCAAAGATATATTTAATAACATGTTTGCTTTAACCACAACTGCAAAGACGTTTCTATAATTACACAACTTCTCATTCACGACTTCCTTATAAACTGAACATTGGAATTCAAGATGTTTGCTGTCCGTGCTTGGATGTGAAGGCTTATTTTGAGCCTGAGAGAAGTGATCATACCTTAGTGAAGATTTTTACTGTTAGGACTAAGTGCTTATCACTTAAAGAAAGAGAAGGCAAGAAAGAGGAATAAAGCAGTTCACCCACAGTGACTATTAGGCTAAGTTTTCTATTAACACGAGCTGGCAATAGAGTCCTTCTCCTTGGCTTGGAAAGATGACGATTGAAAATTTCCTTCAAAAAGACATACTCCTTGGTCTTTGTTAAGCGTATATATTTCAGGTTGGAAAAACTAGTGTTTTAACAGTATTTCTCATTCTATTCAAATAATCTGACAGAGAGATCAGGCAAGATATGAAATTATTTGCAAAATACTTTGATAAAGGAAATATACAGCAACATGGCTTCCCCTAAATTCAACTAATCTCTTCCCTTCTCAAAAAAACTCAGCTCAACAAAAATGAGTCAACTGCTTTGCTCCCTTCCCCAAAGGGGCAAACAGAAAAAAAATACAGCTAAAATGCATTGCTTCTGTTTGTTTTACACATACAGAACATACAGTTTTACATGACCAAATGACAATTCTTCCATAGGCTCTGTTTCATTCAATGTCCAGAAACACAGAAAGTGTTTAATTTGAAGCATTTAATTTAATTTAGAACATTGCCGTTTAGAATGCCTGCATTAAAGATTATCCTTTGAGGAACAGTGAAAAAGGCAGGAGTCTTGCAGATCTAGTAATATGCAACTATGTTAATTACAGACTATCACAATGCCTGAGCATGAGGAACTTGAAGGGAGGTGGAGCAGGAGTCAGTCAGTGGAAGAGCTGAGACACTGCTCAGGGATCCCACACCTTTGACTCCAGGCATTCATTCCCTCTGTATCCTGTCTAATGACCAAGCTTTATGATGCCTGGGAGCATCCTGAACTACAGCCACAGGAAAGAAGACACACATTGGAAAACTGGAGGTTAACTAAAGGTAGTTACATGTTCACTTTTCCACTGAACAGCTCTTTCCATGGGCCACAAAGAGAAATTGGAAGTTATAGCATTTCCAAAGATAGTTGGTTTTCTCAACCCCATTCCTGCAAATGGACTCTCCTGACATATGCCAGAAATTCAGCTCAAGGCAGATGGGAAACTGTAAGAGACTGTAAGAGACTGTATGAGGCTGTAGGCAGCGGGCTGGACGGTTGGGACAAACGGAGAGATCTCTAAAGCCAGGTCTTGGAAGTTGTGGTTTATTGCAAAAGGGCGTGGGTGAAAGGGCCCTGCTTGGAGCTGCCAGCCGCAGCTCAGAGCAGGGCAGTGAGAAAGTAAAGAGTAATAGAGCAAGGGGTAAGAGGGTGGTAAGAGAGGGAAGTAAGAGGTAAAAGGTAAGAGCTAAGAAGAAGAGCAGGAGCTAAGAGGGTAAGGGTAAAAGCAAGAACTAAGAGAGTGAAGTTCCTGTTACAATACAATAAATCTTCTTCTGTGTTGAATATTCTAATTTCCACTAACCAATCTAATACAGGATACATATCCTATAACATTTACATACAGTCTATAAGAATTATTACATTATTACATTACCATACACTTTAAACTACTCTTTGGACCCCTTCTGCCAAGCTAGCAGGGTCTTCTCTGACCTTTAGACTTGCTCTCCAGCAAAAGGCATTGTTCTGTCGAGGGGGGATTACAGTAATTTCATGATTATAAACTGCACCATTTTGACTAAAATTTTGCTCTGAACCTGGAAGTGAGGCTTATACTCCAGAGTGGCCAATATACGAAAGAAGGCAAAAAATCTGGGCCTGTATTTTGATCCTAGTTTTGACAGTATCATTCTTGCCCATGGCTGTTCATTGGTCAAATCTCCACAGGTACTAATACGCAGTCACTCTGAAAGGTTTATATTTTGGGCATCTCTCTTCCAGACTCACTACATCTTTTTGTTTAAGAAACCATTTAAATTACTCAGCACAACCATAATAGCAGCTTCTATTGTGAACTTTCACTGAGCCATCTACTATGGGAACTGACTTCCACAAGAGAAGAAAATCCTTCATCCTTGGGGCTCATAACACATTACTTGGCCACTATTGAAAGTAAATCAAAATGCACTTACCAGTACAGACATCTCCACAACATCTAATGGCTGAAGGTAATCTGTGTCTACTTTGGGCCAGGACTGATTTAGAACATCAACATCCCAGTGATGATGAGTACAAAGTTTATTCTGCATATGTGCCAAACCTGTAAAATGAAAACAGTAAAACATTCATCTGTATAGTAACCAGAAATTTGGTCTCTGGAATTTGTTTGACAAATTATATCAGGATAAAGTTGACTTTAAAAGCAAGTGCCATAGGAGGAAATAACATTGTTTAGATTAGCATACAGCACATTATAAACAGAAAGATATACATATTTGAAGCATATTTTCCATACCATGAGTAAGGATATTAACAATGTGGACACACTTTAGATTTAAATGAACGCTCTATGACTTTGCCAAGAGCACAGAAGACCACTGCTTATTATTTTAAATTGTAATACTGCAACACAAGCTGACCTCTGCTTCCAAAAGTCAACCATAATACTGCATTTATTTTCAAAAATGCCACCAATTTGATGAGAATTTTACTAACAACTGAGAATGATATACGATTATGACTTATTTTACCACCTGTAATATGCTGAGTAGTTTCTAAATTTGCAAGTCAAGCTACTTGCAAGATTTTCTCTATTTTGTGAAGTATTTTTTCTCACAAATTAAAGGTGATACAAAGGAATGTCTTGCACAGCTTGCTCTCCTTCTTACAGTGTTTACATTCTGAAACAGTTCATCCTTTATTTTTAAAAATTTCTAAAATGGCTATAAGTGATCTCCTTTTATTAAACTGGCTATGGTCTTCCCAAGATAATTCCTGATTTGTTTAAGTAATAGGAGAATAGGATGCAAGCCATTCTGAAGCTGCATTCTGTAACTGAATAGAAACTCCTGAGTGGGATTTATGTTGCTGTTTACTGCAGCTGTATGACTAAACACAAAGATTTCATTTAACAAGATGCTGTCAAATATGATCAATATTGATGGTGATTGCACTTGCAATTCTCACGGAGCCATGGGATTTTTAAATTAAAAGCATTCTCTGCATATGAATAAGAACATAAACTAAAACTTTTTATTATAAACACATACTTCATTCAGAACTGCAAAATGTATGTGAAATCTCATCTGGTTTAGGGAAACTCCAGCAAAAGTAAAAAGAAAACTCATCAACACAAGACTCACTGGTGAGGCACTGTAGCTGTTCAAAACAATGCAACAGCAGCCACAGGCACACACCCAACCCATGCACAGTGCATACATCAACTCAGCTTGCTGGATTGTTTATACCAATATGGTGAGTAACAGCAAACAGGGACATAAAGAGCATGCAACTTCCTCCAGAAAAAATCCACCACATTTTTGTCAGTACTTTTTCAGACAAAGTGCTTTGGTAAAATGACACACAGCTGTGCTATTTACTGAATGACTCACAGAGGGACAGTGGGGAGGACCAATGGGAGCTATTTCTAATGGCAAGCAAGAACAAGCACATTTCCTAATGACAACAATTATTTGTTAGGCAAATAATTTATTAAAACAGCTCAGTGGCACTGATTCTATGTTTTTTTTTTCTTTTGCAGCAGTAGCTCAGAAACTGAGAGAGCAAAGGATATGAACTCAAGCAGAAAAAAAAAGTATCTTCATATTGATGATTCATTATCACATTGACTGTAAAGAAAACAGCTGTTAGATTCTTTCCTTTTTGACTTTTGAACATCCAGATGACCTAATTTCTTTCCAACTGATCACATACCTTGTGGAAGAAGCATGCACACGAGCCACTCCTTATTTTACTATTGTAGAGAATTCTTCAAACTATTTAAAACCCACTTCCTGATATAAGAGTTTCTATCTACAAAAGCAAAACCAGGGTCACTTTTAATTTTTGTGGAGCCTGTTAGTCCTAATAAACCTACTAATAAAAAAGAATTAAAATGTATTCTGAAGCACTGTGTGAGTAAGTCCAGTGTCTTGCTACAAAATGAGCTATGAGCTCATCCACAGAAAGAGAGAGTAGAAAAGTCAACAAGAACTAGTTTGAGAAAATAGTTTGACAGGAAACCAAAATGAAGGTTTTAGTTATGTTGTCTGTTTGGCTTCCTGCCTTAATTCACATTTTGTAAGCTGTAGAACAGAGAAAACATCAGGATTTGGTTTGTATTTTCTAAATTTAACACACTAAACCAGAAACTTCATCATTCTGATCCAGAATGGTGATGGTCCACTTGTGAGGACCTAGGGAGAACCCTTCTCTAGCCTTCCTACTTGATTCTGAGATAGTAGAAAAAAACACTGTTTGATATATTAAAAATGGACCATTTCTGAAAGTTTGATTGTTGAAACATTAAAACCCTATTTTATTGTCTTACTGTACTGGAAAGCACCCAGTGAAGTGCATTTTATGAAGTCGTGTGCATTTTGCATTACATTTTTTGATGTATTTTGGTTTTATGGTTATAGATTCTCTTGCAGATGCAGGACAGAAAGCTGAGTATATTTTTACTACTCTAAGTTTTTTACTTATATGTATCCATCTGTACAGGACACATAAAGGACAATACTTGTGCTCGGTCTGAAGCCCTGATCTTGCTATTTGATCTGCTTCAGTGGACTTCTACTGACTGGCAAGCTAATGTAAGAGCAAGATTTCCCAAATAAGTAACTCATAGCATTGGAACCCATTTTAAAACATCAAGTTAAATGAGTACTGTAGTACTGTAAATTAGTGAGCTGAGAGAAAGAGGGGACAGGACCAGTCTAACAACTTTTCAGCTCAGGGCAATGTTTTACTTTACAGGAGTATTTCATAAGCCTAATACTTCCCCTTAGGTGCTATTTGACAGAGCAGAGCAGATTCTTATTTTAAAGAGCTTTAAGAAAGAAGATATGGGAGCAATCATGTATCAGCAAAGTATTAGGGACAGCAAGGTAACTCTATAGTCTTACAGAAAAATAACTGGAAAAAAATATTTGTAAAATTCCAGTATTTGGGCAGCTACTTAGACACAAAATTATGTAGGTCTGAGGAAAAGTTGTGATTATGAAGTAAATTGTGAAAGAGCTGGCTTGTGACAAGCCCTGGAACAGAGAGGTTAAAGCACAGAAGGAAATGAAGATGGAAGTCTTAATGGGTGACAAAAGGCAGCTAATGAAAGTGTCTGAAACAATGGCAGTATCAGAGTTTAGGACTAGGGATTTTCAAACAGAAAATGTAAGAAGGTCAGAGGGGGAAGTATAAGATGACTGTGAGGGTTGATATCCAAATACTGCTAATTTTTAGATTTAGTGAAATTGAAAAAATAGAAATGTGTGTTAAATAAAATCCACCATACTAGCAGACAAAGCAGGATCGCTTTTCAAAAAACTCAGATCAGGAGTGCATAAGGGGAAGTGGAGACACATTTTGGATGAGTATCTACTTGCTCGTGCAGCCTCTTTCTGGCATTGTTACCATGTTACTTTGTTCTTGATAAGCATTTTAGTATTTAATGAATCCCCCTATTTGACAGATTTGGGCAAGTCACATATCTAAAATACTTTCTGCAGCTCAGGAAGAATATGTCTGTCAGTCATATATGAAACAATCTCCTACCTCAAAGAAATGGTAACAGCTGTTTCCAGACAGTTCTGAGAAAAGCCATATTATACCACTGGTATAGTATAGAAGTAAGATGTGAAAACTCTAGAATGTGATTGCAGTCCAGCAAACTCCACATACATCATTTAACCCTTCTTAAAACAATCTGTCTTCCTCCATTTGAAAGAATTGCTCTCCTTCCTTTTACATTATTACTCTTGGAGAAAAAAAAATTTAAACTCCAAAACATGTTTCTTACTGGATTTGAGAAGGGGGATTTCTACATTCAGATTTTCAATTAAAACTTGCAACATCAATTAGCTTGTACTTAACTCCATTCTTTCCAGAAGCCTTCTTGAGCAAGGGCTGAATACAGACTAATTCTTGCAACAGAGCTATTGTAATGACTGTTAAAATATTGCTAAGACAATGATACCTTTAAAAATGCAGAAAGTTATGTTTAATTTCAGTATTTCCTAAGATGTGTTTATCAAAGGCATACATATCTTTCATGTGCCATCTCTAATAAAAATTTAGCAACTCACAATAAGCAGTTTCATATCCTTGTCTGAACAACAAAATACTGTACTACTACAAACAAACTAAAAAACAAAAGTCTCAAATGGTGTCTGTATATTCCTTAGATACAAGGTTTCAGGAAGGAAACTGATTTCCTCATCCTGTTAGTGTTCATAAACTGCCAAGATATCAGCCGGATGAACTCTTCCCACACTCAAGGGCTACGGCTGCTTTTTATGTTATTGAGTGATAAACCAGTGCATTCACTGCACAATTAACATCATCAGGCTGACACACCAAATTACGAAAAACTGTTTGTTTTCTAAGGCAGGAGAAGAACTTCTTCACACACTAAGTATCGCGGGTTGCTGTTGTTCAGCTGTTCAAAGGTGAG
This sequence comes from Turdus rufiventris, assembly GCA_013186435.1. Lineage (NCBI taxonomy): Eukaryota > Metazoa > Chordata > Aves > Passeriformes > Turdidae > Turdus > Turdus rufiventris. Next base: position 1,104,580 of record PYHW01009662.1, on the reverse strand, counting down.
GCACTTACAGAACAGCATTCAAGCAGCTTCCAACAAAGAGTGGAGTCCACTGCTATAGGAGCAATTTATAGAACTAACAATATACAAACTCTTTTCCTGACCAATTTACGAAAGAGGAAGCAGCATTATCCTGACATTTAGATGCAAAGCCAAGGTATAAAAGGAGAGACTTATTCTCTCTGAGTACAGAGATAAAGCACAGACAAAACTAAATAGAGTATTTAGAAACCTTAATTTTCATATTGAAATTATTTAAATACTAGAGCATCATCATTTATACACAACAAAGTTTGAGAAATTGGTTACATCAGAAGAGCAAAAGGATTTGGTGGAACCAGAGTGCAATTCAAAATTTGGGGAATCTTTAATATGATATCTCAATCCCAAGATGTAACCGATAGATGTTGTCTATTTCAAAATAATACAGTATTCTTACCACAATGAAGCAGTTAAATGTACACACATTGTCCTGATGAAATTGTTTAATAACTTGAGCATAATGCAATGATTACCATGCTAAAAGATACTGTCATTTTCAAACTTTGTAATAAAATTCTTCAGGCAATAATCAACACACAATGTTTTTTTATGATTGCTGCACTGAATTACACTACAGATGTCTTTGCACCACACAAGTAAAATTTTATCTTAAATACAGAGAGAGGCTAAGGACAATATACTTCCAAATTTTAAATGATTCCTTTTCATTCTTATATCAGAGGGAGATTATAATTTTCATTCTCCAGTGATTTTATTAGCAAGAAAAGACTTCTTCATCTAACATTCAAAATGCTACAGGATTAAGCTTCATGTTTGACAAGTTGTTAATTAAGACACTCTAGCGCTCTTTGTAATTTTATCAACCATACCTGATAATTCTGTATTTCCTAACATGTATTAGAATTCCAAGTTCAGAAGGCACTGTATGTATGAGTAATTATCCTGGGTCTCTTCTGCCTCCATCTCAACCAATGTGTCATGCTAACTACTTTTATTTAGTATTATTTTAATTAGATGGCACATCATAGTATAAGACCAGATGGATGATGTCTGATGCCACTCTTCATTCTAGACAGTTAAGACATTTCAAAATCACTGCAAATGAAAACACATGCAAAAAACCCAACCCACTCTCCCTGCCATATCTTGTTTCCATAGGCTGCTTCATTACTGCTTTGAGCAAGAGTGGTCTTTCCTTGGGAATGGCAATTAACATTACAGAGCCATGCACAACACTGAAATATCATCAGTTTAGTAGCACTGCTCCACAAACACTTGATGTTTTTTGAGATGACTGTTGAAAATAAAACCATTAAAACAGCATCCAAAAGCTAACATTAGGTCCAAAACCATACAGCAGTTTGTGGCCAGCCACAATGCAGAATATATTCCTACCTTCACACATGCATCTTGGCACTTTTCCCAATAAACCTTAAAATCAGTTGCTAAACTCTGGCGTGCACATTCCTTATTTCTCAGGCTTTAACTGTATCAGCACCATGCAACTTAGTTGATTTGGTATTCAGACCTACACAACTGCGGAAGGTCTTAGAAAATATACCCTGTCTACCATTCCCATTCTCCATGGCAGGTTAATTTACAGCATAGTGTCCCTTGGTCTCTGGAGCATCCTAAAAGAGCAGGATTTTTATTGAACACTCCTTTGTCTTTTTAGTATCCAACCCTCTGATATGGTTTGTTTTGCTTGAATCCCTGAAAGAAAATATTTGTAGTCCAAAGGCTCTGACATAGTTATTCTAAAAAGGGCTGTTTCTGTCCTGGTGTTCAGCTCTTAATGTCATCTATATTCAGGAGAAGTTAGCAGCTGACATATGAATTCCTCATGAAAGTCCTGTCTTGAATTTTTCTTCTATCTCCCTTTCTCTGCCTAGTTTCAAGAAATCCACCTATGTAAGCAAGGAAAAAGAAACCAAAGGCAGAAAAGAGAGATGTAGGAATGACACAAGATTCAAATTTGTTTAACAATTATGACAGAAGCTGACAAGCTAGATAAAGAATTCAGAGGTAAGTAACGCATGTACATGTTACAGATATTTTTACAAATTTCCTGTCCTTTCTCCTAGAATACCTATATGAAGTTTATAAATACCTTTCCACATTTCTGATGCAATGTGTGGAGCCATAGGTGCAACCATAATGCAGAGTGAAGCCAAAGCATCTTCAAATTCTGTGCTGTGGAGAACAAGAGGCCGAGGAGCTTGCTGAGGGAAAAGCAAGGAAAAAGAAACAAACTATTAACATTCTGAGGTGGGGGCAAAGTAGTTTAATTAAGAAGAAAATACAGTAATGAAAACTAAAATTAATGTCTATGCTAAGGAGAGTGTAATATCACAATAAACTGGAAACCTATGAAAATGGAGAATTAAAATCAGAACTTTTGGTCATAGCGTACTCTCTAACACTTGGAAGCTAATCCTAAAGCAGCTGACAAAGACCCTTTGGGATCCACTCTAGTGTAGAACTCTGAACATACACCTGTGAACAACAGTGATCCTCAAAATAATTTTGAATTGCTGCCCTTTCTAGAACTGCAACCTTAGGCAAAATCAGAACTATCTGAGATGAAGCAAAGCACTTGTGTATGACAGTCAAACTGTGCTGAATGTAACATAGATTTTGTTGGGACAAGGTCCAATTGTACAGGATCATAGAGTGGCTTCAGTAAAGCTGAATTTAGTGACAAAGTGAGGTGAGCTGAAGGAAGCTTTGAGAATGAAAAGCACAGTGAACTCTTTTACAGTTTTATGTTCTCATTATTTTAGTAAAGTATCTAGCTTCTTTAGTATAGAAAATGTTCAATTTCGGGCAAAAGGTAACTTGACTGACAAAATTTGAACTTCATTCCCCCATTTAACTTAACTTACACAAAACTTAAAAGATACAGCACTAAAGTAATCAGATGAACATTTTATTTCTTTGCCTGTGTAAGAGATTACACTCCATGGCAAATTCAGCTGCTGCATTTATTTTGTAATCTATCTCTCTAATGAAAAAACACAAAAAAAATGTGAATACATGTCAGTTTATGAGAATTATTTGATGTGATGAACACCCATTCTCATAAACTAGAAAATTGTCTAAAACCAGTGATTTGCTTGACTACAAATGTTGTCAGAGGGCATCTTATTACTTATATTGCAAACTATATTTGAGCAAGTTTTAGTAACTACTGCCCACTTTCAATGTTTAATCCTTGCCCACCTCTCCACTTCCTCCTTTTAACTGGGAGCAAAAGAGTGTCAGTATGCTATGCAGAAATTTATTCTTCAAAGATACTGCACTGTCTTCTTTGCTCAAGAAATACTTCAGTGTTCAAGTATCTGGCTGCCTGTAGGACACTGAGTTTTATTTTTTTAACAATCATTCCACCATGAATTTGCCCCAAACGGCTATGAGTCATCGAGTTGTTACCTTCCCAACACCATACAGGAAGTCGGACTTAAGTTTTCTCAGTATAGCACCTGTGCACAACTGACTCGACTTTTTGTTAAGTTCCTTGATTTTGCCAACAAGCACCTTGGACTCCATAATGTATAAAATGGTAGATCAATAAAGAAGCTAAAGCTTTCAAAATTATATTTAATTTCTGGTCTGTATCAGGTTACCATTATATGCTTGAAGGACTGCTCAACCAGATCTAAGAGTAGTAACAAAAATAATAACAGTTCATTATATTTCATTTATCACCACTGACTGATAAACAGCATAATCTAAATTAAAAACCTTAAAACTTAAGTTTAAGCTTACAGCAGTGTAAGCTGTCTTTGAGGACTATGTGTCATTTTCCTTGCAAAGAATAACCCTTAAAATCAGAATGCTTGATAATTCTATAATGTACTACTATACCTAGCTACCTAGGCAACTTGGCTAAAACAAGAGAACAAAGAACACAACTAAACAAAAAGTATCCTCTTCAAATTACAGGACACAGACAAACATCACAATCTGGTGGATCTAATACCATCAAGCTCCTCCTGCAAAACTGTTCATATTTCAGGGTTACAGTGGTATTAGAACATGCTGCTTTTGAACTAACTCTGCAATGCTCTTGACTTAGTAATACTGTTTCTGAACTTAATGACTTACAGAAATCTGCTCCTGCTCCTGCTTTGTTGACAGACTGACAGGAGCAGTGTCTGAGAAAAAAAATACCTTCATTAATGTCACATACTTACATGGAGTACATTTGTGAGGCTCATTAATCGGGAAATAGCAGCATTGAACAAATGATCCTTTGTGAAGTACTCCGTTACCTTGTATTAGAAGAAAAGGTCTGTCATTAATTACAGTAATTTAATGATTATAAGCCGCACCTTTTGACTAAAATTTTGGTCTCAACCCGGAAGGGCGGCTTACACTCCGGAGCGGCCAGTATATGAACATATATTGGAAATTTCCCAACCCAGAAGTGCGAGCTGAGCCGAGCTTGTGAATTGACCACTTGCCAGTAAAACCCGTGATTGCGCAGTTGTTACAAATTGGTTACTCTGTTGTGTGGCAGGGGGAGGCGGGGGGAGGCGGCAGATCGGTCCCCACCGGTTCCATGGGGGAAGCAGAGCTTGTGAATTGAGCACCTGCCAGTAAAACCCGTGATCGTGATTGTTACAAATTGGTTACTTCGCTGTGAACGAAAGTGCGGCTTACAATCCGGTGCGGCTTATATATGTACAACGAACGAAACACTGTCGACACCCGGATGTGCGGCTTAAAATCAGGTGCGGCTTATAATCGTGAAATTACTGTACTTAAAATTCTCAAACTGGGAATACTGGGTTTTTAAATGATAAACAATTACTGATAATCACTTCCAATTTGTGAAATATATGCATCTTACCTCTTATATGAAAATCACTTTGGTATGCAAACATATGTGCAATCATGTATGAGGGGGGAAATAACTATCATATAAAAATTCAACTGATTAGCTTCTCTTCTGTTTCAAGATTTAAAAAGCTCAATCAATGCTATGAAAAATTTGCATTAGTCACCCTTTATTTCCTTTAATAAAATATCTTCCATTTGCCCCTATGAGAGGCCTTCTCTCTTCTAAATCCATATATAGTGGTGAAAACTTGTTCATTGATTACAAGATTAGAAATATACGTCTGGTAAATGATCTGGAAGATCCCTCACAGCAGAGTCTAAAACGGAAAAAGTTTTTATCCACAAAAAAATACTTGAAGTTAATTATGCAGGTATTTATGTTTTCTTCTGAGTCTTGAATAATTGAATTGATACTAATCACAGCAGGAGACAACATGTAACAAGAGATGAACAACCACTTCAGTATTTTTTTCAAGGATATGCTAATATATTTTTACCAGTGGCTTTTTTCATTCTATATAAAACAGCAGGCACATTAATGAGGTATGACGCAAATGGATGAAAACTTTTGTTAGGGTAACCTACAGAACTCAAGTACGATTTTGTTACTTGAAACAGAGTTACTTAAATCCCATATTGATGAAACTTGAATGTCACAACATTTTACTCCTTGAATGAGGCATACATTATTTAAATAAGTTCTGTCCCACAAAACTTGTAGGTAGATAAAATTATTTACATAGAGAATAATTCACTTAAAAAAATTAGCTACTCATTTGGAGAAAAAGATTTGGCTCTGTAAATGAAACATACGGTGAAGCAACTTATTTAGTCATTCAGAACCCATGGAAGTATTTCTTTTAACCTCAGAAATCACCAGATTCTTCCGCTCCCAGATCTTTCTGGCTTCAGCCTTCTCTTTCTTATTCAGAAGTTCAGGATTTGGCATGGTTCCTGAAGTCCTTGCTTCAATAAGTTTGGTTGCAAGTGCCCAGAGGCGCATCTGCCATCTCTGAACGCCGGGCATGGCATCGGCTGAGATTAATGAAAGATTTCAGAAACAAATGTCAGTTACAAGTAAAGAATTCAACACTTTAAAGAAAAGCAGGAACAGAACACTGGAGCTAAACATTTTTTAAAAACCCTCTCTATTTTAAATGAAATATATCAATGCAATTAAAAATGTCTTCACAAGTATTGCTGAGTTGCTTTAATGGAAAAAAATCAGTAAGATAAAAGTATTTTTCTGCAATGACTGTAAAATAACCCAATGTTGTTAATGCTAGAATGCTCATCTTATGTTTTAATGACTCCACAAAGCGGTTGTACGTGCTCTTAATTTTTAAGCTCATGGCAGAATACAAACATACACACAGTATGCATACACATATTTTTTCAAATTGAGAAGTTTATTTTCAAATTTGATTCTAGCAAGTATGTATACTTTTGTTGCTAGAGATGCGATTGTGCTAATGAGTATAGGCTTGGACACTTGGTACCCTGTTTTGAAAGAGCTTAGTTTGGAAGAGACTGTGAAGCTGTTGACCTTGACCCTGAAGCATCAGTCTGACTCCATGGCTGCTCACACCACAGGAGAGAATGATGTGAAAATTCCCTTGATGTCCACCACCGAAAGGACAAGGAATCTAGTCTGAAGGGCAATCATCCAAATGCTATCACATCCAGTGAAGAGAAGGATCATGACAACTGAGAACCACCATTTAACATTCTCTGAATGAAAAAATTTCCTGTAATGGCTTTGTATCGCAAAGTTTTGGTATGGAGGGGCTAAAAGAACGACTTCTCTGGGAAGCTTCTAGGAGTTTCCCAGTCTGACAGAGCCAGTTGAGCCCAGGAAAATGGAAGGGATAAGGGGAGGGTGTAAACTTGGTTTTAATTCTTATTACAGTAATTTCATGATTACAAGCCGCACTGACTATAAGCCACATCTCTGGGTATCAGCAACATTTCATTCTTTGTCCATACATAAGCCGCAGCAAAGACCCGCGTGCAACAAAGTTGCCAGTTAGTAACAGAATCATGGGATCTCGGGGTTTACTGGCTCGGCTCTGGCCGTGAGGGCTCGGCCCGCTTGGGGCTGCCAATGGGGCCAGGTGGCCCAGCTTGGTGCTGCTGCTCAGCGGGGCCACTTGAGACCGGCCGCCGCTTCCGCCGGGTTTGCTCGCCCCAGCCCGGCGCTGCCCTGCAGTGTGAGGTGGGGATGGAGCCCTCTGGCACTTGTGGCAGCGGCAGCAGGCGGGGGCGGGAGTCCCCGCCTCCCCCCGTGACGCGGGGATGGCAGCACGGAGCCCCCCACCTCTGCCGTGGGCCAAAGGGATGGCAGTACAGAGCCCCCTGCTTCCCTCCCCCTCCTGTGCTGCCTGCTGCACCCGCTGCGCAACAGAGTAACCAATTTGTAACAATCGCGAAATCCTGGGTTTTACTGGCAGGTGCTTGGCTCAGCACCTCGGCTGCACTTCTGGGGTTGGAAATTTCAGAAAATTTTTCACATATTAGCCGCTCCTGATTGTAACCTGCATTTCCGGGTTGGGAACAAAATTTTAGTCAAAATGGCACAGCTTATAATCGTGAAATTACTGTACTCTAATTTTAATTTGTAATATGTTAAATTAATTTCTCAGTTGAGTCTGAGTTCATGATGGCAAATGCTGAGTGATCTCTTCGCCCTTACCTCAACCCAAAAACTTTTTGTTGTACTTTTCTTCCCCTGTCCAACTGAAAAGCAAAGAGTGACAGAGCAGCTTGGTGAGCACCTGACATCCAACCCCAGGTCAAACCCAACATAACCTGCTTAAATTCCTTAATTTAAACATTCATCATTTTGTCATCCTTAAAAAGTCAGAACAAATAATAAGATTTAAAAGATGCTTTTCACCTAACTCTATTTTTTTCTCCCCTGGAAATCCCCTGCTAAAATCTCCTTTTGTTCACATTTTCCAATACTATTAACAGGAGATGATGCCAAAATCTTCCTTTGTATTTCTCAAGTGGTAAACAGGTTGGCTTGAACAACTAAATACGTTTTTGCTAGCATTATATGTGCTTAGCTTTCTTACAAAAGATGTACAGTAATTTCACGACCATAAGGCGCATCGGACTATAAGACGCATCCTCGGGAGTCGGCAAATGTCGCAACTTTGTAGATCATATAAGGTGCACTGGACTATAAGGCGCACTATATTGCAGCGAGGATCCGCGCCCGTGCAACAAAGTAACAAAATTGTAACAGAATCATATGATCCCGGGGTTTACTGGCTTGGTTTGGGGTTGGGCGGGCTCGGCGCCGTGCGGGGCTGCTGCTGGTGTTGCCGGAAGCCCGTTCTGCCCCGCGTTGCCGGGAAACTCTGCCGCGTGGTGGTGCTGGGCGCCCGCGCGACACGCTGTGCTGAGCTCTCGTGCTGCTGTGCCACGGCACCGGGTACCCGTGCCCTGCCCCTGTGACGAGTGCCCGTGCCACGCCGCAGCACCGGGTGCCCGTGCTGCGCTGGGATTCTGGAAGCCCGAGCCACGCCGGGATGCAGGAAGCCCGTTCCTCCCCACATTGCCAGGCAACTCTGCCACGTGGCGATGCCGAGCACCTGTGCTGCGCTGGGATTCTGGAAGCTTGTTCTGCTCCGCGTTGCCGGGCTGGCCGCTCCCGCCCCTCCTCGCAGCTTGGCTCACAGCTCGCACTTTTTTTTTGCAGTGAGGAGCTGCACCACGTGCAAGAAAGTAAGGAATTACTGGCAGGTGCTCCGTTTGCAAACATTTTTCACAGATTCGCGTAGCCTTTAAACGCAGCCCCAGGCACCCTCCTGTGCCACGGGCCCCGGCACTCCTACCCATCCCCGGCACCGGCTGGCATGGCTCGCGACTAGCACCGCGCAGCTGTGGGTCCCGGCTTCCCCTGTCCGGTGGCCACAGCTGCCGCGGGCCCAGGCACTCCTGCCTGGCCGCTGGCTGGCACAGCTCGGCTTGCGATTCGGCCACCACAGCAGCTGGCAGCTTCTTGTTCCCCCTGCACATGAGCCAGGGCCGGTGCCGCCTGGTGGCTTCTTCTTCCCCCCGCCCCAGGGCTGGGGCTGGCAGCAGCTCCCTCTCTCCCCACGCAGCTCCTGTCGGCTCTGGCTGCCCGCTCCCGCCCCCCCTCTCGACTCGGTGCTCCCACAGCACCACCCCCATTGCGGCTCACACTTCCGGGTGTGCAAATGTCGCAACTTTGTCCATTATATAAGGCACGCCAGACTACAAGGTGCACTTCCAGGTTCGGGGGGAAAAGTTTAGTCAAAAGGGTGCACCTTATAGTCGTGAAATTACTGTAATCACCAAGCCCTCACATACTTTGCAACTAATATTTGGTACACACTATCCTCACAGTAATTTAGTAACTCCATTTTCAAGATCAGAAAATACAGAAAAAAGATTGTGCATCACCAAATTAGCTGCCTCAGAGGGAACTGTGTACCTTTTGTAGTGTTTGGGATGCAACTGTAAAGGCTTGATTCTAAGTGATTCATTTTTTAAAGAGACCTTTTCAAATGGCTAGCTCTCTACTGTTTGTGATTAGGTGGTGACAGAAAGCCAGCTGAGAATTCATAAAACCCACTCCTGCAATACATGCCATAGTGCAATAATATATAAAGGAACACAAATGAAAATAAAATGTGACAGACACAACTGAAAAAAAGTTTAGTGCAGGCTGAACTAAGTGGCAAGTACTTAACAAATGGAAGAATGAAGAACTACACTTTTTGAAACCAGTAATGGAGTGTTCTATTAAAGCCTGATATGACAGGAAGGTGAAATGTAAATGAATATATAGACTACATTAAAATGTATGAACCACAGTAGATAAAAGAAACTAAGACCTGTCAGTATGAGGAATTGCATGATAGGAGTAAATAAGTGCACAGGAAGGTAATTCTTAACTTTTTCAATAAGTAAGCTCATAAAAATGTCATATGTAGAAATATTAATTACTAGGAACTCTGATTATCTCCTGAGATTCTTCTGAAAACTATTTCATAGTTCAGCTTACAAAAGCCATTGCATATATGTTAATAAATTGAAATAACAAAATATTGAGAAGTTTTATCTGTAATCTGATATGATTGGAAAAAAAGCCTATTATAAAGAAAAATAATTTTTCTTTATCAAGTTAATCAATCATTGCTAATTAAAAAAAAAAGACAAAGAGGTGCAAGTTTTAAGAAGAAAACACAACTTAAGAAGTAGTTCTCTTATGTTCTTTTAGCTTATAAGAGGTAAGCTGCTTGCAATAATCTTGCAAGTTTGCCACTTAAGAAGTAGTTCTCTTATGTTCTTTTAGCTTATAAGAGGTAAGCTGCTTGCAATAATCTTGCAAGTTTGCCACTTAGTGACAGCTTTTTTCTTCTCCTTTAAAAGAAACAAGCAATTAAACCTGTTCATTATACTTTCTGATTAATTTTTTTCCAAAACTTGGACATCAAGAACTGTATTAATTTTGTGTTTAAAATATTAATATTGAGAAAAAAAGAAGCAAACTCACAACAAAACAAACTATGGAAACAATCTGACTTACTTTTAGCATCCCACAGAATGTCTTGTTCTGGAGGAGCGGCAAACAGCATGTAAAGACGCAGGGTGTCAATGCCATACTCTTTCACTATTTCCTCGGGGTCTATTCCATTGTGCTTAGATTTGCTCATTTTTTCCCAAGCAACTTGGAGCTTCTCACCAGTTTTTAGGTGAACCGGTTCATTTCCTAAATATTAAGACATACAAAAACCACTGAAACAAATTTTGCTCACTGGTAACAGCAATTTTGTTCCCTAACCATGAGAAGAAACAACTATTGCTAGTGTTAGGAGTTTTTTTTTTTCCAAAATAGCTTAAAGAGGAATGCCACCCATTCCAAACAATCTTATCCCTCCCAGATTTAATAACATCAATATCCTAAAGCTTCCATCACATCATGACAAAAAGTTTCCTATTATTTGGAAGCTGTGTCTGCCATACATCTGAAGTGCTGCCTTGACAGCTCCTGATATTTAAGCTATTTTATAACCATGATATTTAAAGTTTCCTAGATAGGTGTACAGATTTGATACAATTCTGACCTGTACTTAGCTTTTGCAAACACCAGATTTATAGGTTCCAGTTACAGTAAGTTATCCTGAAAAAGAATATGCTTTCTCTTGCATGAATTTAGAGACAGAGTGGGGCCTTTACACTGAAAAAGGTGCAACTGAGTAAAACACTCAGCTAAAAATCCCAAATATTTTCTAGAAGAAAATAGGGTAGCAGAGAGTGGAAAACTTTAGAGGGTGGGTTGGTTAGTTGATTGATTTTTAACTGTCTTACAGGGTTTGTATCCAATGAAAACAAGGATGTATGAGAGGAATGCTTAAGAGAGGTAAATATGACCAAACCAATTTTGTTGCTACAGGTGACATAGCAATGACTGGTCCAGCTTATGCAGTGAAGGCTTTGCAAAGAACTTAAGAATGAGCACTGTTTCCTACAAGTTTTACACCCCTAACATCTACTAAATACACTTGCACCTGTGTCAGTTTTTCAGTAATGTTTTTGTAGATCCTTTGCTTGCTGGGACTAACTGGCTCCATTCAGCAGGATGCTGAGCGCTGTCTTAGAAAAACTGACTTTTGATCTTTTGTACTACACTGGAGCCAAAATAATACCACAGCACTGTTTCTGTATTTGGATGCAATTAAAAGCTGCTGTATTAGTAGGATCTCTGTGTACTCAGCAGTACGTGTGAGACCAAAACTCACTGGAGAGAAGTTGCTCTCCAGTTTAAATATTAGAAGGACTAATTTTCTCTTCCAAAGTTTTCCAGAACTAAAGCAGTCCCTGGCTTTAAGGATGCACCTATGCTGATTTTCTCATGTGGTTTCTCTTACCAGTGAGATCAACTTCCTCTCTCTTCAAACACTGGCCTGTTTTTGGTAGTCTGAATGTCTGATTCTTGATAAGACCTTGAACCAAGAGTTTATGGAAAGGCTCCCTAAGGATGGAAGGAAAAAGAAATTTCCCTGTTGAAAAGAGCTGTCAAAAGGATACTTTATGATAAGCCTCAGGTGTTGAGCCAATCAGGCACAATTTTTTAATGAAACAAGAATTTCAAGTTGACTACACATAAATAGCTGTCACCTTAGAAAGAGTACTTTGTGCATTGATTCATGGTGGTTGGCTGGCAAGTCTAAGTATTTATTTGCATTCTGCTCACATTCTTGCACCCTGATTTAGTATTAAGTTATTCTAACATCACTTTTCAAATTAGCATATGGATAATACACAGAAGTTTCTTGGCCAACAGTACAATTTCCCTAACTTCAAGTTAAAGTTCTTGTGTAAAAGCATTCAAGTACCTGGCCTCATTGTCTTATAAATATTTAGTTCTAGCTTCTCTCTGAGGAGCACAGGATTTTGAACAAATAAAAATGTTGTTGCACATTTTTTTCTATAAACAGATAAGAAAGTTTCTCTCACATAAGCACCCACATGTCTTTTCCCTTTACAGAACTAGCCAGGAAGGCCTAGCTATGAAAAAGTACACGAGAAAAAGGGCAATGCTGCAAAGTTCATATCTCAGTGCATGAGTTTTTTAGCACCTTACTTTTATTGCAAAATTTAGATCAGGGAGAATAAACTCCCATGAAATGAGTATATGACAGGGCTAAAAAGAGCCTTGAAAGGCAGTAGTGCACTCAGAAAGAAATAAACTCCAAGTAATCACTGCTCTGGTTGACACACTATTGTGGCTCCCTCCTTTAATGACCTTGCATTTCTAATGCATTGAGTCACATGTCTGTCCCTTTTTAGTGGAAAAAAAAGGCAACAAAATTTATCTCTAAAGCTTTTGATTCCAGCTCAGTCGAACAGGAATGCAAGGCAGCTCTAACACAGCTTTCAAAACAGTAAGGGCCAGGGAAGGCAGTATGGACCCAGTTCCAGAAAGCATGTACAGTCTGGAAGCCTTCTCATGGGACCCTCCAACACAGGGACATCAGTGACCATTATTTTGCAAGACATGATCATCATCACAGTTTAATACTGACTTGCAGCTCCTAATATTGACATGTGTACACAACATTAAACATTAAATATAAATTTTCTACACTTTTACCTAATGAAACCTCAAATGTGTACAAAACAACTTACGTGAAAAGGATACATTAATCCTATTACCTTTTTTTAAAAAAGCTGGAGTATATCCATCTAAAAAAGAAGTAGTAAAACCAGACTTCCACATTTCATTTCACTTGTATAAAAAAAATCATACTCCAAAACATGATTCACTGTTGAGTTAATAAAGTATTTTAAATTATTAAGAAATATAAATTACATGACAATTTATCTCATTATTTAAAACACAGTCATTTAATAATACAATTAAAGTATAGTTAGATTACCTAACAATTAGGCATGTTTCTACCATATTAAAGCAGGTATCTTCAAGTACTAGTCCTTAAACACTTTTGATAACTGAAGTAAGAAGATATTTGGAAGCAAAACAATAAACTGGGAAAGAAAGTGTCAGGCTTCATATTTTATCTTCAACATGTTCAATTTCGAACATGAGTTTCCTTCCTTGCATATTTTGTTTACTTATAAATATTGTGCAAGTAGTGGCACATCTTGATGTATCAGTCACAAAGACTCTGCCATGCATCTGGTTTTATCAACAGTGCTAAGTAAGAGCAGCAACTCAAGCATCTCTATAAATATTTTGTAGACAATACTTAAGATGTTGACTGAAAAATCTCGTTGCTTAGATGTAAAGGAACTTAAGGGAATGGGAACTGAAGTCAAATTTGCACAGTAAAACGAAGAAAAGCTATTTCTAAAATAGGATGCAAAAGTAATCTAAAATACAAAATACAAAAAAAAAAAAATTATCCAAGTGAATTAGAAGGTAAAAACTGGGAACAAAACTTTGTAACCCTATCAGTAACAATAATGGGAAAATGCCCCAGGATAAAACAGCTTACGATGCATTTCTTCTGTCTCTACAGAGACATTACACCACTGGGAAAAAAAATTCTCTCCCTAACATTCAGTACTTCAGTCTGTTTAAGACCTCAAACAGTTATTAAAATAGCTACACTTCCTGCTATCAAAACTAAAGCTAATGAGGTAGCCAGATCATCCAAATCAGATAGGGCTCTCCACTGGAAGTGATTTTTCAAGGAACACTTATTTTTAATGACAAAGAGTTAGTTCAGATCATACGCCAAGTTACTAAAAACTGAATGCAGGAACAAGCATTTATTTTTGTTTATGCTGACAGGGGCTAAAAAATGCAATACAAAATACATTACCAAGTATGGGAAAAAAAAAACCCGACCATATGTTTCTAGTGGGAGACCACAGAAGTATGGAGACATGCCCAAAACGAGAAAGCTAGAGCCCATCTGCTTCACACAGGCCTCTAAACCAAATTGAGCCCTGCACTGAATGAGTGATTTTGGCTGTGTTGTGATGGCTCCATCTCTTGTTCACATGCAGAGTTACACTTGAATTCATGTTAATAAAACTGCACATCTCAAACATTTTCCTTCAAAGGCAGGGATGCACTTCTTGGCTGTGTAAGGGAACAGCCAAGTACTGGGCACAGGGATGATGCAGTTCTGACCTAAATACTGCAGCACTCAGTCATGGCATCATAAATACCTCCTGATCCAAAACACTGAGAATAATGAAATTAAGCCGTTTTCAGACACACTGACATATCTGGCACAGAAGAGGTGTCCGGAGTTCCTTTGAATGCTTGGTCATGTTTCAGATTGTACGTATAATGGAATGGGATAGGCCTTCGCCTGCCTGTGAAGTTTGTTTGTACTCATGCTGGAGTATCTGCACTGAGACCTTGCCCATATTACAGCTTTTGATCATGTTGTACGTTCCACCTACAAAGTGTGCCTGACACCTCTGAGAAGGATCAGCTGTGCTAGCCATGAAGTCTGTAATCCATCTTTTCCTTTCTCTAATGCTCAAATACAGGTCAATCTATGAGAGACCGATCTCTCTATCTACATAGAGACCATGCAATGGATGGTAGGGCAAGCATGACAGACAGATCAGGAATTCCTGCTCAGTGTCACATTCTTGATTTCTTTGCTTTGCTCTGTGCAGGGTGAGCAGAAGGACTTTCAATCCTGGCTGGAAGAACTCCGTGGAGATTGCCACAGTGATAAAATAGTGAATTCAGAAGAATGGATAGCCCTACCAAGGAAGCTCACTGCATGTATTTGCACCCTGCACCTTTAGAAAGGCTGAGAGAGCCCAAGTGCTGTGCCCTGGAGTGAAGACAAGACTAGGTCAGTCACTATCAGCTGAGTCCGGGGGCTGTGAAACCTGCTATTAGATGCATCTGGGCAACCCTGTGGAGGTGACTGAAGGATGTGGAAGCTGCAAATTTTAGGCAAAACAAAAAAGACAAAACAATATTGAATGTTCAACATTCCACACAGTTAACAACTGAGGGCTTTTGCTTAAACCCAGTAAAAGTGATAAGGTCCTAAATTAATGCAGAGAACCTGTAGCATAATTCCTTCACAGAATAAGCTATTTCTGTCACATATATATCTTCTTTTATTCTGTAACTGAGCAATGTGAAAAACAGTGCCTTCTTACTCAGCAGATTTGCCCTCTATCAGACTCAAATCTGCTGACTTAATGGCAACAATAAACTTTTTTATTGCTTTATAATCCTTCAGGGAGAATGTGCTAGATTCCATTTCCAATTATTCATCGGACAGAACTGACTACTGAAGTCTAGGGCAGAACCAGATTCTGTGTAACTTGTACTTGCATAGCTCAGCAGCTGTTAACGGAGAGTGTCAACACATGCCTGCCATGGTGCCATGGTGGATTAAGCTGGAACAGAGGAGGAGTTTTCTGTCCCCAGCTGCCTACCTGGCCCCCCTCCCAGCAGTGGTCACAGCTGGGAGGGCTTGCTGCCTTGTGAATTATTTATAGAACCAATGCATTTTACAGACCAGACTGCTAGAACAAATTGACATCAATTTGGGCTTAATCTGATATCACATGTATGAATACCCAGAGGGTACCACTTATTCTGCCTTGTCATTACTGAAAAATGGGGCAGCATTTCTTTCCCATCTCCAGTCCAATGCATTAAAAAATAAAAGATCATGCCTCATCTTTAGGGGATATTTAAGCTATATTGACACCTTTACAATTTTAAATGCCTACAAACATTGCATTTTCAATTAGGGTATATGTGTCTGTAAATGCCTATTTTGTACATGTTGCCTACAATATTTCTGTAATAACCGTGACACCATATATGGAAAGATTGCTTTGAAAATCCAAACTACAGGAATTTTAATTTCTGTTTTCAACCAGATTATTATACTAATAGCCATTAAAGATAATTAAAGATTATCCAGAAATATTTCAATGGATTTGAAAGGATAGGAGCTAAACAATGAAAATTTCCATAAAGAAAACATATTAAAATGAAAAGCTACTACAGATAAGTAGGAGAATCATAAAAATTTTTAAGGATGCTAGATAACACTTTAAACGGCAGCAGCTCTTGTTAACTGAGATATAACAATTTTATTCATTTAATCTGTGAAAAAGACCTAAGCTACTGGAGAAAGATTGAAAATGCACAAGAGGGCAGTGTTTTTTAACATTTTAGTGTTTTCCCTCAGAGCTGTGGGCTTTGACATCATGACTTCGAGCTTCCTAACAATTAGCCTGTTGTTTCTGATTACAGTTTTCAGATCTTTCAGACCAGCTCTTGAGAAGTTCAAACAGAAGACTGAGCAAGAGTGGCTTCTGATTAACTAAAACATTTAAAATGCATGGTAATATTTATAAAGGAGTTATGATTTCCATACTAAACCAAAATCCTGGCTTGACTTAATGGCTTCAAAGCACTTAATGCTTTACCTTGCATAGAGCTAAAGCAAGTGAACAATTTTGTGCATGATGAAGAATTTGTTACAGTCATTTTGCAGTCTGAGCACAGTCTAAGCAGTTCATACACCCAGCCTTCGGGGCAATGCTGTAACACATCTTCATATGTGCAACAGTTCTTGAGATAGTATATGGTGCCAAAGGAATTCTCCACAGTCTTGCAAACTGTTTCTACAGAAAGCGATTTTGATTTTCTTCTGCCATTGTCACTAGATATAGTCAGTGCTTCTTAAGGATTTTATTTTCATTGAAGGTAGAGTTTTCTTCAGCAATTTACCATATTTAGACCAGGCTACACTATACAACTTTTGTGCTACTGCTCTTTCACACCAGAGTGGGAATAAAACACATTCCAAAGCAATGTAGCTACAGAATCATAGTCCTTAGAATAATGCAGGTTGGAAGGGACCTTTGGAAGTCAGTTGGTACAACTCTTTTCTTATATCAGACCTAACTTCAGGTTGTTCAGGGTCCTGTCCAGCTGTGTTCTGAAAATATGCGATGACAGAGATGCCACATTGTCTCATCACCTTCCCCACCAAAACTGTACTCCTGTCCAGCTGAACCTTGCTGCAATCTATGACAGTTACTCCTTTCCTTTGTCCGTACATTTCCAAAAAGAGTCTCTATCTTCTCTATAAACCTACTTTAGGTAGCAGTAGATAGCAGTTACATTCCCTCCTTAGCCTTCTCTTCTCCATGGGGAACACACTCAACTCCCTTAGCCTCTTCTTGTATGTCATATGCTCCAACCCCTGACTATTGTAGTGTTCCTCCATTGGACCCTCTTCAGTTTGACAGTGTACCTCAGACTGGGGTGAGAGCCTCAAAACTAGATACAGTATTCCAGTTGTTCCTGAGTGATGAGCAGAGATAACCAAAGTTGGACATGGTTTTGCTAGCAAGAGTATATTGTCATGCCAGCTGCTGACCCACCTCTAACTTGGTGCTCATCAGGATCCCTAAGCCCTTCTCTGTTGTAAACCTCCCCAACAGATGGCACAGCCCCAGCTGCTCTGTTAAGTCATGGTAAAAGGTATACACACCTCATCCATATATGTCTCCTCATCCACATATGAAATCATCTCACCATAGAAGGAAAGCATATTAAGTAGGGCATAATTTCCTCTTGGTAAATCCAAGGCGGCTGCTCCAGTCACCTTGTCTTTCAGGCCTGGAATTTGTTTGTGTCTGGCTTACTTAAGTGAACCCTAATGCAATCCTACTGCACAACAGGCAGTATCTCTCGCCTTCAAACTCTCCTACTAAGCACAGTCCTTGACAGCAAAGGCCAAGACTTTCTACTTAAACTCTGTTGGATTTTGCATCAGGCCAATATCTTTTTTGGTGTTCTTTTCAATGTAGTCCAGAAGCAATTCTTACTACCTTCATGCTCTTTGCCAATTTCAATATCTGATGAGCTATGATCTTTCCATAATCCATATTGCCTATCCATTAAATGCTTCTTACATTCTTCCAGGAGTAGCCCATTCTTATGTCCACTTTCCTTGCACTTATTTTGGTCTTCTTAAGGTCACACAGCAGGTCCCTCTTCAGTCCAGCTGTCCTCTTTTCATGCCTTTTTTTCTTGCACACTGAAGAGAACCACTTACTTTGCAAGAAAATCTCCTCTGCCCTGTGATATCACTTTATACTGACAATACTTCAGCACTAATGTGGTGAGTGTCATTTTGGAAGGTTGAAGAATTTGACTAGTAAAAGAACATTTTGCTGCTGTGCTATAGCTCCACTAGATGGCTGATGGATTAGGATTATAAAATATTTTGTAGAATTAATAAACCTAAAATTGCTTCCAAGAGAAAGCTTAAAAATTCTCTGCTTGAAGGCATAGCACATCTGAAAGGAAGGGACTGCTTTGAAAGACCCACCCTGTGAGAGAAAGAAACAAGTCTTCCTGCTGCATCTACACAAGCAGCAGACAACAGGGTGAAACACAGGTACACAAATCATCTACATCCAATATTTCAAACACAGCTTTCACTACAAACTATTGCAGAGCCAAGAATGAATGATGAAAACATATTGCCTATTTTCATAAAACTTAGGTAATACCTTGGGGAAACATCCTGCTAGCTGCAGTAACTTTTCAATTTTTTTCTGGCTCACAGCTATTTAAATTCTAGTTTTGTAGCAAAACTACAGCATTCAAGTGAGTTGAGTGACATATATGTTTAGGCTCCTCTTTGACATGAAGTTTTTGCAGGGGATACTTGTAAAGAATGAATTTATATGAATTGCAGCTGAGAAAATACTGAGCAGTTCTCATGGGGCCACTCATTTTGACTCAATCTATTCAGTCATCTCTGTTGATGGGAGAACAGGACAGAGCATGGGGTCAGAGTTTCATCGTTCTGCACAAGTACTCTCCAAGTTGAGGATGGCATTTTAGAGTACCAAAGAGCTGAATTTCAGTGGAAATGGGAATGTTAAGCTCAGAACCTCTCTGAGAGGACAAAAACCAGAACAACAGATGACTCACCTTCTTCCACCAAACTTTACCTCTAACCAAAACAGAGAACAGTGAATTAGGCTACAGCAGCAGCATCAATAAGAGTAATTAAAAGTAATTATATAAAACTCATTCAATAAAAAAATAAATTGACATGAGATAAATATATTGCTTTTGCCTATCAAGAGGTGTTTTGTACTGCCCAGCTCCAATAATACAGTGACTTTGTTTTTTACATGGGCATGGTTCCACTGAAATTAATGCTATTACTGGTAGGAAGTTGTCTAATTTGAAATAACTGCACTACACAGAATGCCTGAAGTTCCTAGTTTGTGCATGCTTCTGCAGGCTGGAAATCTACAGTAGCCTATTATCACTTGCTCTGAGCCAGCTAATAGTCATGCAATAAAAACATTTGCATGAACACATACAGGAAGTGCAACTCACTGTGAGAAACCAAGTACTGACAAAGCAGGAAAATTCAGGTTTATTCAATATAATGTTCCACTGTCACAACAATGTCCGCTAATACTCTAGCAAGTCAAATGAAATATGAAAGATTTCAATGGAAATATATAAGGCTTACTTGTGTTTTGTCATCTTTAGATCATGGCAAAAATGGCTGAAGAACCTTGCATAGAATAAGTGCATAACTGCATGCTCCTTGCCTCCGATGTACAAATCCACAGGCATCCAGTAGTCTGCTAAGTCACTATTAAAGGGCCTGAAAGAAACACAACAATAGAAAAGAATCCAATGTTGAAAAGAAAGATCAGTAGTACTAAAGTAGCTCATCATCCTTGACTGGACAACAACACTGTTTACTGAGAGCAATACATGTGTAATAAAACTTCCATTTTGCTATCAGGTTTTTTTATTTTTTTAAGAGTGAAATGCTTATTACAGACAAAAATTTAATTTCCACTGAGATGAAGATCCACAAAAAGATTATTCTCCTATATTTCAGAGAAGCAGTTACCTGAGAAAACAATGAAAACGCATGACTGCTCTTTAAATGATTTTTTTGTAAATACCCTGTGGCTGGCTTTAAATTTTTTATCAAGTTTTATATACAAATACAGTAATTTCATGACCACAAGGCACTCCAAATTATAAGGCACACTTCCGGGAGTTGGCAAATTTCGCAACTTTGTACATTATATGACACACTTTTTTTTTTGCAGCGAGGAGCTGCGCCGCATGCAACAAAGTAACAAATTACTGGCAGGTGCTCAGTTTGCAAACACTTTTCAAATATAGGCATATCCTTTAAACGCTGCTCCAGGCGTCCTCCCCATGCCGCGGGCCCTGGCACTCCTGCCCGCCCCCGGTACTGGCTGGCGCAGCTCATGGCTCCTGGCTCCTACCATGCAGCCGCAGGTCCCGGCTTCCCCTGCCCGGCGGCCACAGCTGCCACGGGCCCAGGCACTCCCGCCTGGTGCTGGCTGGTGCAGCTCAGCTTGTGGCTCGGCCGCCATGGCCGCCGGCGGCTCCATCCCCCCTTGCCCAAGCTGCGGCCGCCGGCAGCTCCTTCCCCCCGTGCCCGGGCTGTGGCCGCCAGTGAGTTCTTCTCCCTTGCGCCCGGGCTGCAGCTGCCAGTGCCTCCTTGCCCCTGTGCCTGGGCTGTGGCTGCCGGCTTTTTCTTCCCCCCTGTTCCCGGGCCAGGGCCGGGGCCGGCGCCGCCCAGCTTCTTCTTCCCCCCACGCCCGGGCTGTGGCCGGCGGCACCTCCTTCCCTCCCTGCGTGGCAGCCAAAGCTGGGGCCATTGCTGGCTCCCTCCCTCTCTGTGCAGCAGCCAGGGCCGGGGCCGGTGCTGGCTCCCTCCCTCCTCATGCAGCTGCCGGGGCCAGGGCCGGCAGCAGCTCCCTCCCTCCCTGCGCAGCTCCTGCCAGCTGCGGCCACTTGGTCCCATCCCCCCTCGCAACTTGGCGCTCCTGCGGCATTGCCCCCCCATTGCGGCTCACACTTCCGGGTTGGCAAATTTCGCAACTTTGTCCATTATATAAGGTGCACTGGACTATAAGGCGCACTTCCGGGTTTGGGGAAAAATTTTAGTCAAAAGGCTGCGCCTTATAGTAATGAAATTACAGTATATCAGAATGAAAAACAAAATACATAACCACTTAAAACCAGTTATTTTTTTAATCTACAGTTATCACTGTTGCTATTAGGGGGCAATGATGCTGTTTAAGGCTGCAGAACCCTCTGTAGAGTGAGATGTGTGACAGTACTCCAGCTGAAGGATGCTTAATGAAATGACAGTAAATCTATCATTTACAGCATATTTACTATATTGTTGGAGGTCACCTGAAGGGGTTCACAGCATTGCTTACTGCTTTATTACATATTTCCATGTCTCCTGTAAGCAGGCCTGCAAAATGCCATTTATACAGAAGCTCTTCTCTAATGTAGACTTCAAGCCCTGATCAAACGTATCTACTTGTTTTGTCAGCCTGTCTGATTATTCCATCTCTAATTTTTGTTAAAACAACACTTTCTTTCTCACAGATGAGCTCAGAGGCAAATCAGGAACTGGGATTCACATCTTTGGTGGAACAAATCAAACCTAACTTGTTCATAGAGTTCCAGAATCAACAGAGTAATTCTCCTGAACTGTAGACCAGTGAAATACGGTTTACGGAAATAATGGGAATGCAGGCAGCAATTTAGTGCAGAAGTCCATATATATATTCTTATTTCAGTGTAAACCATATCAGACTACACTAAGCTGTCACTTTGACAGTTGGATGTTACATCTGACTATTTCTTCTTCAACTTGTGGAAATATCCCTCTTGTCCACAAAAAATACTTCAAATTGTCATGGAGAGGAAGTAATCTGCCTAACTCACTAATAGTAATAATATATTCATGCTATCACTAGAAAATAATTAAAATTGGCATGAAATAAAAGTGTTCACCAAAGATTTTTCTCTGTTTTAACTACTGCCAATACAAAAAAAAATCGGCCCATCAATATTAAGTCACTGAATATATGTAGTATGTTCCCAGACACTGCTCTGCACAATAAATAAATAAATACATGCCCAGACAGAGCATCATGGTGGTAGCAATGTGGTAACAATGTTTTAAAATGCAATTCTTCCCGTCTTCCTCAGACTACACAGCAGGGATATTGCACTAATTTCTCTTTGGAAAAAAACAGTGCTATCAAGCAGCACTACTACAGGCAGACTATGAAGCAGAAAAACAGCTAAATAACTACATCTGTCTTCCCACACTCTCCATGCTGCAGACACTAGTCCATAGCACATGAAAAAATCTCCTTACATTAATTATGCATGTAGTGGAAGTGCTGACACAGCAGGAGATTGCTGTGATGCTTCTTCACTTGAGGTCTGCACACAAGGAAATGGCAAGAAACATCAGAATTCAAAAGGAGAGAAGTGAAGGCGCCTGGCTCAGCAGCTGGATGTTACACTGGAATATTCCTCACACAGTGAACTACTCAGTGCATTCCCAGAGAGGGTACCCTTCACACAATTTACCAGTCTGAGTCACGGCAGGTTGTCATTCCTGATGGCATCTCCCACAAAGGACTTCAGCTCCTCAGCTGAACAGTTTCTCTGTGCCCTGCCTCATAATTCCCATTCATGCATATTTCTGCTTCTTGCCCTGTAGTTCCTGTGCTTACACATCCTGCTCTTCTAGATCCCTGACATAGGAGCAATCAAATACCACATTTTTAGACCAGCTCCATATATTCTCCTGGTTTTGACTGCAATAGAGTAATAGAGTTACTTTTCTTCTGAATAACTGCTACAGTGCTGTGCTTTTAATGCAGTATGAGAATAATGTTGATAACACACAGATGTTCTCGTTGTTGCTGAGCAGTGCTTACCGTAAACCAAGGACTTCTTGGCCTCTCTTGCTCTGCCAGACATCACATGCACAAAGAAGTTGTGAGGAAGCACAGCCAGGAAAGGTGACCCAGACTTGCCAAAGTGATGTTCCATACCATAGACTGTCGTGGCCACTATATAAACTGGGGGAGTTGGCTAAGAGGTGCCAATTGCTGCTAAGGGATGGGCTGGGCAGCAGTCAGCAAATGGTGAACAATTAAATAGTGCATCACTTCTTTTTCCTGGGTTTTCTCCCTCCCTCTCCCTCTCCCTTTCCCTTTTATTATAATTATTATTACCACCACAATATTTTACTTTGTTTTGTATTAAACTGTTCTTATCCAAGCCATGATTTTACCTCTTTTTTTCCTCTTCCTGATTGTCCTCCCCAGCCCACAGGGTCTGTGTGGGGATTGAGCAAGTGTGGTGCTTAAATGCCAGCTGGGGTTAAACCACACCACATACCCTGTGCTGTGCTCAGGCCCAGAGGGCAGGCACATTATGAGGGTAGTGCAGGGATTTAAACTGCAGCTAGAAGCTGGAAGCAACTGAGTGTGTGGTCTCTTTGTTCCCTTCTGTTCTATGTAGTAGGCTTGCCCCCAGTGGCCCTGTGCCTGCAGCCCTCACCTGTGTGTGTTGTGAGGGTCAGTGTACCTCAGGTAGTACCAAGCGGAATCAACAAATGTATCCATGGTATCGACTTCTCGCTGTGCTGCTGCTTTGCACCTGAGCAAGAGTGGAGAAAAGTTTTTTTTTAGATAAGTGACAAGCTTGCGAAAAAACCCAAACAAACATGGACAGAGTGGCCACAAAGACATTTAGATTGAAAACTGACTAGTCTGAAGAGTGACATGTTCAGAAAAAGTCCAACAACAGTAACAGGACTGACTTTTTCCCTCTCCCTCCCAAAACACAGCAAAAGCAAGCTGAAAAGAAGCCTGAGCAGCCATCACACCCAGCAATAGCAGAAGATGGTACCACACTGGACAGCCCTTTAAATTTTGGAATTGTTTGGAATTGCCATTTTAAAATATGCAAAGCACAGACAAGCGTACTTTGCCATAAAGTTAATGGGTACTGAATATAGATCACACTCGTTAGGTACAAGCAGATGCAGCAGAAAGGTCAGGTGGTTGCTTCTCACTGATTGTCTGTACAAAATGGTCTTTGCAGATTCCATTTGTTATCTCTAGAAAAAATTAACTTAGTTTAATTTCAGCTTTCACTGAGATCAAATCTCTTCTAGACCTTGTAGCACAATTTTAATTTGTGATTACAGCAAATTGATTTTTGCTTGTAATTATATTGGCAGTGCTAAGGAACAGTTTCAAAATAGATTTTAGAAGCTCATGTTACTTTCTTTTAATTTCTCCTTGAATATTCGTTGTTCGTAGGAGCCAATAATCCCATTTAATAAACTTCCATTTGTTGCAAATGATCCCTCTTAAAACTCTTACTATTAAAACAACACGATTATTCTAATGTCAATGAAACTTTGCCATCTGTGACACTCTTGTACATAAATGCCACTGATTATATGTAAGAAATGTACACAATCTGTAATTGTAAGTTTATATGTAAGTTTAAATGTATACATGTGTGTAGTAAGTATACATCATAAATGGAGACTGGCTATGTCACATTTACTAACTGCATATTTAGTCTGATCAGCCTTGATGAGTGAGCTGCAACATATATCTCTGCTTGTTTGCTTGACTTCAGCTTGGCTTGCCAAGGCCAGTTTAGAAAAGCATCACCGCTTTAACATTTTCCTTCATTCTGTCTCTGTACCTGGTCCTCCTCTACATGCAAGGTTTTCTTCCAATGAGAAAGGAAAGGAGTTTTACTCCTAACTGCTTTTTAGTGTAGAATAATCATTTTATTAAATTATACACATAAGCAAGACTTGGACGATGTAAAATAATGGCTTTCCTGTAAAAAGTAAGAATACTGTCATTGAACCATAATTACATCTGCTTCATGACCCTGTGCTCTAAATGGACATGGCTCACTAACACAGAGACAGCATGGGCATCTTTTAGAGTTTATACCATTTATATCAATATTGTGATTACAGGTACAATACTGTAATCTCATTAGACAATCTTCAGACAACTAACACAATTACCTGGACTTGTATAACAAAGAATAACTGGGGCATCTCCTCCATTTATGATTGTTAACATTATTGTCACTCAAATACTCAAATATTTTGTATCTTTCCATCTAGTTTTCCTTATTAATTCTGGATATTAAATGAAACTAATAAAAAAACCTATTACCGGAGAGAAGAACTAAAGGAAGGGATGCTGTTACTTCTCAGAGCAAGGAAAAGAAATGATGACTGCACATAAAAGTAATAGCTCAAATTATTTGAAACTATAGCAGACATGGATGAGCAACACTGATGATAGCTGTCAAATAGGTGAGAATTCGGAAGACAAATAAAAATGGGAATGAAAAAGCGTTAATTTCAGCAAGCTTTTTTAGCATTTTAGGCCAAGAAAGTAATCCTGCATGACTTTTATTTCTGACTAAACAAATGCCTTTGATTAAATTGTATGCAGTGCAGCCACAATAACTATCCAGAAACCGTAAGGATTTGTTATACATCAAAAACATGTTATTGCCTGGTAAACAACAAAATAATTTTTAACTAAGGCTGTGGGGGAAGCCAAGAGTGCACAGAGTGACTTTCACAACAGGAAAATTTTTCAATTGAAATTAGGAATTGTAGACCGAGGCATTTCTGAGGGTTTTACTAAACCTGTGGATCTTATTCAGTAAGGCTTTACTGCAAAGGTCACACTTTAAAATATGCTACTATGTGCAATTTCAATAGGCATATATGAGAAGGAATTTTCTGTGCAGAAACACGGGAGTAAAGGTCTGTTTTACAAAAAATTACATGTTATCAACAAAGTTCAAAATACATGTTTCCAGAGAACCATGGAACTGCTAATATGAAAAAAAATTAGATGTTATGAATCTGCTGAATTATCAGAGAGAGCCTTATTGCCATTTGTATTTCCCTGCCTGGCAGTCTGATAACATACTTCTCATTTGGTCAGTCTGCTAGGAGCAGCAATGCATTGCACTGATGATGAAAAACTTCTCTGGGACACCTCATATTCTACCAGTTCCTCTCACAGAACCTATAGGCAAACTTCAGTGCACAGAGTATCTAAGCAGTCCAAAAGACTACACGATTTATTTTTACAACACATCTCTTACTATATAATTTAGACATTTTATTTCTTGAACAGATGGACTACAAACAGTAAGGATTACAGAGATGACAAGATGCCTTTACTTTTAAATCTGAATTACATGCTATCTGTCAGGTACAGTTTCATGATAAATATTTATATAGCTGAGGGAACACTTTATTGTTGACTGTTGCAAGAAAATGAACACATTGTTAGTTTCCATAACAAGAGGACTAACTCAGTAATCATAATAAGCTTTATATGAACACTGTTGAAAGATACAGTAATTTCATGAGTATAAGGCGCACTGGAGTATAAGCCATGTTTCCAGATGCTGGCAGCTTTTTGTTCTTTGTCCATATATAAGGTGCACCGGCGTGTAAGCCGCACTTTTGTTCACAGTGAGCATGCTCACGCAACAAAGTAACCAATTGGTAACAATAAAGCGATTGTGGGTTTTACTGGCAGGTGCTCAATTCACGAGCTCTGCTCCTCCTACGGTGCCCGCAGGAGCCCGCCTTCCCCCATGCTGCTGGTGGGAGGGAGCCCAGCCCGCCTTCCCCCGCGTTGCCGGCGGGAGTGCGCCTCCCCCCACCGCGCAACAGAGTAACCAATTTGTAACAACCGTGCGATCATGGGTTTTACTGGCAGGTGCTCGATTCACGAGCTCGGCTCGGCCTGCAGCTCGCAGTTCTGGGTTGGCAAATTTCAGAACTTTGTTCATATATTGGATGCTCTGGAGTATAAGCCGCACTTGCAGGTCGGGACCAAAATTTTAGTCAAAAGGGTGCGGCTTATATGTGTGAAATTAGTATAATTAAAATATCTGTAGTAAATAAAGTGAGAAATACTGTTAAGAAATGGGAAACTGAGAAAATTATTCTGTTTTTCCTTTTTTCTTTAACTTAAAACCAGTGAGTATTGTTTCAGATTGTTTATGACAAAATAGCAGTGGGCATTGAGTGTTGCAAAGTACGCAGAGTTTTACAGAGTGTATAAGAAAAAAATCCCTCTGCTAGGTCAAACTAAACATCATCCTGGAGTAGTATCCTGTCTCAGAGCAATCACTTGCCAACACTTTGGGAAAGTGCACAAGAAACAGGCAGGTGCAAAGTAACCTCTCCCAGACTGCAGCAAATACAGCACTGACTTACCTTGGACAGGAACAGTTCACCCACTCTGGGGCGCTTTCCAAAGGTGAGGCTCCCTTTCCTGTGAACGTGGTCACATTGGGCAACACCACAGGTAAGTCTTCGTAAGGCACAGGAACAGTGCCGCATGCCTGGCAGTGAATGATTGGAATGGGCGTTCCCCAGTACCGTTGTCGAGATATTAACCAATCTCTCAACTTGTCACTTGTTAGGTCTCCACCTATTCTTTTATTTTTGGCCTGCTGAGTAATAGCTTTTAAAGCCTCCTGCCGAGTCATGCCAGTGATCTGATGAAAAAAAAAAACAATGTGGAAAAAAGAAAAATTTATAGTTGCCATCAGTAAAAGTGCAAGAACAAACAAAATCAGTCAGTTTTATGAGAGTCAAATAAAATAGTTTCCCTCTTACCACTGGTTAACATCCTGCTATCCAAGAGACTATTTACATACCAGCTGCTCATTTGACCCTTCTTGCTTAAATGATTATGTTCCTGATGGTCTGGATAGAAAAAGGATGAGAAAGTGTACTGTAGACCCCTTCAGCCATTAGAATGCAGATATTTGCATTTACTGCTGATATCTTTATCAGCTGCTGTATGCTAAAACTTTCAGAATTCTATCACGAACATAAGGTAGCGACTGAGGAAATGCAAATGTTAAAACTGCTTTCCTTCCCCTGTGCTCACTTCAGGTTTTCCTGCTCTTGCTTTCACATATATTTTAACCACTTAGACCCTACCTGGGATGTAATGTGTCTGCTATTAAAACACGTATTTTCAAGAGCCATATCTAAAAATAAGATTCCTATGTCTCTTGAAGCATTCATGACACCACAAAGGCTGAAGCCACATTCAATAAATTCGTGGAAGAAGGACTAATACAAAAATCTATTGAAATTATGAAATAAGAATCAACTTTTAACATAGGTTAAATTATTCAGTTTCCATTATAGAACTGAAAGCAATACTTCAACCTTCGTCTCATGTACAAAAGGAAAAAACTTATTTTATTCCTACAGCAGAGCCAGCATATTTCATCATTAAATTGTTCCCAGAAATTTGGTAGCATAAGCTTGGTTTGATTTAAAAAAACCAAACAATCCCTTTAATCATACAATGTATTCAGCACTATTGAGAAAACAGATTTAATTTGCATTGATACTGTAAGTTGGAAAGAAATCCATACTTGTATACCCACCTCTGCAGAATTAATGACCTTCTCCAAACCATTTGGCAATGTCTCAATGACTTCAGTGAAAGAAATGCCCAGATTCTTAGCTACTGTAGCATCTTCTGCACTAGTACTAGGAATTCCTGGAAGGGATGAAAAACCATTTCATTTCTATGGCACTCTCTTTATAATGACTCACGTTTTCCCAAAGGAGTTAAAGAAAACAATTTAAGAACAGTAAAAGTATTTTTGTATTCTTTAAGCAGTGAAATTCAAACAGCAATAATAGCAAATACAATTCTCAGTTCCTCTGCAATTAACATGTTCATCAATGTCTTGTCCTTCTTTCAGAGATGTTTGAAAAATTGATGGTTCTTAAAAAACTAAAAACAAAGCTATAACATTTGGATAGAATTATAGACTTTTCAGTATAGCCATATTATTTAAATATATTCTAAAAATATAAATTTTAATTTTATTTGCTAATATGATAATCAAAGACTCAACAAAGAGCAGTCTTCCTGTTTCAATATTAATTTATCTCCTTCTAATTTCATAATTTATTAAAATGTACCATAACACAACAGTCTCATACATTACTATCCCTTTAACTTACTATGAAAGATATGATCTGTTTATAAACTCAGGGAAATGATTCAAATAACATCAGTTTGCTATTCAGACCATAAATAGTGAGAACACTTCCTACAGATATTCAGATGAGTTACACAAGTCACATTATTTAAGGCTCCCAATGCTCTCTTTTCCTCTGTGTTTTATTATTTGGGACAGTCATGCATTTTAATTCTGCTCTGGAAGGTTACGTTTCACAGTGAGTTAAGAAATTTCTTAGCTTGCTTTATTATCACATGTATTCTGAAATAATATTAAGATACTAACAGATTTACTAAGAGATAAATCTTTCTGTGTATTTTCCTCCTTCCATGATAATTTAATTAATAATTTGAACCATCTTGGACAATTACTGTCATCTTTAAAAGGCAAAGAAATGTATTCCAATATGGGATTATTAACTAAACCAGCTTAACAGTTGTCTTAGTTCAGGCAGTGAAATGCCTGCTACATTTTAATTCTGCCAATACGTAAAGTTTGGAAGCAGATGACTAAAGAAAATCAAACAAAATTCCCTTGTGACAAGTAACTCCTTAACTAGAATAACACAAATTGGTATTTTATCCTTCCAGCAGACTCTTGCCATTTCAAGAAAAAGGTTTGTATCTTAATTTGTCAGAGAGTCCTGTACTCTGCAACAGGTGACTTCACAATATGCTCTACAAATGGATAAAAGCAGGTCCCACTTTTTGGTCTGCTTCCTTTTGAAAAAATGATGCTATTAATGTACACTGGCAAAGCTCAACAGCTGGCACCCACAGCTTCCCATGAAGAGCTGTTTCCAACAGACACATGGCCAAGGTATGTGCCAGCAAACTGGAAGATTTTAAGGAAAAATAAGATTAGGTATCTCAATTATTTGGCTTCTCCTATATAAGGAAACCCTTTGTTTATCAAAAATAGATTCAGATCTAAAGTGTAAGATGTGGGCATGCTATAAGCAAGGTATACAGCCCAAATGGATAATTTCCATCAGCTCTGTGAGGGTCATCCAAGACATTTTTGCACAGTCAGCTGGTTTTATTCGGTCTAGTTGTGCAAAAATAACCAATATTGGCAGCAGCGAAGGCAGCAGTCCCAGGACAGGAAAGAAGTATCAGCAACAGGGAGGCAACAACCGGAGTCAAGGGATAAGGAATGCACTGGAAAAAGGGAAGAAGACTTAACTATTTCCCATTAGGACTGGCATAGATCATTGCTTTCTCAATGCAGCTGAGACCATGGCAAAGCACAGGAGTAAACAAAAAGTTTGGTGGGTGCACATTAAAATGAATGTGGCTTTTAAAACCCAGAACAATTTCTACTTTGACCTATTAGGACAATCATATTTTAGGTGTGCCTAATAGTCGTGAAATTACTGTACTTATACTGAACTATTTTACTGGCCTCAAAACAAATATTATTAGATAAAAGTTGAAGATGGAATTTTTGTACAGTTACCATCTGAAGTATTTCTCTATAAGGATGTACATAATTTATGTAAATTTAAGACACAAAGAAAGGCCAAAAGTTTGGGTTGTTTGTCACAAAATGGTATAGTTCTGTTTTGATTAAGGATGCTGAGAGACAGCCAAACACATATGTTGTAGATAACCAATTCTCTTAAGATATGCAGATCCTCAAACTTAGCTCATTAAATCCACTAATTTTGGAATATTTCCATTTAAAATTATCATCCTGTAAACCTCCTCACCCACATAGATTCCACGTAGCTCCTTTTCCCTTCTTTCTTCCCTAATGAAGAACAGAAATCCAAAAAACAGGAGAGAGAGCCTTTGTGTTCAAATATTTACCACAAGAGTATCCTGTGCTGCAACACAGCAACTGAAAACCATACTATTCCACTTACATATCTAATATCACATACCTATTTTAGTATCAAGAAAATTATCAAAATTGGTTTTTGCTGAGATGACTACAGGAATCTCCTGATTGGTAAGCAAATTCACAGCTGTTACTGAAGTAAGGGAATCTGAAAACAAATAAATTGATATGGTAAGTAAAACATAACAGAAGATATGCTAAGAACATTACTTACCACTACAATGCAGTTTATCTTAAACTTACATGAATTTAAAATATCACTTTTCTTTAAAAAAGAAATAAAATTAAAAACCTATTCACATCTCAAAAAAGTTCAGATGTATTAAAACGCTCAGTAAAGTCAGACTGATAAATTTTCATGATTAGAAAACATATAATAAGCACCAGTATATAAACAGAGTAAGATCTGGATTACAATGAAAAAATTGAGTCTTTGATCAAAATACAGGTTACTGCAAAGTTGTTAGAATTGGTTTTAGTAAGCTCTGATTTATGTACAAGCATACAATGCTACAAAATCCCATCAAAAATCAGATAAAACTGCAGGGGAGTATAGATCCTTATGATTTGATTTCTTACAGAGGAACTACAAAGCATGTGAAATCTGTTTTTTTTAACCTCCGTTAAAAAGACACCTAAGTAACCTATTGATTTCCTA
Organism: Turdus rufiventris; assembly: GCA_013186435.1. Taxonomy (NCBI): domain Eukaryota; kingdom Metazoa; phylum Chordata; class Aves; order Passeriformes; family Turdidae; genus Turdus; species Turdus rufiventris. The sequence goes on along the minus strand of PYHW01009662.1, from coordinate 1,072,802 downwards.
ACAGGATATTAATATTCATATTACAGATGAGGAACCCAATGTCCACAAGTAAGGGAAGATAGGAGCGGAGAGAATTAAGGGTGAGAACTAATAAACTGAAATTGATTTACAATGTGAAGACTGGGTGGCTCAGCAAGAAGAAAACCAAATCTGAATACTCCAAATTTTGAGGATTCAAACTTCAGATCTCAATTTGGGCCTATTTCTAACTTTTTCAGTGCCTTTAAGTTGATGATAATTACAATCATTAAAATATGGGCCGCTAAGAGCTTCCTTTCACCTTTCTTCTTAGCTAAGCTGAGGCTATGAAGGCTTGTATTGCAATGCATAAAATCTGCTTGAAGTAAAGTAACAGCAATTTTGAGAACAGGGCTGTTCTATCTCATCATGTTTCTCAATACAAAGATAGATTTATTTATTTATAAGTACTACTTTTCCAAATTTTAAGTGTCTGAGGTATTCATATTATAAAGAAAATTTCCACATTCAAACTACTGCACATAGCTTTCCTCTTCTTAAAAAAAGTACAAAAGGGGCAATTTCATTTTTTAAAAGCAACTCATCAAAAAACATGAGCAGGAAGCTGAGTGGGCAGGACACTGCTTTTAAAAATAACTTTTTTACCCAGCAATAATTTTCATTTTATGCTGGAACCCCAAATGATAACTGCAGTTTATGAAGCTACTCATTTGCTCACATCATTATCATCATAACCGAAAAGAGAGAATGGTACAAGTACAAATGTAAGACAATGTATGCAGAGTATTATAATGAGATAATGAACAACATAACGGTCAAATCTTTATCTCAGGCACCTCCTGCTGTCAAAACTATTAGACTTACTAGATTCTAAATTAACATACATTTTGCTAGGACAAAAAAAAAATGGAATGTTTGACAACTGGCTATTCCATCTATTTAAATAATAGTAGCCTTAAATACATACATGTACAGTAATTTCACGACCATAAGGTGCACCCTGGACTATAGGGCACATTTTTTTTTTTTTTTTTTTTTTTTTAGCGAGGTTCCACCCCCAGCTCTCCCCATGCGGTTGCTGGCCGAGGCCCCCCCTCAACCTGGCAGCCATGGGCCCCGGGCCCGCCTGTACCTGGCAGGAGGGGTACCGCGGGCCCCCAGGCCCGCCTGTACCCAGCGGGGCTGGGGCATGCCTGCGCTGCTCCGTGCTGCCTCCCCGGGGCTGGGCTATGGCCGCTGCCCCTCTGTGCCACCTCCCCAGCGCCCGGCTGTGGTCGCCACCCCTCCGTGCCGCTTCACCAGGGCCCGGCTGTGGCCGCTGCCCCTCCGTGCCTCCTCCATGGGGCTGGGCTATGGTCACAGCCCCTCCGTGCCACCTGCAAGGGGTCGGGCTATGGCCACAGCCCCTCCGTGCCGCCTACAAGGGGCTGGGCTATGGCCACAGCCCCTCCAAGCCGCCTGCACGGGGCCGGGCTAAGGCCGCAGCCCCTGCGTGCTGCCTCTCCGGGGCCAGGCTATGGCTGCAGCCCCTCTGTGCCGTCTCTCCGGGGTCGGGCTATGGCCGCTGCCCCTTCGTGCCCCCTCCAAGGAGCCGGGCCGTGCCTCTGGAGGGGCCGTCCCGCCTCCACAGGGCCGGGGTGTGCCCGCCGCCACTCCTCCCCGCCTCCACCTGGCAGCCATGGCCCTGCCGGCTCCTCCCACGGCTTGCAGCTCTCACTTCCAGGTAGGCAAATTTCTGAACTTTGTCCATCATATAAGGTGCACTGGACTATAAGGCGCACTTCCGGGGTCGGGGGAAAATTTTAGTCAAAAGGGTGCCCCTTATAGTCGTGAAATTACTGTACTTCAAGACAAAAGATTTTAGAACTTTCAGTTGCTCTCCTATTGAGTAGCCTTTTTTTCTCTCCTACAAAACATACAAACGTGCCCTCCTAATTATTTAAATAAGAACACAGTGAATAAAGAGAATGACAAGACTATGTGCATTGAAAAGAAAACAATTATACTTAATTAAATTAAAATTTCAGTGTTACTGAGGAATTTTTTTTTAAGTCTTGGTTAATGTGAAAATAGGATCTATATAAGGCCATCCAAAGTTTTTATTTAAATGCCATTGTTGGTTTTTCATATGTAAAAAGCCAACCTCAGCTAATTTCAACTGAAGAATGTCTGTAAGTATAGTCACAAATAGCAGAAGTATAAAACAGCAGAGTTATGTGGAATTGTGCCTCTTTTTTGAGGACTTTTGGCTGTCATTTTTCAACTGAGAGTTTCTTAATTTAACTCAACCAAAAGCTTTAAGCTTATTGTTAACAGATACACACAAAAAAAGCTTTTGCAAGTATTTCCATTTAAAAACAAATGCAAAAATATACCATTGTCCTTATTAAAAGCAAATTTTGCACTTTTGTGGTTTGACTTAAAACACAAGATCCAACAAAGGTACAGACATACGCGTGGATGTATGTTTGAGCAGTTAGTGCTTTGATTTGGTTCAACTGCTAGAACTGTAAATTTGTTCTCTAAAATTCTCCAGGCTTTGCTCACCTCTTAGACAAGGACTTTATATACTCAACACAGTCAGGCTCCATGTTTTTTTCTGCAGGTTCTGTACAATCAACACAATTTCCCACAGATTTCAAGTTACTATTGTCTACAGATCATAGACAATGAAGCATCATCTTTACCAGTAAGGGAAAAAGAAAATCTTGAACACCAGCTTGATGTGGAAACAAAAAATATCGTATTTACTCTTGTTATTTCCAGTTTTCCAAACAACAAAATATACTAATCTATTCACCTCTTTAGATTCCTTATGACAGGAAGAAATCATCGCTGGTGCAAGAATTAGTTCTACTCTGTCTTTGTGCTAATGATGAATTACCACATAGACACGAGATTTTCCAATGGGCTGACACAGTCAAATTTAGACTATTTATTTCTGGTAGATGAGGAAACAAAAATCTGTTCCATTGCTTTTATATACGATGAAGCGTCACAATTACTATAAAAAGAAGAATTCTAGCATAGCTGCTCTTGCCACATCTGAAGCCAGGATAGGCTGATGTGACACTGTGTGACATACACCAAGAATCAAAGGCCTGCTCACTCTCAACAGGAACAGTCCCTGCTCAGCCTGATGCACATTCTCTAAAGATCATTCTTTATAATTGTTGTTCTTCAACAACATAGTGCAGTATGAGAAAAATACCACCTTTTCCTGGGATGAACTCCCTCTGAAAGACTTCCTTGAGACTGCTATTCCCATGCAGCAATCTGTGAGTTGGTAAGATATATAAATGGGAAGCTCCATAAATGGCTTCAGGTGTATAGGTGTAAGCTGCTACCTTATCTTCTGTTACTTTGCCATTAACCTGAAAAAGAGTAGAAAAAAATTTCCACTGGAAGTGCGGTGGTTACAGATTTCCCTTCCTTTTCATAAAACAAACGAGTCTATATCACCCAATAGAAATGCATAGATCCAAATACCAAAGCCAGACACATTCTCACTACAGAAATTTTCAAGAATCAAGCCTTGACAAACCTTACTTTTAGGCCTTGAGAAAGTTGCTTTACAGTCTTGCCAAATATATCTATAAAAATATAACTGTAATCACATATGCAATATTGCACTGTGCTACTGAGACAGACTCAATCTCTGGCTAAGCCACCTGGAATCCTTCTATTCACTTTTAATATGCAGGCCTTGTTTCCAAGAAACTTGAAGGAGAGGAAAACTTCTCTGAAATCTAAAGAGAATTTAGTATTTTCTCAGCTACAATATGACTTTACACCATACTTCTCTGACGAAGTGCATGCTGCAACTTATGCACAGAAATAAAATAATAAAAGACAGCACAACAAACAGTTGGATATAAAAAATAAATAGTAAGTCTCAAAGACTTTAAGAATTACTATTTAGAACTATCAACAAGATTTAGATCTTAGATCAACTAAATGTGTATAGGGGGTCTTAGAAGAAGATTTTTCTGCAATAAGTATTGATATAAATTTTCGGAAACAATTGATAAAAACAACTTTATTACAAAGCTATTTATACAAATACAAATACTGCACCTTTTAGCAGAGTGCCAATCAGAGGTATTTAAAAGGTTTAATTTGTCACAATTTGAAGTTCTGAAAAATGTAGTACTTTAAAATAGTCACTTTTAGAATGTTAGACCAGAGTAAATAATCACAACACAGCTTTGAAGTGTAAAAGCTGAAATTAGATCAGGGTCTCTGAAAATCTCTTCTGTCACTACTATATTCATGGAGCCTTGTTCATCTCTTGACAAAAAAAGGGAAAATCTGAAGTCCTTCTGTAGATAATGATTAATTTTTTTTTCAGGTTTCCTTTTCCTTCCCTTCCTTTCTTTCTATCTAGACTTCGTAGCTCCATCACTACCTAATGGTGTGGTTTCCATTATATTAATTATGGTACATAGTAAGTGAAATAATGGACAAACGCAAGCAAAGCAACTTGCTTGAGGTCAGCCTGGGTCTACCAGAGAAGGTACCATGCAGAGAAAAGCAAAAGCCCAACTAGACCCTAGCTGACATGTGCAGTGCTACTTGGTAGAGCACTTGGCACAAATGTTCTGGTTTTTAGGGAAGCTTATTAGCTGGCATGTATTTTGGCATAAATATACAGAGCAAATTTGCATCCACTTGAACACACAAACCCTTTCCTAAGAAGGATAGCAGGGAGTATCTCTTCAACCCTCAAGCTGTGCTCTTCAGGAGTCTGTGCTGGTCTGTGCATGAATATAATAATAATTTTTTTTAGGAGGCGTCAAGCTTTTAAGATCTGAATATCCATTCCCATCACACATTTCAGGGGGTGCAGTTAGCCCAACCAAGAGAGCAGTAATTGAAATTTCTGACTTACCTTTAGCAAGAAGTCAAGAGAGCACCCAACACAGTCACCTATCCAATTTGCTTGCATTTCTTTAATACCATACCATTCAGGGAGATCAGATAAAGCATCAAACATGGCCTTAAGAAACAAAAGAAAGAATTAGGACATTCAGCTTTTTTAAGCATATGAATTAATACTATGGGTTTAATTATAACTAAATGCATATAACTATGTAACTACAGCAACATGGTAAGGTGCTGGTAAAAACACTGGAAGTGGTGGTTTTATACTCTTGCTATCTCAAATTAATCTCTCTCAGAATAGAACTAATGGAATGGTACAAGCCAGAGGTATGTCAGTGCCAACAGAGACCCTGTTGTCATTAAAAGTGGCCTTTCTTTTGAATGGACTAGACCTTAAGATACAGGAACAAAAAACGTAGATGAAAACAAATACAGAAAATATTCCCAGTGGCTGTAACTTCTGGGAAGTGTAGGTGACCAACTGAGTTGAACAAGACTTAAAGAGATGTGCTTGCAGATATGAAGCCTACATTTGGATCAGTTGTTTTAGACAATAGCCTAGAGATGGCAGTCTGACAAAAGGTGTGAACATGTCTTAAAATTTTCAAGTTCTGATTTAAAATAACATGATAATTTCTAGTTATACATTTTTTCATATTTTGTATTGATATTTTACCAAGCACAACAGGCCATAAAATTGATTGGGATCTTTAGGTTGCATCAATCTGAAAAAAACACACTAATCATATTAACAAATATTCATATTTAAATTAAAAAAAAATTATAACAATATAATTCTTATAAGCAACCAGCAATGGAGCTGGGTCTAGCAGGGTCAAGGATTTAGAGCAAATCTTATGAGGAGTGGCTGATGCACCTGGGGATGTTTAGGCTGGAGAAAAGGAGGCTCAGGGGGGACCTTACCATTATTCACAACTGCCCGAAAGGAGGCTGTAGTGAAGTGGGGGTCAGTCTCCTCTCACCTAACAAGTGACAGGACCAGGGGAAATGGTCTCAAGTCAGGGGAGGATACCAGAAAAAAATTTACCATGGAAAGGGTTGTCAAACATTGAAACAGGATGTCCAGGGAAGTGCTTGAGCCATCATCTTTGCAGGCACCACAGATGTGGTGCTTAGGGACAGGGTTTACTGATGGACTTGGTAGTGCTGGCTTAATGGTTGGACTTGAGGATCTCAAAGGTTTTTTCCAACCTAAATGGTTCTATACCATGAAGCTATGAAGAAATCAAATGCTGCCTCCTTTATGTGCTTTCTGATGTGTGGCATGGAAGCATAAAAGTCTATTCCAAGTCAACTAGTATTTGTCTAAAAAATTTGAACAGTGTGATTTTAATACAAGGAATCTATAAAAATGTAAAGGAGAAGACAGACAGATAACTTAAAGTTCATCTCATTTTTTGCTTCATAACACTTCACATTTTTGTTATGAATAATGTGACTGTCCAAAATTGTAGCAGTGCATGCTATGGTCAGTTGCTGCTATCTTCCAAAAGCATCTGTAGGAAGAGGCGATTGGGCAGGCAGCCTGACACACTGTTACCCATACACAGGCTAGCTACAGATGGTAGGAGAAAGCTGACGAATGAAAGGACGGAAAGGGACATTCATATGGAGTTCTGATGGGGTTTATGGCAGCTGCACACTGAAGGAGTCCAGGGACAAAAGACACAGAACAAGGGAGGTTCCAGGTTTAAGTATCGGGAAAGAGGGGTGGAGCAGGGTATCAAGGTTCAATGGGTACAAAGGAAATGGTGCAAAGGTGGGTTAAGGGACTGGGGAAACCAATAGGGTAACAGGGGTGGAACACTGCAGTAAACCATGGTCTATGGGGATCAGGAGAAGGGAGAACATTCTAGGGAATGACCATAGGGGTAGCAAGGGTGGTCTGGGCCAATGGGCCAATGAGCCAATGAGGGATACAGAACTGGGGTACATCAACATATAACTGCAAAGGACTGTGGGGAGAATCTTTTTGTCACCCTATCCTTAATGCCACTTTAACGACTCAGTGTCTCTTTCCAGGGCATGGAGATTGCTGTCTTCCTGGCAGGCTCCTGGGCCTCCACACAAAATCTTTACTTTGGCAGAAGTACAGCCAGAGGCATGAGTCACTTGGACAGATGGTGAATATGCTGAACAATTACAGTTAAAATCTAAGAATAAGGCAACATGTTGAATAATTTCTCCTTCAGTTTTGACTCCCATCACCCAGCATAAATGTGCAAGCTCTTTATTATCTCAGAATTTACTAACAACCTGCAAGGATGGACAGTAGCTACTATGCTGCTCAAACTAAACAGTAGGTGGGTGGATAATCAGTGAATACACACTTAATTCTTCTCCAAGAATGTGTTTCAAGTTCTGTTTTAATGACATTCTTAGATAATTTCAAAGTAAGACACACAGAAGTTACTGTAAGAATTAATTTTTTAGTTACTGATCTGTTTTATATCTGTCATTCAAAATACAACAAAAGGCATGTCCTTTGTAAATCATGATATTATACCATCACTTGGGATTTTTATTGCTTTTTACATCTTTCAGAATCAAACCAATTTATTGATGATTTATAAATAAAAGGATGCTAGGCTTTTGGAGGGGTTTTTAATCACACTATATCTTTTATCTGTTTTAACTCACAATTGCAAATATACTATATCACAGAGAATTCAAAGGTCCGAGAATTCTCATTAATTGCACTGTTCCAGAAACAGCTAAGCTTTATCTACCATGATCAATCCATGCACTTATATCACTATGAAAGAATAATGAATAATTGGAGATACATACAGAGAGATACATACACACAATACCTAGATATATTCTTTGTAAGAACTTTATGCATTTTAGAAAGAATGAAATTGTGTCAGTACACGCAGATCTACATCACATTTTGCTGGCAAAAGCAGCTAACTGTGCATGTGTTCTACTGAAACTGTACAGTCTGTAACTGCTTGCCAGCAAAGCTTCCTAGATGTTTTTTCACTGCAGTATTCATAGACCAAGATTGTCAATACCAGTGTGATAATGATTTTACTCTAATTCATTGGCCTTATTAGATGTTACAGGCTACAGTTTGACTTAACCCAGTTCTTTTGATAATGCAATTACTTCATGCAACTAAATACAGGAAGAGCCAACTTTACTTCATCTGAATGAAGATAACTGAGCTTAATTTGCATGATGATGCAGCCTAGCAGGGTTTGCAGACCTAAACCCTTCATAACTTAATCTATACATGAACAGTTTAGTGCTATATGAAATAAAAAACCCAAACAAACAAACAAATTTTCAAAAATGTTCAAAATGGAATTATGATTCTCAGTTCTTTGTACTCAACATACTCCTTAGGTTTCTTGTCAAAGCTTGTGGAGCAGAAAATAACCATGCAAACGAAAACCAATTTAATTTACCTGGTGTTGCAAAGGCAGATAATATAGAGTATGCACACTGCTAGCACGTCAGTAAGTGTTTCTGAATGGTAAATTAACCTAGGATACTCACTAGCAGGAAAGTAGAGAAACATTAATTCTTACACACACTAATGCACACATACATTCAAAATCCATCTGTGCAAACTAGAACCTTTTAAAAGACAGCTTAAAGAAAACCCTTAAAAAAAGCTTTTCATTTTCAAATCCAATTGCACTACACCCTACAAAATACATGCCCACAAATATATGCTAAAACTACCATTAATATAAAAAACTTACATGTAGACTATTTGGGTATACAAAACTCTTGACCAATGCTTCCTGAATATTTTAAGTCAGTGTTTGGAAGTTAAATATTAGCTCCACTGAATTTTGCTTCCATGCTCTTTTTTAAAAATCACTGCCATAACATTTTCTGAAACTTTAGAGTAGTCCCATGAATTCTGCTCTGATTGTTATTTTGCAATTTGCCAACCCTGGCAGTGTTCAAGGCCAGATTGAATGGGGCCTTGAGCAACCAGGTCTAGTGGGAGGTAGCCCTGCCCATGGAAAACATATGATCTTTAAGGCTCATCCAACACCCTAACATTCTATGACTCTATAATTACTGATAATTTTCATTAATAAAAATCTATCCTAGTTATTTCTGCCACAAATTTGTTAACTAGATTTGTTAACATAGAGAAGACAATCAGCAAGAAGCCTCCCAGCACACAGACAAAAAACCAAAAGTAAAACCATGTTAGAGTCAGCATGGGACAAAGAACAACAGCAGCATTTCAATCCAGTAAGCAGAGAGTGATAAGATTATAAAATAATCTCAATTTTTCAAATTTCTGATGATAACTTAATAGTGAGAAAATTTGGAAACATTAGGTAACAGAGTCTTTCTGTTTTCATTTTTCATTACTCGGGAAGAGACAAGAAAACTGCAAATGCGAACATCTAATTACAGGAGAAATTACTCCCATCTTAATTAAACACAAGTCGAGGAACAGCATAAATACATATTGGCAGTCTTTCAGATCTAAAGATAGACTCAGGATAAGCTAAAGGAATCAAAGTTGTGTTAAGGGACAAGAATGATTTAAAGGTTCTTACACATGAAGAAGTTTGAGCCTGAGGATAAACCAATGTTTCACACACTTCTTTACTCTTTCAAAACATGCAGAAAATTCTGGCACAGCCAGAAGATGAAAGTCAACTACCTCAGATGATTGGAGAGTAACTAAATCAAGATGAGTTTGCTGAAAATTCATCAAAGACAATGAGGACCAAGCCTGAAACTAGAAGTAACACATAGTATTGTGAAAAACTGGTCTCAAATTTCTAGCTGTTTAATCTACTGAGGATTATGACCAAAACAGAACTTCAGTTAAGCAATTTTCAGGCAAAAAAGATCCAGAAAATCCAAGAACATAAGTGCTTTACAATTTCCTAAGAGCATCTCAGCCCCAAAAGTCCCCTTGCTTGTAGTTCAAAGAAGGATTCTGCTGAGCCCCTAAAAATCCGGTCTCTGACTTAATGAACTACAATTTTTAGTAGATCAATACCTGCTACTACTTTCATACTTAGTGAGAGTAATTTAACTTTATCATAGTAAATGAAATAAAGTGAAAAATCTAAATATAAGCTATATAGTCAAATGTATACTCTTTTTTAAAATGAAGACACTTCAATTAAGTTTGACAGATCTGCAAGGTAACAATAAGATCAGAATAAAAAATCAGCATAAAGTTGCATTTCATAAGAATTCAATTAATTAGCAAAATAAATTTGCATTCTACTGAATTACAATAAAATTTAAAAGCTTTGCTTCTGAGGAAGAGTCAAAGAAATATCCAAGCTCTGTTTGAATTAAAATGAAATTCTTCACTTTATTTGATCAAGCTCCCAAAAGAACAACCAAATGTAAACTAAAGATTACATGATATCATTTAATAGAGCTTAATATATTAACATACATTAAAGTACAAGAAATTAAAACTAGGCTGCCCATTGTTTTATTTTGCACTCTACTGCACTGTTCCAACCGTGATTTTTATGGTACAGCTTCTGCTGGCATTTAATATCTTCTTGTTTTACTATTTCTCTTTCTCCTTCAGTAGTTTCTGTCTGTACTATTGTAGGTCACTCAACTTTTATTTCCCATGTGTGAAGAACACTGAAAACATACATTAAAGAGGAACAATAACACAGATATCATGTATACTTAAAATTTTTTCTCATAAATGTCTGAATTGTCAGCAGTTTTCCCACTTCCTTACCCACAATTTAGGGTCAACAAACATCTCTGGTGTGATTACACAGAACTGAGGCAAATAATGATTCCTTAAAAGCAAAACGTAAATCCAGAATTATTCTCCAGATCTGCTCTTCATAGCTGTTACTTGCTGAAATTTCCGAAGAGAAGATACTCATTTCTGAAATAATGAAGTGTATCTTTGCGATGAGTAACTGATTCTATAAATACAAAAGCTCTTCTAACATTCATTACCATTTTTAATAGTATTGAGTATTCACTTGCACTGAGAGGAATTTAAATTTACATTTACATTTACTGTACCATCAAATGAGATGCTGTGCTTAATTAAACTCAGGTGAAAAGACCAGCCTGGTCTGGATATCCACAAACAATCTTCTGTTTTGTCGAACTGACGAAACAGGTGCCATTTCCTCTTAATGAAGTGCTAAGCAAGCTGAGGAAGTCCTGCTCTTGATCCCTGTCCAGGAGACAGCCTTCAGCTTGGCTCAAGAGGAAAAGTTTCAAGGGGAGGCTTATCAGGAGATAAACCTGATTAACCTGATCTGTTAGGAGAAGACAACTATGAGCTAGACTCCAAGTGCAGGAATAAAAAAAAAAAAAAAAAAAAAAAAATCACACATAAAGAATGAAAAAGAGCCAGCATTTCAGTTCTCCGTGGTGATGAGGCATTACCTCCTGCTATGAAATACAAAATGCTTGCAAGGCTCTTAATGTCCTGAAATGAAGTACTTCAGTTTCATTTCATTTCATTACCATTGTGCTTAAGATCTCAGAAATAAAATACAAAATAAAAAAATCAAGCAAAACACAATTACATGAAATAATTCCAAATCTATTCAGATGAGACAAAAGAGTTGTCAGATGCAGTGCAAAGCCAGAGAAAAGATGTATGAAAATGAACTGTAGTTCATTTGCAGTTTTCCTTCCACAGAGTCAGCACCCTGCCCAACATCTGTGTTCCTGCAACCCACAGAAAACAAAAAGGGGTTTATCTCTAAATGTCTTTACAAAAAAAATTAACTAAGAAAGGGTGTTACTTATCTGTATGGCAACTGTAAATTATAACAGTAGAATTTTGTATTTGAATTAAACAGATCGTTCTATTGCTGTGCAAAAAAGGGAGATGATTTAAGGCAAAACTTAAAGTTTTAAAGTTGCTTCTATTTTATTTTATTCAAGAAAAGATTATTTTCCAGTTATTTGAATGATTTTTTTTTGGTATAATAAAATATGAAATAGAATTGTAAAAATTAATTTAAGAAGAACAGGGTCTATAAAAAGACTAACCTTGCCAATTCTGTTTTGAGGACTCAGTTGACCATGCATAAAAACCTTCATAAAAGCAATTTACAGGTACACAGAGAAAATACTAACATTTACAGATAGATTTTTCCAATTAATCTGCCTACCAATTCAGCAGGGTAACCATGGCAACTAAATGTTTTAGCTTAAACATCTTAAATGCACAGACAACAATTTGAATAATAATGCCATCAGTTAAGGCATTATACTTTTATCAAAGAAACGCATCAAAAGAAAAATGACAATTAAAATGTTCTCTAAAAATCTGCAGAAGCTGCTAGACCGTTTCACATGTACTTTACAGTTTAAAAAATGGGTCATGATTACTTTATTACTTTACATAAGCAAAATGCTTTATTCTAAGCACTAAAAGCACGGTCAGTATTTTTGCCCTTTGAACAAAACTCATTACCAATAGTAAATTGCCATGTGGGCCAACACTGCTTTGTTTGCAATTTTTATTGCAAGAAAGGAATATGAGCTGGTGCAGTAAGAAGAAAAAAATCAAAGCAAATCCACAGGAGATGATTCCTCTGGACACAACAGAAATCTGAAGAACAGTGTGTGCAGGAATGAAACACTGACTCCTGTAACACCCAGCTTCACAGACCACTACTAATCATGTAACTCCCAGTTGCTATCTGACCAGTAATGTTGGCACTCCAGATGAAGTGATTACTCATCTGCAGTGCCATACATTACTCTGGTTTTTATTTTCATTAAGGTTGTGAGATACAAGGGAAAACATAAAATGATAAATGGGCAAAAGAGAGGAACACAGATGACTAGAACAGATCATCAGTATACACTGTAAATAGGCTGAAAAGTTACAACAAAATAATTTGTGGATGGTACAAGTAGAAAATAGGTTGTATCCATATATGTTGGGCCATTATTGCTAGCTGATAATTTGCATGAAGAATAAGGGACAGAAGATTAATTAAATGTATTGTAATAGAACTTTTTCTACAAAACAAGCTTACAGAAAGACTTGTATTTTCCTCTAAGCCACACAGGAATGGAGTGAGTTAACAGAAATTAAGCTTTTTTTTTCAAAATACTTTCTCTATGTCAATTTATAGAAAACTCAGGTGTAACTCTGGGGAAGGAATAGGAAACAGATGTGCAGAGATCCATTTTTCAGAAAAGGGCAAGGAAGGTGGTACTTCTGACATTTGACCTTGAATTTCTGTAAACTTTTCAGAAGTAATATTAGCCACCATTGAAGGCACAAGAAAAAGGTGACCAGAATCAAATGGCTTTCCCCATGATACACCAAAACCAGATAAAGGCCTGACTGTACAAAGATGAGTGAGAGACTCTTAGAATTCTAACCCTCTAAATCTGAAAGTAGCCAAAGTCAGAAAAAAATACAAGTCTTCCTGAAAAGGGGCAAGGATTAAGTTACTTTCAGATAGTCTATTAGTGCTTTCCAATTTTTTAATTTAAAAATATGAGTGCTACTTCAGTGGTAGCAGAAATCTAGTTACACAGCTTACTGAAAGTCTGATGCACTTAGCTCTCTACCTTGTTCCAAACCTAGGAAAAAACATCTCACACAAGGAAGGTTTAAATCTGCTCTGTGTCTGTGAACTTGTCCAAACTGTGAGGAAATAAAGGGCCACGTGTGTTCTGATACAAATTCTGGCAGTACAGCTCAAAGACCTAAATGCTGCTCTATACTGACAGAAAACATACATCTTCAGTCCCAATGATTTTGACCATGCTATACTTGACACCATCTTGTCTTAACCTTCTGGACACATTTTAAAAAACCAGAATTGGACAGATGTTCAACAATTGACTCAGAAATGGGGAATAAAGGACTCAGGACTAGACAAGATCTGAAAGAGCAAGTTTCTATTTCTGTTAGTGTCTAATGGAAAACAATTTGACCATGGATTTGAAATCCTCAGGGCCATTATAGACTTTTATAATGTCCCCTCAGATTTCCCTCTTACACGAGTCTGGCACATGAATTATCACACAACTGGCAAAAAGGGGAAGTGAGATCCATAAAGAACCAAACTGCTGTACTAATTTATCATTAGAAGCACAAATATCTGAAGTCTCTGAACCGCAAAGAATTTCAGGAAAACAAAGCTGTACTGATAATGGTTCTGGTCCAGTATGTAAGTCAGGAAAATCTCTTTATGGAAATAAGTACATTTGAAATCAGAAGAAATTAAATAATCCCCCCTGCTGAAGCGAAGGTGTCATCACCACCAATGTTATAATCCTGAAATTGTATTAGCAATTAAAGATCTTTAGCTTCTTTAAGTTAAAGATATGTCTTTATCCTCCATCTATATATTAGGACTAGCTCCATGTAATCTGGACCCTCCACTCCAAGAGAAAAAGTTCTGTAAATGATAAAGGTAAATGTTCTCCTGTCAATAAATGGGCTCCTTCTGGAGCCCATTCTCCTGTCAAAAGCTTCTGAAAAGAGGTGAGGAAGAAGGTTTGAGGAATAGGCTAGGAAGAGTGATTGCTGTAACCAGGGTGTTCAACAACACAGGACAATATGGATCCAGAATAACTATAAACAGCCTGAATCCAAAGAAAAAGGGGACAAAAGAAACAGACTTAGGAGGAAGGATTCACAGCTCTTACCACTCCTGGAGAAGTACAGTAATTTCACGATTACAAGCCGCACCATTTTGACTAAAATTTTGCTCCCACCCCGGAAATGCGGCTTACACTCAGAAACAGCTAATATGTGAATAATTTTCTGACATTTCCAACCCCGGAAGTGCAGCTGAGGTGCCAAGCCGAGCACCTGCCAGTAAAACCCGGGACTGTGGCTGTTACAGATTGGTTACTCTGTTTCGTGGCGGGTGGAGGCAGGCTCCCTGTCAGCAGTGCAGGGGGAGGGGAGGCGGGGGGCTCCCTCCTTCAGGCAGCACAGGCCGGGGGAGAGACGAGGGGCTCTGTGCTGTCATCCCCGCGGCTCGGGAGGGAGGCAGAGGGCTCCTGTCCCCGCCTGGCGCCACCCGGGAGCGGGGGGGCTCCTTCCCCTCCTGCCGCCGCCACCATGGGTACCAGCGGGCTCCATCCCCACCTGCCGCTGCCGCCACGGGTGCCAGTGCGCTCCATGGCCCCCTGCCACCACAGGGCAGCGCCGGCCCGGGGCGAGTGAGCCTGGTGGCAGCGGCGGCCAGCCCCGAGCAGCCCCGCCAAGTGGCAGCACCGAGCTGGGCCACCTGGCCCTGTTGGCAGCTCCGAGCAGGCCGAGCCCTCACGGCTCGAGCTGAGCCAGTAAACCCCCTGATCCTGTGATTCTATTACTATTTGGCAACTTTGTTGCATGCGGGTCCTCGCTGTGAACGACAGAGCGTCTTATAATCAGATGCGGCTTGTGTATGAACAAAGAATGAAATGTTGCCGACAGCTGGAGATGTGGCGTATAGTCAGTGCGCCTTGTAATCGTAAAATTACTGTAGGGCATGACTACCATGAGGAATGAAGAAATTTGTGCAAGGATGTTTTGAGGATAATTAGTCAAATTATTCAGAAAGAGAAGCCAAAGTTGTGGCATTTCAAATCTGTAATTTGGTTCCTGTCAGAACACTAATGTGAAGCTTCCTTATTATGCCAGTATGCGCACAGTTTCTAAGAGACCGAAATATTTGGCCACTACTAGCTCAGATCCAATCTCCTATCCAGTGGACTGTTTTTGAGACTTGCAGTCCATGGGCCATTCAGGGTTGAATGGTCAAAACAGACTTCTTCAGAAAGTAAACCACAACATGCTATGTTATCTTGTCTCTTGCAACTCGAAAGCAAAAGAAATACCAAAAAAGGGACTTTGTTTGTCTTAATCTTTCAAGCATGAAATCCATCTACTACCTGATATTGGACTTCATAGAGCAGAGCCTGGTAATCTGCTCTTTTATTTCAAGGTTTGGGGGGAGGACAGGAGTTTTTTTCCCCTCTCTACAACCAAATGTTTAAAAGCCTTGCCAAAAGAAGCAGAGTGAGACAGTTTAAAAAGAACTGCAGCAACAAAAATAGGAGTGAGTGGAGGGTGAGTAAAACGGAAAATCCAAACCACCTGCTGATTCTTGCTAGCATCTGTCACTGTACAAGAAGTGGGAGAACATGAAAGTAATGCTTGCCAAAGCACTTGAGCTGGAAGCAGTATGGCATCATTCATTGATATGGTTGTATCAGTAGCACAGAGCCTACAGAATGTCAATCACAAACAGAACAAAATTTTGGGAAACCTTCACAGAAATCTGTAGAGTACTCAACTGCACTTTGCTGCAATGCTTTAAGGTTTTGTAGGAGTTGATACAAGTGTTCTTCCCGAAATAAAAAGCAGAAACAACTCTTTTTCATGTCACTAAGATGTTCAAGAACAAAAGGCCCCTTGCACATTTGCCCTACATGTAGGTAAGGAATAAGGCACTGTCCTGTGGTGACATCTTTGGGGGGAAGATGAGGGGGTGCTGTGGAAGCAAAAGTGCCTTCTTATCATAAGATAAGCCTGCTTACTCGGGAATGACATGATGGAGATGTGATCTGCCCAAGAGATCGTGCTTTTCCTGTAACAGCATTTCTCAGGTAAGAGACAATACAAAAGAGAAATCCTTCCTAGTGGAGGGTGAATAATGAACAAGAAGTAATAATCCCATAAACCAAGGGTGTTTTCAAGGTTACTGAAAAACTCCTCAGTCATGTCTTTTGGTCTCAATAAGTAAAAATTTATGGCTAATTCACCCCTAATATAAGTAATTGGGTACCAGCATGGATACAGACCAGAAATACCAACCATTGCTTCCCACAATCTGGATAGAGACCATAAACAAAAGACCTATCAGTAAAGATAGAAAATCTAATGGAGCACCAGCCTCAAACTGAGAGAAACAGTGAGTTGGGGCACACCCTAAAATATCACAAAGGTCATAATGAAATCTGGTGACAAAGGAACTGGGGAAAAAAAAGCTTAGAACATTGTGTTTATTTTGTGATGGTGCAGACACATTCCATTTTTCCTTCATCTATTGCAAATGCCCTTTACTGCCAGAACAGGCAGCACAATCAAAAAACATGTATCTAAAGTACCTCTCTGTGTATGAAGAATCAAAGCATCAGGCAGGATATCTAATGCTTTTCTCTTTGTTACGAACAGACCTAGAGAGAGATACAGACTTCCACCTGGATGATAGTGGAAATTTGGTTTCTTGAATCTGAGACTTGGGAAAAGGATCAAAGATGAATTTTTAATATTTTCCTGGGAGCAACTTTCTCAATCTGTACTTGAAGTCTCAATACACAGAAAACCCAGAGGGAATAAAAACCTCACCTAAATGCAACAGGAAACTGATACTTTCATCTCAGAGAGCATAAAGCCAAAACTTTTGTTCGGAATTCCTAAGTGAAACTACATTATCCCAGATCAAAACAAGAGCTAGTAAGAAAAAGGATGTTTAAATAATTTGAAAGCATTTTTAAGTAACAGATAATCAAATAGAGTATGAAGTGAAGTAGAAGGTCCAGATGAATCTTCAATAAAAAACAGGTAAACATAAAGAACTACAGTGCAGACGCAGACGGAACCGAATGATAGGTGATAGCTTGTACTCCATTGCTTATAAAATGCCACAAATCCAATAGGTTGATTTGGCAAACAAGTTTTGCACAGCTCTACACTCAAAAGAAAAGCATATTCACTTGATGGTGAATACAGGATGCTAATGTGCAAATGCACAATTAATTAATTCACCTCTAATTTATGCCTTTTAATTTCCTCAAAACTTCATCCCACACCAGTTACCTACAATTCTTAAAGAGGTGAAAAGAAGGACTTCAGGGGCAATAATTTTAATATACATATGTACACAGGGACAGATCACACATATTATTATGCAATTATATATTATTTAAACATGTATGTATAAAAGACAACATTCAGCTAAGATTTCTGGACAAAAAGTCTCCTCTTTGAAGTGCTACCATAATTTCCAAAAACTGTATTCTCATACCTTTGCATAAGCAGTTGTCTTGATAAACCACTGTTTGAGGTATTTCTGCTCCACTTTTGCTCCTGAACGCCATGAGCAACCATTGTCATCCACCTGTTCATTAGCTAGAACAGTCTGATCCACTGGATCCCAGTTAACCAAGGCCTAAAAAAAGTTGCAGGAAGAAAAAATACTTTCAGCAGCTAGTTATAAAGCATAGTTTTACAGATGGCAAATGAATTATCCAGAAGCATACCTTGAAAGTTTACCTGAGTTTTCTGTATTTTTAAAACATCTGTTTGAATCAACAACATCGACTCAGCTGGAAAAGTTTTGAACATTCATCTTCTCAGAACTCAAAAGACCCAAAAATGCAGTTGGAAAGGTTTGTCTAGACTGATCATGATAGCAGGATAGGCTCACAATTGACTGCTTGGCTGTAATATATAAGTGTGTGTTCCAACTGAATATACTGCAAACAACATAGTCTGATGCTTAAAAGTTCTTCACTGATAATCCAAAAGTGTTGAGTCAGACTGAGGGGGATGAGTAAACAAGGATGTCCAACTCAAGAGGACAGAATCACAAAGAAATATTACAGTGGTCAACTATATTTTAAGTGAAAAGTTGATATTATCTGTATGTAACTAACTCCTATCAACTATGTGAATTACTTTCAGAATCCTCTTTCCTTATCAATACAAATGCATTAAGTGAAAATCTGTAAAGCTAAATAAATGTCGGTGTTCAACTCCACAAACCTTGTATTTTGAGCATTTAAGTTAACTGAAATACCAGACATAACATACTGGGAAAGGAGCAAAAATCAAACTCACCCTCCCTCAGTGTTGAACAATTCAACTGGTCACTTATCATAAGGGATCTAAGATCACAAAATAATCCCATTCAAAAGTGGCATTAAATGCTACACATTGACTTGAAAAAATGAACAGAAAGAAAAAAAAATTAATCAAAGCAATAGAGTAATCTATTATATCGAATGGTATTCAGTATTTAAGCTAAATCAGTCTGACTGAAAAGCAGTAGCTACAGTTCCATAGAGATCTAATACAT
Source organism: Turdus rufiventris (assembly GCA_013186435.1). NCBI lineage: Eukaryota > Metazoa > Chordata > Aves > Passeriformes > Turdidae > Turdus > Turdus rufiventris. The sequence continues at coordinate 1,053,876 of PYHW01009662.1, read as the reverse complement.
TAAACATTAAAAAAAAATTCAAATTAGTTCTTTGGGTATGGGGAGGACTTGAATCTCAATAAAAAATTAGTAACTGCACTTATATAGTACTTTATATCTTATCTATCACTGATCACCTTCTGACCACTTTCCAAACAGCTAATATTGTTTCCTTTTAAATATACTACATGTTCTTAAAAATGGTAAATAACATAACCACTTTACAAATCTTATAATGAGGAGAGCTAAAAGAAAGATGCAAGGATCCTCTTGCTTAGAAATACTGCTCACAACTGTGTGAGCACAAACTGTGACTACACTGATTTATAAAAAATTTATTATCATTAAATGAATGAAAGTTATTAAATGATAAATTGAAACTTGCCTTCAAATGAAGCTTCTGTGAATTCAGACTTGAACGTAAACTTTTTACTTTTTGCCTACCTTTTATCTATTACCAACCAATAATACCACACCAGATTTTATAAAAGGCTTATGAAAATTCATTGGGAAATAAAAGAAATCAATATATTCCACTATTACAAACCTATTTCCCAGGATTCCAGAAAATACACCCTCTTCAGTAATAATAACACACATTATGAATGTGGTTCTAAAGTAATGATCTTTTAATTTATGAAGTTCTGAAAAAACTCCACACAAAATTAAAGTTACACCTAAAGAGAGATAAATCAAACAATACTGAGAAGTAATAAAAAGGCAGTTGCATAAAGTGGTCGTAGCATAAGGTTGTTTTAAACTGGCTGTGACTCAAAGTTGAGAAAAAAATACCATTTCTATTTTGATGGTATTTCAAATTTATGGTGAAAATTTTAGAAGGTAACTGAAATGATAATATAATTATTTAGCATTACAAATCTACCTGTTACAACTCATGAGGTTATATCTAAATAAATCCTGCAAAACATAAAGCAAACGTGCATTTAAGAAATCATTAACTGAAAGGTCTTGTCTTTGAATTGTTACATTCCTTTCATGTCACACAGACTTTTGACAAATATCTAGAAACTGGCCAACAAATGAAATCTTTAGTTCCTGCTTGTACATCACAAAGGCAACTTCTTGACAATGACAGATTCTGAAACTATGACCCCAAGAAGCTGCTAAAAGTCATCTATACAAAAAAAGCTCAGTGCAGGAGTGTTCAGAGCACACCCATCATCTCATTTCTCCTCATTATGCCAATTTAGACCACATGCTTTTAAAATAGGATTCATCTCGTTTAACTTCAGGTCTCTGAAGTGTAAGCATCTATCTCCAGGCTTGCCTGTCTCTGGGTCCACTATGGATTACAGGTACCTGATCAAAGTAACAGAGTCAGGGTCGGTATTAACTTCAGTGAGACACTACATCTGGCCAGGTCAATAACCTACAGAGTATACTGATGAGATAAGTACTGCAGGAAAAAGGCAGTATTTTTGCTACAATGAATAAAGGTGCCCTCTATGGATGCTGCAGCACTCAGACATTGTTAATCCTCCATAATTGCAACTCCTGGACACATTCAGCCTGTGTCTCCCTGCCAGTGTAATTTCTGGTCAGACATGCACACTCCTGGAACAAAGCATTAAACACGCTAACGTTCTACTTGCCTTATTCCTATTGTCATAGTAAGGTTATGAGTTATCTCTTGTACCCAAAATGAAACTAATACAGAAGACTTCAAGCTGTGCTTAATACTGCAGATACACTGACAACATGAGACAAATACATGCTTAAAGTATATATGACTATTCAAAAAGACCCAGGGTTATGGGTTCTCTCTGCCATCTGTTTCCTGCCAAAAAGCAACTGGTTCATATCCACCAGAGATTACATCCCCTAGAGGTTGACAGATGCTGATTTAAGTCCTCAGACTGATCCTTGACTTGAAAACAGATGGAAGTTGCATGTAGATTCAATCAGTGGTATCCAAACTCCTCCAGGATCCCATAGTACTTGGAGTCTGAATGCAAAATTTATTTTGTATATCATCCCTGCTTTGAATGAAGCAGCAAGCTTACACTTTTCAGATTCACCTAGGTTCACTTGTCAAACAAATTCACAGATAAAAATAGGTTTGTTATAACAAAGCTAGAGGATTAAATATTTTTATTACATGAAAAAATAATTATGGAATAAAAAAAAAACCAACAACCAAATCCCAATCCCGCACGCTATATATATATATCAAACATTGAGGGGTTTTGCTGATTGTCATTTAAGATCTCTGAATAAAAATGCAAGTAGGAGAAATAGCTCAGCAACACCTTGCCATCCTAAATGCTCCCTTTCACCATCAATCTCTTTTTCTGGATTCAGCCTTGGCTATACAGAGAGCTTGCTGGACTGCTCATTCAACATCTTTGTTTCATCTTGTGTTTAAGAAATAACTGAAAGCTTCACTTTTCAAATAGCCAGATACATGTTATTTACAAAATATTATAATTTGTTAATGTAGGGATAACTGATGGACAGCTGTGATAGTCTTATGAAACCTAATACTTCTTCAATATTTTGGAGATCACAAATAGGGTTCAGGAAAAGGATGGCTATGCACCTAATCTCCAATTATCCTATCCAAACCCATAAATTCTGAAACAGTATTACAGTAATGTTATACAGGTAAATAATCTCACTGCTGAAGAGACTTCAAATGACCACCATGTCATATATTTCTAAGAGGGATGATAAAATCTAGAAAATTTAATATTAAAGCAAGGAAATAAAAAAAGCTATATTCTGATCCCGCACTTCATTGCAAATCTCTGACAATAAACACTTCTGACTTGACTTGCTACAATGGTCATTCATGTTAGTTAGTTAGTTAGTTATAAACCATTACACAGAAAATTCTGTTATATATAGAATTACTTCTATTTTAGAGTGATTTAAAACTAACAGAGCACAATCACTTTATGACTGTGAATGGACAATCCAGAAATGTGACACTGACATGAGTGATCTAAATTATTGTAGCAACAAAATATTGAAGTTCAACATTTGTACCTACCTCTTTTTGATACACTATCCCAGCTTCAAAAAGCTTAAGAAAGAGATATTGTGTCCATTTGTAGTATTCTGGTAAGCACGTGGTTACCTCCTGTAGAAATGAAGTAAAATAAAAATTTCTGAAACTATTCTTAGTATTTTCATGCACTGTTTTAATGTAAACAATTAACCCAGGAGTGTATAACATAGCTTTTTTAAAACTTGAAAACATTTGCTATGTTTTTAGTGAACTCTGATAATTAAAAAACAAGCTGCTTACCAACTGCTTATGAAGCTCCATATTTTAAATGTTTGTTCTTAAAAAATCCTAACCTAAAATAAACATCTTAATATGCAATAACAACTAATAGATTCCATCATTACAGACTCCCTGCTTTCTCAACACAAACACAGGTGCAAAGGAAACCCACATACCTGCTTCAAGTGGAAGATGGCTTCTACACCAAACTTCAAATTAATATGAACGTCTCTTGATTTTACAGTTACTTTAAAAAGTAAGCCACTGATAAAATTTATTCCATTTGGAGTATTATCAAGCATCAGGTATAGCTCCAAATGTGAAATGTCTTTCATGTGGGCTTTCCTATCATCCTAGCTTCCCACTACACACAACTCCTGCTGTATCATCTGCTACCCAAATGACATCTGAAATGCTCTAGCAAAAAATTTTTATTCTTTTTATACAACTTTATATTCTAGGTGTTTTGAACTTTATATTCCAGTGCTGAAATATTGCTTTTAACAATTAATATGACCTTTGAATAAATGCACCTCAAAAGTGTGTATAAGAGGCTTTCAAGTTCAAAAAGAGACATTTAATGGCAAGTTTTCAGCTCAGCATGTGAAGACCTAGTAATGAAAAACAGTTGTTTGATTAAAACCCTTTATTCTGCACTAAAAAAAATATGACTTGACAAAAATCTGATTTCCATCTCTGCAACTAAGCACATTTAAGAGTTCCCCTCCCCTCTGCTTCTTCACACAGTGAAAACAGTTCTCCTGCCAGTGCAATGCCACCACAGGAAACAGAGTTTCATCACTGGAGTATCAGACACACAAAAGAAGAAGCACAATTGCTTTCAGTACAATATAAGATTATGTGAGCAGTAGGCAAGTAGATAGGACAACAAAAGTGAGTTGTCAAATAAAAATAGAAAAGTGAATGAAGATTAGTCCTTTTGGCCCTCAAGGGCAGATGTGTGTCAACTGAAACAAAAAAATTACATTTCCCAATCTAAGCAAGCATGTTACAAGCCATGCAAGCTGAGTTACAAGATACAAGCTAACTCCTAGGCACAGAATCTATACATGCTCTCTCACAAGGAGTAAATAGACATTTCTTAGAAAAAAATGCAGCAGTATCACCGAAAAAAAAATCTGCTGCATGGTCACTGAGATGCAAAAAGATCACTCAAGCTCAGAATTTAATTTTATAACCATGAAGGTTTGGAGTAACATTTGAAGTTAATGAAGAAAAAGAAATTACATCACTACCAAGTGAAATGAGCTGCTTAAGCCAGCAAACTTGTGCCAATCTTGAAATGTGTTCTGGTGGGTTTTTTTCCTATCATGTAACACAGTAAGATTTACTGTTATAAATAATTTTCTGTGTATTCCAGTTACTGACCTTGATTAAATGAATGATGTCTGATTGAAAGTTTCTATTACCAAGGCTGCCATCATGCTTAAATTAAGGTACAGTAATTTCACGATTATAAGCTGCACCTGATTATAAGCCGCATGTCTTGGTGTCAGCAACTGTCTTGGGTTACAATACAGAGTGTGATAAAAGGTATCTATTTTATCACCATCTGCTGAGGGTGGGGGCAGTGATCCTTATCTCCACAGGAGATATTCTGCTGATGAGCCATCCATTGAAACCAGGCAGGGCATTGTTCTTTATCTTTTCACAACCCATCCTTCCTGCTGCGAGTCATCTTCTGCTAATGGCCCATTGAGTCCCACTGTGTGAATGATAAAATTACTGCATCCCATTGGAAGTTGCTCCAGCCAGAGGGAAGAGCCCAACATTTCTTACCCAGATAAAAACAGAGGTTTTGGGACACTAAGGGAGCCCCTTTCTCCACTGGACTCCAGAGAGGAAAACAGGATTTCTCGATATCACCACTGGACCTCCAGAGGGAAACTGCACCTTCTACAGGACCACTGCTCCAACTGAATCACATCTGTCACTGCAAGAAGACTGCAACCACCATTTAATCAAACTGCTACTAACACCCTGCCTGATGGGGTGTCAGGTTGTACTCTGACTTTGTCAGGGTTTGGAGTTTGTTTCTTTGTAGTACTGTATT
>PYHW01009662.1:1025862-1039381 GCA_013186435.1 Turdus rufiventris | reverse complement strand
AGCCGACAGGGGTGGTGCCGTGGGTACCCGGCCCCACCTCCACTCGGCAGCCATTGGTTCTCCCGGACCTGACAGGGGCGGTGCCGCGACCCCCCCGGGCCCGCCTCCACCCGGCTGCCACGGCACTGCTGGCTCCCCCCACTGCTCACAGCTCGCACTTCCGGGGTGGCAAATGTTGCAACTTTGTACTTCATATAAGGCGCACCGGACTATAAGGCGCACTTCCGGGTTTGGGGAAAAATTTTAGTCAAAAGGGTGCGCCTTATAGTCGTGAAATTACTGTACTCTACAGGTGCAGCAACAAAATCAAAGGTATTAGCCTGTGATCATCTGTGATCCAAGCCAGCCCAGTAAGGGCGCCTGCACAGCACATTTTTGATGTCTAAATCTAACAGAAATTGGAATGCTATTTCGTGTTACAAACTCTCCCTAACAACTAGACAAACTATTGTTCCTCACACCATAGTACCAGAAATTATGAGTCTTAACTGCCTATTTCCTCACATATAAAAGGGGGAATTTACATGGAAAATGTCAGTTGGAGCCCAAAACACTTCTCAACATCCCACTGAATCATACCTCTGCCCAGCCCTTTCCCTCCCTGACCATCAATACACCAGTGAAAACTATTGGCATTAAAGAAAAAAAAAGACAGTTATGCTTTACATAAGCTATAAATATCAACAGGTTTTTTTATGGACACATTAAAATATTAATTTATGCAGCTCCATTATTTTTGACCACTAGTATTGCTGACAACCTGTCTCTGGACAGATGTGATGAAAAAAACCAGATTTTTTTTTCCATGTATAATAGATATTTTCTCTATTTAAATGCCCTAAACTAATGCCATGCCTTTACATTCCTACAAATGCCTTCTCTTACTACAAACAGATGCACATTAATTGAGATTAGGAAAAAACCACTCTTGGTTAATTTTTGTAAAATTTAGCTTCTGACAATCTCCTGGATACAGACAGGCAGCCAAATGCAAGCCACAATCTCATTTCTCATGCTCCTAAGCAAAAGGATGTGGGAAAAACAACTTTGCTACCAGCTATGGATGCACCAGACAGTTCATGTGTATCACTGTACAATCAGTGCTGGAAGGAGTAACCTGTGCACACAGATCTTCCCAATGCTAGCATTTATCAAAAATATCACAGTCACTCTTCACATTCAAAAGTTCAATTTAACGACCAATAGAATTCCTCAAGTTGAAGGTCTGAAGAAGTACAGTAATTTCACGACTAAAAGGTGCACCCTATTGACTAAAATTTTGGCCTGAACCCAGAAGTGCACCTTATAGTCCAGTGCACCTTATATAATGGACAAAGTTCGGAAATTTGCCAACCTGGAAGTATGAGCCACAAGTTGTGGGGGGAGCCGGCAGGACCACGGCTGCCGGGTGGAGACGGGGTCGTGGGGCTGCAGCTGCCAGGTGCAGGGGAGCCCGGGGGCCTGTGGCGCCCCTCCTGCCGGTACAGGTGGGCCTGGGGGCCCACAGCGCCCTGGCAGGCATGCCCCGGCCCCGTGGAGGCAGGGTGGAGCGGCAGCAGGCATGCCCCGACCCCGCTGGGTACAGGCTGCCGAGTTGAGGTGGGGCCTTGGCCAGCAACCATGCGGGGGGAGCTGGGGGCGGATCCTCATTGCAAAAAAAAAGTGCGCCCTATAATTCGGTGCACCTTATATAATGTACAAAGTTGCAAAATTTGCTGACTCCCGGAGGTGCGCCTTATAGTCTGGTGCGCCTTATGGTCATGAAATTACTGCATACTAATTCAAGTTTCAATCAGAAAACTGAATTTAAAGAGACATTAAAAATATCCTCAAATTAGCTTCCAGGATAGATCTATTTATGTAGTTGCTATAGAGATGAATGTAACATGCACAGTGGTTTAGAAAATGATTTCAAGTTTATTGTCTCTTACTTCTCTACCATGAATGGATTTGAAAGATTTGTGAAATGCATTTGTCTAAACAACAGGTCAGCTCCTTGTGGCTTAATCTGCAGCAAAAATGCCATAGTCCCCACGCAGGATTTGACATTACGTCTTAACTCTCTAATTCATCATAAAAATCTGAAGAGAAATGGAAGAGAAGAAAATATGCTGACATGTCAAAAGACAGCACAAAGGAAAAGGACTGTTTGACTGTTCAAAACAAAATAAAAATAGGAAGAAAAGAATGGAAAGCAGCTTTGAAGACCAAAGGGCTATTCCTTGTAGCTCTTTGATGGGTTTGTCACTGGCTCTAACTAGCAGAGAACATGGCTGCTCTCTCTAACAGCACAGATGAGCAGAAGAAAAACAAGTCATCCATTTTCTTCAATGCTGACTTGATTGCTTTCAACAGCAACCTCTAAACCTTATGCAACTGAGGGATCCATTCATCTCACTGCAGTAACCATTCTTCCAAGTATCACTTCTCTAGGTAGACAACACTTTAAGTCTCAAGTAGAAAGTAAAACAAATAACGACTGTATCTTGTTAAGCAGGAGGCTGCATAAGCCTAAGGTGCCTACACCAGGTAAAAGAAGGCAGGCTGCAGTTTCACCCATTTTACAATGGCAGAAGGCAGTGCAATCACCAAAGGCAGCTGTGTGTTTATCCTCATAATGAAGTGGACAGGTGAACTCCTCATGCTGAAAAATCACAGGTTAGTCTTGAACACACACGGCATAACTTCAGATCCTCAGAAGTTCACACGATCAGGCAGAATCAAATACGAAAAATTTGCATTTTCTATCACTTAACACAGTTTGCATGGGCACATAAAACATTACAAGGAAATGATTAAAAAGGGTGTGGGGAACAAAAGTGCTCAGTAACTACCACACAGAGTGGTCTTTTTGGGAACAAATTATTAAAAACAGTTGCATCTTGAAGCATTTTAGATCCCAAAAACGCTGGCTTGAAGCACTTTTAAGAATCATTTTGTAGCATGGTCAAACATCTGTTGTTAGCAATGGCTAGAGCTCTTTATGTTACTGTGGGACCAAGGGGAGGAAGACACAGAGACTCCCTTGATTCAATGCTGAGATCTCAGCTCTTCCTCTCACAGCATTTTCATCTATTCACTGCTGTAACAATTAGCTCATCACACTGACATCAGTAGGTGAAATCAGTGTACTATATAACACAGAGCTGACAATGATCTCATAACATTCAGTTCTAAGCCTCCATCAACATACCCAGGACTGGTGATTCAGTGAATTTTCTTCCGTCTTTGTACGGACACAAAGAACATGTTTGCTCTCCTGATGTGCGCTCAGTATGTCTCAGAACTATGACTAGGGAGCTGACATACTATTCTTACACTCAGATCAATGCATTCTAAATTTTAAGAAAGACAGCAGAATCAGTGTCAGAAAGATCTGAAAATAAATATATTTAATCCAGAGAATGCACAATAAAAGATGACCAGAAATTAAAATTAAGAGGGTTGCTGACAAATGAGTGGTTTGAATTGATACAGCAAAATCTACATTCCCGTCCCTACTTATAGTCCCATGACACACTCAACATGAACCAGCCAAAAAAGGCTGACAAAACAGGTGATCCATGATTACAAGTTCCAGAAAACTGCCAGAAAACACCCCTAGCTCTATTGTGGACCTCACAATTGTGGAGGAGAGGGAGAGGGAGAGGGAGAGGGAGAGGGAGAGGGAGAGGAATGCCATTACACAACAGGTAGAAATTACCATCAAACAAACAAACAAACAAACGATTCCCCCAAGGAACATAGTTTAATCTGGAAATAGATTAAAATAAGGAATTTGTAACCAATGTGTACACTCTAAAAAGAAGTATTTCAATGCTCCTCTGCAACACAGTGTTGCATATTAGAGAAAGCACTTCAAAATAATCAACCCATACAGATTTCTATCAAAATATAAAATGCCCATTTATTTTTATCGTAAAACAGAAAATATGAGAAGTTATTCAACATTTACATAGAACCACATACATTTTGAGAACAAAGTTGTCTTTTGCCTCCTTAATCTCACACATTCTTTCCTAACATAATTCCATTTAAAATTGTATCTCATTTTCTCTTTTTCTTTCAAAACGAAACAGAGTGAGCTCATTAACACGTTCAGTACAGGCTGTGGGAAAACTGAAATTAAATAAAATTCAATTCACACAAAATACCTGCAATATTTGCTACTTGATTTATATCACATGAAATAACCTGACAAAAGGGCACAACAGCCTCAGACAAAAAAAGGTGGAGAATAGAAGCTAGTGATGATCAGAAAACAGATCTGTATTGAAATAATTCATCCTACTGATGATTAATTATAGAGTTTTAATTAAACTTTCCTGTCTGGCTTCAATACCATTTACTTTTGCAATTTTAAGAATATTCAGATTCACAGCAGAAAGAGAAAACAATTAATGAAAATATATCTAATTTAAAAGACGATATGTTATGGATAAAAAGAAAACTCTAAGTAATTTAGGAGTATTGCTGAAATATCACTGACTATATTCTAATCCCATCCATCCCAGTTTATGTACAAATTAAGAAATAATTAGTGTGATTGTAGCATGCAGGAATTTCACCCTGATTTGATTACAGAAAGGACTATTCTCAGTTCTGTACTCCCACATGTGACTGCACTGCTTTGGTACCAGTTTCATTAAGAAGATATCACAAGAACTATTGAACTGAATCACTCTGTTTACTGATCACTAGGGGAATTACTCTCAGTGCTCTGAGAAGCACAAATTATCTACTTCGGAATTTATCAAAGACATGTTAATGATAGCATTATAAAGTAACGGTAAATACTTTTTCCCAGAGCAACAGCAGACTGGAAATCTGCCATAGTGAAAATCACCATGAATATCCCTATCATTTCTAATGAATAGGAAATATTTTCTTACAAAACTCGTACATTTGATTTTACAACATGCACGTAAATTCACAGAGTAAACGCAACCAGGAACTACATATCATAGCCCTGGATTGATAGTTACAAATCTGTAATTTAAAATATATAAATTACTTTTTCATAGCATTTTATAATAAATATGTTTGTAATAAGATGTAGAACTCTCCATATACAAAAACTGTTTCAATTGCACTTCAAGAAACATGTCATCCTTAACACATTCTGCAAAGACCAGCTCAGTGCAGTCAAGCTAAGTAATCTATATGGCTTACATTTCCCATGCAGAGATTTCAAACTTCATCTTCAGTACTCAAAATGTAAACAAGTTATCTTAAAACAGATGTACTCTACAAATCATTTATCCAGCAAGCCAATTCAAGTGCATGACAGCTGGCTTCCCATGCACTGCCTACAAGTCCTTGAGGAGCAAGTGCTGGAACAAGACACCACTTCACAATGCTTTCATCTACAGTTTTTTGAAGCAGTATTTCTTTCAGAAACAAGCTGGGAAAAAGAGCAATTGATATGTATGTTCACATTAAAAGTGCTGGTGCAGTACCGGTTTCTGGGGAATACCTGTAGAGTTCAGTGTGCATTACCTCTCTAGAATATTTTAACTGAAACAAAATCAGACCTTATGGAGCTGAAAAATTTGAATACTAATGTTAAATTTTAGAAAAACCAAAACCACAACAGAACCCAAATGACTAAAAACTTTCCCAGTTAAAATTTCAAGATACCTCCAGTATGAAGAAACTACACAATTGCATTCCAAAGAAGGTCCACAGGACCTCTGCTCTCTTTGTAAATGTGTTCTAGCCTATCCTCACTAAAATATTACAAATATATTACAGAAAATATGGGCCGATTCTTGCCTGTTCAGATTAAATCAATATGTAACTAATTTATTGTTTTCTCATTAAGGCATTCTTTATGAAAAATACCTCCATCTTATTCAACATAAATTGCTCTCTTAATCATATCTTCTTGTCAACTACATACACACTATAGATGTTACCCCTCGCTGTTTATTAAATAACAAATACACACCACAGTCTGCAGCTTTCCCCAGGAACTGTAAATCTGAATGGTTTTGTCTGTAATTTTCATGGTAACAGACCAATATTCCACATTGCCTTGCACTTTTTTTAAAATTTGAAAATGAAGCATGCAAAGTTTAAACAACATTTCTGCTCAAAAAAATCTTACCCTAACCTTGCATTTTAATGCCTGAAATGGATTCACTTCTACTCAGATTTTTGACCGGAGAAAAATCAGCAGTCCCTAGGCTTTCAAATATGCAATATTAAAGCCAAATTTTTAGAAAGAAACAGATAATCAATGGAATACCTTCAAAATTATGCATACTAACAGCTTTGTTTCTAAAGTATTCTTTCTTCTTATATACTGAAGAATTCCAATAATTCCTTGAATTATTGAATTATTATTGAGTCAAATTATTGAATTATTATTGAGTCAAATTTCTTTTTATAGGTAATATATAAAATATATAAATATTGATATATCAAGGGATATATGGTTTATGATATAACCACATCATCACAATATCTTAAACATCATATAACCTTTGACAGATTGTACAACCATGAAAAAGGGCAGAGAGAACTTTCAGAGGCTGATAAATTAATTGCAAAGAAAAAAAATCCATTATACAGACTCTAATTTTACATGATGGAGAAATTCATAATTAGAAAAGTTTTTTAATGTAAATGTAAGTTTCAGCAAGTTAATGCACATCAATAACACAATGTCTCTTATTCTGACATATTCAGAAAATCATCTGAGATATTTTTAATGTCTCTTAATCGTAAATGAAAGTTAAATTTTTAGCTGCCTACCTTTGGTCAAAAATAGATGTTCAAACTGGTTAACATAACAGAAGTATTTTTAGAAATACAGCATGTTCTACAGGCACTTCTTCAAAGAATTTTTTTATATGAAATATAAAAATATGCTGAAATGCAAGATGTAAAAACTTGAAAAGTCTGAAAAGTTTTTCTGGAAAAAAATAGGCAAATGTGGAAATAAAAACTTGTTTGTATGGTGGCTCTTGCATTTCATTGGAATTATATTACCTTTTTACTTTCCTCCAAATGTTTCTATTAAAGGTGCTTATTTACCTTGTATTCAAAAGTTTATAACTAGAGCATGCTACTGGATCTAGATAATTATTTTCACTTTATTTTCACAAATACAAGAAGCAGCAAGTTTTTATCTTTCTGAAAAGCAATTTACTGGCTACCTTCACTACTATTGATAAGAGATGGCTACATCCTGAAATGACATTTCATCAATGGTCTTAACATCAAACAAGAATCAAGCATTGCTTCAAATGCCTCATTAGGTCAATTCTTTAGTGAGATCCAAGTTCTGGTCATTCAGAGGCGTCAGAAAAGGTAAGTGTTATAACAGACATTGGGGATTTTTCTCATTTAAAGTATAAGGCAGTTATTTCTAGTTTCCTGTAATTTTGAAAGCCTTAGAATGCATGTCTGTAAAGCAGCAGCAAGTATTCAACGCATGGTATGTTCATCACTGGCATAAAACACAAAGTATTTGGAAAGACAGCACACTGAATAATGCAGTGACAATACCTATCAGAGTCTCATGGATGGTGATAAACCCAGGAAATGCTTCTCACACTTAGTAACACTAAGTTCTAACACTAGAACTAACAATTCTTTCTCAATTTCCTCTTCTTTGTAGTCTTTTCAGGTTGATACCCATATTCTTGAGCTGCTCCTTCTCTCTTGCACATTAGAGAGACTTCCCTGTCATCCTAGATCCTTGTCTATGGTATTCTTCTCTTTTTGTTCCCTTCTCTTTCCATGTTCCTCCTTCCTACAGTTTTCCCAGATTCTTCACATTTTCCCTCTACCGAATGTCTTTCCTCTGTAATATGGCTGTCACTCAGGCCACAGTTCTCCCACACCTTCCTTACATCCTTCAAATTTTACCTTGCCAGCCTTTACTGCAGAAAGCCAGCCAGAATCCCACTGCAGATTGAAGGGAAAAGGCTCTCAGCTACCCCTTCAACCTAATGAAGAGACAGAAGGGAGTGAGGGAGAAATTATGGCAGGCATAGGGGAAACTGGGAAACAGAGAAACATGGAAGGGAAAATGGGATTTCTCCTTCCAGATGTAGCAAGAAATTTAGGCTTAGCCTACCTTGTAGGCCTGCACCTGCAGAAGACATTTCACATATATAAGCAAGGCTGAAATGGGCAAGCCAAGGGGTCAGATGCTACAGAACAGAAACTTCCAGCAACACATACATGATGTAAAATGTGGCATAATCCTATTCATCTGACTTCCAGATGTCACAAAAAGGTTTCTCTTCCAGCTGGCAGAGAAGCTGTCCTGTCCCTCTGTGTCTGACAAATGGCACGAACTGGCTCTCAGGAGCAGAAGAGGCAAAAGCAGTTGATTTTGGTGGTCTATTTTCTCTTGCCAGGTACATATTTGCCTCCCCCTGATCCCACCCAGATGGAAGGAGGGTAGTTAGTCTCCTCTCACAGAAACTGTGTGGCCCACAGGTCTCAGTGACACTGTGCCACACATCAGGAGATTCAGATACCTCATACAGTATCAGCTGTTATCTGAGATAGCTTCCAACCAGCTCTTACCAACTGTGAGTTCTGAACGCCACCAGCTTTAATAAGTCTCAAATTTCAATATTCACAGCTTCATGGGTCATTATCTACACATTTGCAGCACATATTCCACCTTCATGGATTTTAGAAAATACTAATTTCCTCATTAATTATGATATTAAAATATATAAAAAAAAAACCACCCAGTCCTACTACCACTGGTTTATTCTTACCTGCATCCCTCTCATTTTCTGGAACCGAGCTACTGCATCACTGATGGTATAAACACGAACATGGCCCATGTGAAGCTTCCCAGAAGGATATGGGAACATAGAAAGCACATAAAATTTTGGTCTTGATTTCTAGAAAGAAATTTTTAGAAACTAGTAACTACATGAGTTAGCATTTCACTTGAATAAATACACATGCATATTATAAACTACTACACAACACCATTAAGACATACACGGTTCTGCTGGAACTGATCCAAGTGAGCACTGACAAAGTTCATTGGATCAAATTCTTTGGGGCTGTAAATGCAGATGTTTTATCAGATTTTGCTGCCATCTCATCAGTTTATACTGACACTCGAATGAAAATGAAAATTAATTCACTTTTACTCAAAAAAACCTATATTGACAGAACTGAAGCTTAACAAAGCACCAGTGCCACTGTAGCATCTGCAACTGATTATCTATGTGTTCTTAGCCCCAACAAAAACATGAAAACAGAGCAGACTAAACTGCTCTCATAACAGTTTAAATAATTAATGTTTTACTTTGTATCTACAACCAACACAGAGCTCACTCCTGGCCAGTTACTTTTTGTCAGCTGAACTGCAGTAACTTCCAGAGTGACTACATCATTTGCAATTGCATGAACATCTGTTAAAGGTAAACTGTTCAGTTTCACTATGTATGCTCAGATCCAAACACATCTTGCAAGTAGCATTGCATAATGAAAAGAAACTAAAATTTTCATTTACTTAGGTTTAATTAAAACGACAAAAGTTACAAAGAAATCACAAATCCCCTCTCACATCAATTATTCCTAATACATCTTGATTACCACTGAATTCATCACTGATACAATGATAGTATAAAGTATCACTGATACCTGCTAAATTCTTACATTATTTTTCTAGCATTAATAATAAAAAAATTACATGCAGCTTTCAGCTTTTACTGTTCTGCATAAAACTCTGTTACTATTTGTCAAATAACATTTATCGCTTTTATTCAACTACAGCAAAATCAGAAATAATCTGAGTATTTCATTGCAGCAATACACACTATTTGCCTCTTAATATGAGATGTTAAATCTACTTCAAGGATAAAACAAAAATCATTAAAATACAATTTAGAACTTAGTATATATATGCTATATATGATTCATATATATATATATATATATATATATACACACACATATATATATACCTCAAAGACACAAGTCTAAATTAATGCTTTGCCTGCTACAGGTACACGTGCACACCATTTCATTTGTTTTCTTGCCCAGAAAAAGCAAGCTCTTTTTCTCTTCAACATTTTGATAGAATTTTTTTTTTTGTCAGAGAAAAGACACATTTTAAGGGAGATGAACAAAAGAACATAAAGGGCCACAAAAGTGCTATTTTATCTACTGTGACAGAATAATTGTGAAGGTAAAAAGAATCAGAGACTGAGATACTGGTGTTTTCAAGATCTTTTATTGCATGGGAAAACTTTGTTTTTCTTCAAGTCACTTACTATTCCTATGAGACTGTAAACCAGAAAATGTTAAAAAATCATTTTCCCTTAACACAGATTTTAGTGAGTCACAGGGTGTAGTGTAATAGATTTGTCACAACATTGGGAACAGAATCTTGAGAAAATTGTTTACAAAAGTTATGAATAGATGTTTCTTTTAATACTTTAAATAATTAATTGCCAGTAATGTATAATATGCAAAGAAAGAACTGATTACTTAAACACGTCCTAAAATTACAATTTATACTTTGCCTAACTGTATTTTTCCTCAGGATTGCAAAATTATTTTTATTTATTTCATTAATGTTTTTTAATAATCTCATGAAAGTATTTTCCCCTGAAATGTAATGCACATCTAATTTTTATAAGTCATCTGTATTAAGTAAGTTTCATTTAATTTCATTCAAAGAAAATAAAAATATCAAACATGTAATCTCCAAATTTCTCATAATGCTTACATCAGTTTCTGAAATTCTGCAGAACTGATCCTTTATTCTTGGGAACCACCAATTTTCAACTCGTTTTCTTGTCTCCAACCCATAGTTTTTTTCCCATTTCCCCGTCTCACTGTAAATAGTTCTCACACAAGCAGGAACCAGTCTTCTCGGCCACTTAATTAATCCCAGGAAGCCATTTAGTTGTTTCTTCAAACATGAGGAACAAGGGCCAACTCTTTGATAAGCTGACTGCATTCTTAAGGTTAGGGTACCTGAAAAGACAAAAATATGTATTTCATGCCACAATACATAACAAGAACTCAATGATTATTACGATTATACTGAAAATTGGTAGCTACGAAACTATTTTAACTTGACTTGCTGCTTTCCATAGAAATTGCATTTTATTTCCGTGTCTGAATGATAAAAGTAAGTATTTTTTAGTCAAGAGATCTAACTGTGGCCTTTGCACAGAACAAAACTATTGTGTTAGCTATCTTATCTAATAAAATAAAATTCTTGCATTCAGCCTACCATAAAGGCATAATCAGTCAACTGAAGGTTCCAGAAGCTCCACCGTCTGAATAGAAGATGGCTAACAGGGTGTAAGTAAAAATTCAGAATGAAACAGAGAGAAGAGGAAGTTGGATGAAATTATACTGTAAAAATACTGAATTTGTCGTCACTGAAAAGAGGTGGAGGAGGATGACTATAATTAGTAGATTTCAAACAGCTTTTCTAATCCAACTATTTTGCTAAGGCTTTCTTTTTCAGCTAAAAATCCAGTTAACTCCTCAAATGCTTTAGAGAGAGTCTTCTAAAGCTACTCAGATGGCAGAAAGATCAAACAGCATCCATATTTGGGATCAGTCTCAACAACATATTTGCTGATTTTACTTCCTACAGTAGGAAATATGGCATCAAAGGAACCTCTACTCTGAGATTTCTTCCTCATCTCGACTGCCTTTTTCTTTAAATTGCATTTTTACACTAGTGTTTCCTATCCTCTTGGTGTTGTTTTTTTTTGGTTTGTTTTTTTTTTTTCAATTAATCCGAATACACTTGTATCAAACTAGCTATTTCAGTCAGTTCAGGATTTTCCTTGCAGAGTTATATCAGTAAAACCTCAGTGTACAGAAACTCTGTATAAGAAAAGATTTTACTTATGCATTTCCTGTAAGGTAGAAACATTATCAGTAGAAATAATTGCTATAGCACCTAAATTAGATCCCCAGCAAGCTAGTGGGAGTTATGCTTCCTTTAACATTCACCATATATGCATACAGAAACCCTCACTGCCTGTCTCATTACCTATCTATAGAATTGCTCCTTTTCTCTCTTACTTATCAAGCAGGGTCTTATCAACACTATTTTACTTATGTAACACCAGTGCTTTGAATTTCTTGTTCCTACCCTCCATAATCTTGCTCATTTGTAATAAAAACAAATCCAGGACTGTACTCAGGATTCCCAGAGCACGTGCACAAGTCATTCAGGATACTCCAACCTCCCTCCCGCCATAACATCACACTCATCTCAAAATTAGCACTTCAGTACTCCAAAGTTTTTTGCTTATTTTTACTAGTTATTTCCTTATTACTTATGTCTTACTTATATTGATCTACTTTACAACAGAAAGGACTGCTTCCTTATGCAAGACAATTTCAGCACTGCTGATTTACAAAGCAAGTATGCTTCACTGAAGGGAGACTAGTGGATGAGAGGATACAGTCTCAAGCTGCACAGGGGGAGTTTATGTTGGACATCAGGAAGAATTTCTTCTGAGAAGGTGTGATTAGATATTGAAATGGGCTGCCCAGGGCTATCCCTAGAGGTGTTTAAGGAAAGAACAGACATGGCACTCAGTGCCATGGTCTGGTTGACAAGGTGGTGTTCAGCTATAGGTTGGACTTGACCTCAGAGGTCTTTTCCAACCTTATTGATTATGTGATTCTGAGACAGAAAGAACACAGACCCCATGCCTGTGCACAGCTCAAGGGAAGCCCACCAGGCAATGTCATGCCTGAGAGGGCACATTTGGGTGACCTCAGGCCCTACAGGTCACCCAAGCAGGGGTCAGAGCAGTGGGTGGGAATGAGAAGACAGCCAGGGGCACACAGCACTGACGTTAAGATCATTCAAACAAATGGAATTTCAGGATGAGAAAGAGAGCTGCAGTGTCCTTCCCACTCCCAGGTACTGTCATACACAAGATGCAATAGTCAGCCAGCCATGTGTTGGGCCAAGCCATGATGCATGGCACAGAGGATAATCAAATCCAAAAGAGACATCACTAAGCTGTTTTTGCTTTCCAGGCTTGTGTACACAAGACTAGGACAAGCAGAGTGCCCTGCCCTGTCCCAGTTAAGGGCACTCTAGCGCAGCGCTGCGTGGGTCTTTCATGGAGCAGGTTATAAGCCTAAAACTGTCTTATTCAGGCAGGTGTGCCAAGAAAGGAAGAAGGGGTTGGTCTGATAGAGAAATAAATCATAGAGCGTCCTCAGCTACAAGGGACCTTACAAAGATCACCGACCCCCAACTCCTGGCGCTGCACAGGATACTCCAAGAGTCACACCATGCGCCCAGAAGCATTGTCCAAGCACTTCCTGAACTCTGTCAGGCTTGGTGCCATGACCACTTCCCTGGTGGTTCCAGCGCCCGACCACCCTCTGGGAGAAGAACCTATTCCTAACACCCAATGTAAACCTTCACGGACAAGAAAACGTTTGGAAAGATGCAGTAAGCACGCGGGAGATTGAATTAAGGTCCTGGAAACTGCTTGACGAGGCCCAGCACATTTCACTCACCCCGGAGGGGCGG
>PYHW01009662.1:980110-1010088 GCA_013186435.1 Turdus rufiventris | reverse complement strand
GACTAAAATTTTCCCTCAAACCCGGAAGTGCGCCTTATAGTCCGGTGCGCCTTATCTGATCTACAAAGTTCAGAAAATTGCGAACCTGGAAGTGCAGTCTGCAAACTGATCCAGGACCCGCGGGAGCTGCGGCCATGCGGGGGGAGTCCGAACTGATGGAGCCGCGGCCACCAGGCGGGGGAAACCGGGAACTGGCACAGATGCCGGGCAGGGAGAAGCGGGGGGAAGCGGCACGGCCACGGGGAAGCTCCAAGAAGCGCTGCGGGAAAGCGCCGAGAAGCGGTGAGAAAGTGCCGCGGAAAAGCGGCGAAAAAGCGCCACGAAAAAGCGCCGCAAAAAAGCGACAAAAAATCACTGCAAAAAAGCATCGAAAAATCGCGGCGAAAAGCTGCCGAAAAATGGCGAAAAAGCGCAGCGAAAAACCATCGAAAAATCACGGCGGAAATCTGCTGAAAACTGGCGAAAATCGCGGCGAAAAGCCACCGAAAAGCGGCAAAAAATCGCGGCGAAAAGTCGCTGAAAAGCGTCGAAAAATCGCCGCGAAATGCAGCAAAACGGAGAAAAATCGCCGCGAAAAAGCGGCAAAAAAGCAGCAAAAAACTTTGCAAATTGAGAACCTACCAGTAATTCGCTACTTTGTTGCGCACCGCGCGGCTCCTCACTGCAAAAAAATAGTGCACCTTATAGTCCGGTGCGCCTTATCTGAGCTACAAAGTTGCGAATCTCGGGGAGGGGTGCGCCTTATAGTCCGGTGCGCCTTATGGATATGAAATTACTGTACTCTAAGGATCAGTTTCCTTGAGTCCACAGGAAGACATGAATGCCTTTACCAGCCAGGGATTTGCCAAAGCACTCTAGACTTTGTAAAAGCAGTTATTATTAGTAATCGGCTGGACACTGTATACACAGAAAGAAGAAAAGGAAAGATTCTTGGACATGACAGGATTTTCTTTATGGATTGATCTTTGTTTTTGTTATGTCTAGGAACTAGTGAACAAATCAAAATGCCAGCCAATCTCTTCCAGAAATCTGGATTCTTGTGAAGGTGAGCGTGTAACAATAGTTTTTTTCCCAAATAGGCAGCTTTTCCCACACACTGTGTCCTACAGTCCCCTTATCTCCTCATTGAGCTGCTTCCTTTCTACTTCTTCTTACACCTTTTTGATGACTCTCTTCTTTTGATGTTTGTGATTAAAAAATACAATAGGAAGATGACACTGTACAGCAGGAGAGGCTGTCACCCGAGATATTTTCTGTAGCTATAAACAAGCAGTGATGTTTTTTTCCCCAGAGGAAAATGAGACAGACCAAAGGAAACAGTGGTAACAATTCTCAACTAACAAATCTGTAACTACAAGAGAGAGGATTTACAAGGTTTGTGGAAAGGAGATAAGTAGCAGACCTCAAAACTGAACCCAGATACCCTGACATCCAACTCTGGTTTTACCTGAATAGGCACCTGCATGATTTCTTTGTGATTGCTAACACAGGGGTATAAATCCAAGCAAGAAGTGCTGAGTTTTTTCAGCTTCCACCAAAGTAAGTAGGGCCCAGAGGTGCTAAGGCCTGGGCCACCCTTAGCAGGAAGGTGGTGTTGGACCTGCTATAGGCCAGTGCTGGTTCAACCCCTGCCACCCCCAGCCTCTGCTACCTGCCTGTGTCAGCCACCTTCTATTTCTCATATGCCTCTAATCCACCAAACACACAGTATCTAAATTAAAAATAGCAACCCAGGAAAAAAAATGCAGTGCAGCTGGTTTGCAGCTGAATTATTCATCTCCACATACCCCTCTCATCCTAGGATGATAGTACTGGAGTTGCACAGGTGCAGCCTGGCTCAAAGACTGGTCATGCATGGGAGAGACAATAACTAAGTGGGTATCTGTCCCCTGTCAGCATCTAGACCTCCCACCTTTCAGCTCCTCTGTCTTTTTATACCTACTGCTACATCAAAACACCTTAAACCACTACCTCTCCCTTCTATGTCACTCCTTTCTCTTATTACTTATTGTCTAACACCTCGATTAATGCAGCTTGGCTCTCTCAATCCAAAGAACTGAGTTATTCCAACCTTTTAAAAGGTTGGAATGTTCTGTTCCATTAACACCAAACTTTAGCAGAGAAACACATGAAAAAGCTGTTTCTGTGCTTTTATTGGTCAGACCTGAGGTGGGGTGCTTTGGTGAGTTGCCAGCTTGCGAAGTTGCAATTTGCAAGAGACCTGGAGTGATTTTCCCCGAGTATCTGCAGGGGTGACCTCTGGTTTTATTCAGTGCTCTGGTAGTTGTGATTGCAGTATGTGATGTAGGAAAAAAAATCTGGCAGTTAATTGTCACTTTTTTCCAAAAAGAATTTTTGTAAGTAACATTCTTATTTTCACCGAGAATCATTCAATTATCAGAGCAATCATGAAACCCTCAGAAGCCAGAAGATTCTGTGACATTAAAAAAAGGCACAAAAAAACCCCTGGACTTAATTTCAAAGTAGTTTTCATGGTCCCTGGCTGGGATCCTCTTTCCCATGCTTGGTGATATATTTGGCATTGCTTCTGTCACCACCATATTCCTGGGCTGGAGCCTTGCAGGACCCCCATCACACATCCTCTCTGAGGATCATGCTGTGCTGTTAAACTCATAAGCACATGAAAGCTGAATGGCATAATAATTAGAAAAAAACGTATGTATTTGGTAGTGTCTCTTTGTTTCCAGCAGACAAAACCTCCCATGTCAACTGGGAACGTAAGCAGGATGTTTGTGTTGCACAGAACATACTTTAGTCCTAGATTATTCTGGGCAATGTCTTTTGTGTCTTCCTTCTTCTCTCCATTGGCTGTCCTGTCTGTGGGGTCCCAGCCCCAATTCTTCTCTTCCATGGTTTCTATAGGATACTACACGAATGTGACACTCCTCATCTCATTCCTACTGAAACCTGCTGTATGACCTGCTGTCATATGCCACCAACTCAAACCCAATTCAGTCATGGCTGTTTTTGAGGTGTATTGGTGTCTTAGGGGGCTAATCTTCCCTCCAAAAACTGCAATTACTTCATTGTGAATTACAGCAAATTCCAAGAAACACCTTATGAAGGCATTAGTCCATGTAAGGATGGTCCCTCCTCTGCTTCTGCAGACATTCAAAAGGGAAGCTAGTGATGACTTCAGCAACACCCAGTCCTCTCTTGTGATCCAAATATCTTTTCAGCTTCCACCTCAGCCTGAGGCATTGCATAGGTGGAGCAGAAGACAAAAATTGGCTTTGGATGTTAGCCAAAGTAACCATTTGACTGAAGTGACCAAGAGAAACGGGTAGAGAGGAGCTGTAAGTTTGGGAACAAGGAAGGACTTGCTACTTTGGATAAAAATAGTACAGTCTCTCTAACCTAAGTTTCTAACCTACTTCTGTGGCTCAGTGATGCAGGAGACTGTGATAGACATCAATCTGGGCAGTTGCCTCAGGCCTTCTGCTTAACTTTCTTCTACTAGTTGGCACTCACTAGCGTCATCCCTTCACTGCAGGGAGGTAGTTCCCAGTGAGCTGCAGGGAGCAGGTCTGCTACTCATACACACTCAGGCATCCTTTTCTGGGATGTAAATGCCTAGGCTCATGCACTTTCAATGTGTGGCCAGGAAGAAGCCCTCCAGTTTTCACAGCTCTCTACGGTCTTTACTATATTTCTATCACCTTGTCTTTAGCTGATAAATCTCAGCTAGGAAGTAGCTGTTCACTAACCACTGTAACAGGTCCAATTTTTCCAAAAAGAGCCATTCAACAGCAGTGTTGCTACTTTCTGTGTTCATGCATATCCTCTGTATCCTTCTTTTTTGCAGCTAAACATTAGTTTTGTGTGAAGATTTGCTGAGCAGTGAAAGATAAAGCAGACTGGAGAGAGACGAGAACCATGGAATGCTATTTGTATGATGTCAGAAGAGCACCAGATTTTACTGTTGTCTCTGATGAAATCCTGAAGAGCAAGGTGAGAAAACGGAGATTTTTTATCACTGATCATAGTTCTTTTGCTGGACTCACCAAACAGCAGGAAGTAGAGAAAAGAGAGAATTTTGAGTGGCTTTCAGCTGTATATTTAAATGTGAATCATCCTCCATCTATTGCATAGTCTTTTCTTTTGTAGTTGCATTTTCATGAAAGAATATATGAACTTTGGCAACAACAGATATCATCTTGAAGGGTTTTTTTGGCTTTTAATATCTGACTGTAGCCCCAGCATAAGAGGCAATATTGGGATTTCACCTTTCAGCACTACTAGCTATAAAATCCAGAGGAGATGATCATTAGCATGCTGGACTTAAGAGATGTACAGCACTCAATTAATCAGGATACTGAAGAAATTAAAAAATAATTGAAGGATGTTTGAGAATATTGCAGTCTCCAGACTTCAAGGAGCCAGTGCACAGTGAAGATGGCTGTGGTAATATATTCCCCTCTGGCTTCTCTGAAGGGATACAGGAGAATTTGGTGGGAATACAGTGGCCAGTAGGCACACGGCTGGGTCTACAAACGAAGTTCTGGCAACATGCTGCAACACAAGTGTGGAGGGTGATGTTGGATAGTGGGAGCTTCCACCACCAGGCTTGAATTTTCATAGGAAAAGTAGTCACTGAGCTGAAAATTGACAAAGCGGCTGCCAGAGAGGGGAGCAAGAGCTGGCCAGAGTGCAGGTTGCTAGACACATCTTTTTACAAGATGCTGAGGAGAAGGCTTTAATTTTCACAGCCCACCAGTATGGATTAAACCACATACAACAGGATGGTGGACTATAGGATGTGTATGCTTCTATTTGAGTGAAGTGCTGAAGAAGCCATGCTCAGCTCCTCAGCCAGAGCCCAACACCCAAGGCTGCAGCTGAAACAGAGCCTTTTAGTAGCCCTCTGCATGACTACCCTACTGAGCTTTCCTTCAAAATATTTAAATCTCTGCTAAACAGCTGTCTTGGTGGCAAAGCCTAACCCCTGCCATATTTTAAGGATGCTGGGAGTTATTTGTTGCTATTATTATTCACCCTGCTCTTTATGCAATGCCAACACTACTGCTGATTTATCTGCTGTATTCAGTCTTTTTCCAGACCTCGTTTTTCCCATGAGAATATTTCTTACTGATTTACATGGACTGTAGTGAATCAGGCCATTAGGGACAGGAATGGCCACACAACTGGCCTCAACCTGCAGGCTGTATAGCAAGCTGCACAGTGAAATATTTATGAAAGAGCTGCCCCAGAACTCTATTTTTTGGAGGAATGAAGAACAGGTTCAGCCAATGTAGAGTGTTTCTCTCCTCTCCCAGAGTAATTGCTGGGTTCAAGAGGCCAGTATTTCTTACCACTTTCTTTGACTAGATAATTTATTGTTAAGAAATTATTTTTGAAAATCATTGTTTTCTTCTGCTAATTTCTCACTAATTTCTCCCAACTCTCTCCCATACTGCATCATGCGTGTGCCCTCCAGATTATGTTCTCCTGATAAGTTCCTGTTGATTTCATATCACTGCAGGAGAGTGCCATAAGTACAAATTGCCAGATGTTAAGTGGTGCCCTATTAGAAAGCCATAATTTTTAGAGAAAAGTTTGGCCCTGCCTTAAAATCAAACAAGAGCCTTAAAAGACCTCTATGGTTGTTTCACTCAGACCAGCCAGATACTGGGCATTTCTGCAAATAAAGGCATTTATTCTTTTATCACACTAAGACTTAATGACTCAATAAAACAGTAGAAGTACAGGGTTAAGTAGTGTTAGCTAGTTAATAGCTTACCATTTTCAAAAACTATAAGTAATTTAACTTCTTATTGCCCTTATAAGAGGTTTCTGCCCTAGTTATGCACCCAGGCCCCTGGACACAGAGCTCTTGCCCTGTTAGTTGAGCCAGCACTGGAACAGCGATCTTTTTGTGGCCTGTCTCTGATAGAGGAAACAAAATTCTCCTCCCTTTGTGGGTTTATGGGAAAGGATGGTAATTGGCAGTTACTGTTTGTGCCTAATGCGTTACTGCCCTAGCAGTATTTACAAAGGTATCAACCCTCTCTGAAGCTAAAACAAGGATGCAGCTAGGGGTGACAAAAGCCCTGTCATTAGAGCAAGTATATTAAAGAATTGACGCCAGTTTATTTGTCTCTGGGTGGCACAGAAAAACCTAGTGCTAATAGAAAGCAAGAAGAGCTGTTATAAATTACTGATTTTAATCTCTGGTTTATTCCTTCAGTTAGCAGTCTGTCATAGAAGGTCTGTGCCTCATTCAGGGGCACATGTGAAAGCTTCAGTGCCTGCCCAGGTTGTTCCTGTGGGATAAGGAAACCATCTGATCCTGACCCTGAATCTGACCCATGCTAGCTTGCCCTTACCATTTTAGTAGATTGAGTGTCTGTGCCCTTCCCTGGCCCCTTGTAATTGCCTGTTCTCTCTGCCGTATGAACAAAGGGGAGGTTCACATCCCACAACTGGTGAATGCAGCTGGAACCTTTGCCTGGAGACCCTTAAGGGGGCATTTGAGAATCGGCAGCCAATGGTCCTAGCCAATGGTCTGAGCACTGTTGTGGAACCGAAGTTCAACAGTTGCATTTGGGCTGGGAGTGGAATAGCATCCCTTTTCATGCCCATGCTATTTGCCTTACAGATAGTCACTGATGTGGGTTATTTTCTACTACTAACCAGAAGATTAGTTTTATAGCTACATGTCAGTCTCCCATTTCACTTTTAAGAGACAGTACTTACTTTTAAAAGAAATTACTCACAAACAGTAAGTTTTCCTGGCCATATCTGCTGATAGAAATGTCTGTATTGCAGATGGCAGCATGTCTAATCCTCATGAGACAAATTTCCTGGAACTGAACAGAAGACAAAGTGTGAATATCACAGCTTCGAATAACTGTGCCTGTTCAGAAGAAAATCAGTCAGTAATATAAAACAATTATTTAAGAAAGAAATGTCTTGGGCATCCATTTTAAGTTGCATATGAACAGCTTAATCTTTCTTAACTTAGTAGTAGCTGTCAGAAGCAAAATTGGGTAATGAAAACATTGTTTCAAAATGGAAATAATGAATGAGTTGCTTACTAATCAGAGAGCTGTTTCTTTGATGGCAGAGATAGATGCCCTCTGGTTTCTTTTCTTTCTTGAATGACTATATAATGAGTCAAAATAAAAGCTTTTACTTCTTAGAGAAATGATAGCTCAGAACTACCTTGCAAGCCAGCAGAAGAACAGGGTCTTGAAGGGCCTCCTCTCAGCTTTCTCCTCTTTGAAGCTGAGTGAAGTAGCTACAAGCTTTCAGAGACAGGCAATCAATCAGAGGGACACCACAGTTCTAACTGGACATGCGTATAGTGAAAGGCTATGCTTGATGAAGAAGTCTTTGAGATTAGTTCTTGCTATGCAAGTATATTGTAGAAAAAGGATGGTGTAAACAAGTTGAGGAAAAAGAGAGAAGCAGGTAAATAAAAGGGAGGTTTTGGCTGTCCTAAGAGATCAGGACTACAATGCTGATGTAAAAGACTTTCACATTAATGTTTTAAGAGTCCTGTATAACTACAAATTTGTGAGGAGTAGGAATCAAGAGTACCCAAGCATGACCAGTGCAGTTGAAAATGAAGTGTTAGCCCAGGTGATGTATTTCAGAGTGATGTGTTTTTGAGAGGAAGGTATGTGGGGGGATTTACTGACATAACAGAAAAGGGGAAAACTTATTAAATGATGTCTGAGGAAGATATTCTTCATATCTCTGAAGAAACTTAATCCCAAGGTGATTCAAGAATAATAGACAAAGCCCAGGAGCAAGAATAATAAAACTCAAAATTTTTTGCTTCTGTTCTTTTTTTCCTCTTTATTTACCCTTCCTGCCTTCACTCACTGTATAAGTCTAAAGAAAAATAATCTGCATACTGTAATAAAGGGAGGGTCAAGATGAGACAGAAGCCCCAGAACTCTGCCAACAGACACTGAGATCTTCTCCCTTACAGAACTCAGCAAAGCATGATGGAGGGAAAACTTCACTTCTTTTCCTGTCTCCATTTCAGCAGGTTGGGTATTTTCTCTTTTAATCCAACCTTCTTTTAGTGGAAGGGGCCTGTGACATTTATTCCTTAGTTGCTCTCCTCTGTATCCTGTCCCATTCTGGAAAGCAAGATGTGTTTGGGATACCAGAGGTAAGCAGCAGCACTCCCAGTACAAGCATGATAAATATTAAAAACTTTCAGCAGTGCAATCTGCTAGCAGGGGAGATAAAACTAATATATGTTTATACAAATCAGTATATTGAGCACAGCAAATACATGACCCCAAGGCTCTGTTGGCTTTTTTTTTGGGTTTAGTGTAGGTGAGTGGAAAGTTCCTTTGTGCCTACAATAGAGCAGAATGGCTAATGACTCTAGGAAGAGAAAGGAGGTAGGATGGACTAAACACTGTGGATGAATCGCTGGAGCATGGCACTGAGGAAAACTAGGCAACTCAGGGTTATGCTACCAGGAATGGACTCGTGCCCTGTTTATGCATAGGATGGATGAAAGCTACTTTAATTTCTGTTACCTAGTCTGACAAAGGAGATAAATAGCTTCTTTACAACTTCTTAGAAGGGTTCATATTGTGAGTTGCTAAACAACAACTGAGGCCATGTGAAATATGTTGGAATTGTATGAAGCTGAAGTTACGGCACTTTTCTCTGCAAAATAGTTTCCACATCCCTCATGCCATGTGAATTACAGTAATTTCATGACTATAAGGCGCCTTACAGTCCGGTGTGCCTTATCTGAGGATCAAAGTTCAGAAAATTTGCCTACCCGGAAGTGAGAGCTGCGAGCCGCAGGGGGAGCCAGCAGAGCCATGGCTGCCAGGTGGAGGTGGGGTGGAGCCCTGGCAGGCTTGTCCCAATCCCATGGAGCGGGGGAAGAGCCCCGGCAGGCATGTTGCAGCCCCATGGAGGGGGGAGGAGTCACAGCAGACTTGCCCTGGCCCCGTGGAGGGGGGGAGGAGTCCCGGCAGGCTTGCCCCGGCCCCATGGAGGTGGCACGGAGCGACAGCAGGCATGCCCCAGCCCCGTGGAGGCCGGGCGGAGCCCCAGCAGGCTTGCCCCAGCCCCGTGGAGGCGGCATGGAGCAATGGCAGGCATGCCCCGATCCCGCCAGGTACAGGCAGGCCCAGGGGCCCGCGGCACCCCTCCTGCCAGGTCCGGGCGGGCCCGGGGGCCCGTGGTGCCACCCCTGTCAGGTCCGGGCGGGCCCGGGGGCCAGTGGCTGCTGGGTGGGGGTGGGGCCTCGGCCAGCAACCTTGGGGGAGGAGCTGGGGGCAGAGCCTCACTGCAAAAAAAAGTGTGCCCTATAGTCCAGTGCGCCTTATCTGATCTACAATGTTGCGACTTTTGCCAGCTCCAGGGGGGTGCGCCTTATAGTCCGGTGTGCCTTATGGTCATGAAATTACTGTATATCCTCTGTCACTACAGTGAATTGCAAATGTTTGTAGATGTCTCACTGCATATATCTGTGCACATATTTGTTTGTATAAAAGAGCCATCTTCAAATGAACTGCTGAACACCAGCAGCAGACTGGCTGTAGACTCAGACTAGAAGGCTGATGAATCTAAGTCAGGAGAAGAATTCATTTTTCAAGCATGAATTTCTCCTCTTGAAGTTTACTATCCCTTAGATATCTCACATTTTAACATACTGTATTTTCTGTGGGGTGAAGGGTGGGCAAGGGAACTCATGAGAATGACCCCTCTATGTCTAAGCGAACACAGTCCATAGCCAGGAACACAAAGAATGCCTGGTCTTTGCTCAGCACTCAGGCTTTTCTGGAAGAGGAATATTAAGTCCACAAACTACTGGCTCTGAAGACATGCTGCCAGCTTGCAGCTTTAATACTACTCCAGTCATTTTAGCCAAAATATTCCTTCCAGGACTTCTGTATTGCATACATGGAAAAGGATCTCTTCTGACCAATGCGGTCCATCACCCTCAGAAAGAATATGTATTAAATCTTATCTGGCTACAAGAACCGACTTCAGAACCCTTTTAAAACTCTTTGTGACAAAAAGAGAAAATTACCTCTTCCCAGCTTTTTGTACCTCACTTGCTCTGTACATTTAATCTCTTTTCCAGGCATTGATTCAATCAAAAGAGTTTGAGTTTACTCATTATTGCCTCCATTGACCCACACAGAAGTATGTGGTGGACAAGATTTTGGAATTCCTCTTTTTTAGCAAAAGTTAGGCTAAAAAAAGAGGGAATGCCTTTTAATATTTACCTACCAATCTCAGGGAAGATGGAAATAATTTTTCTTTCACGTGTTTTTAGCGTTCTCCCAATAGATAGAGGAAGAATTTCCACATGATAGATCTGTTTTTACATTTTAACAATCATTTGAGATGATTTCCCTGTCACTGTTGAGGTGGGCACAATATACAGACACACTACATTTCAGAAGGCTAATATCCCACTTATTGCAACAGCTAGCTATCTTTTATACACTCTACAAAGTTTACACTTTACTTACTGATTACAGTAAATCAACATAACATTCATTGATGTAAAACCATCTACACCCCTGTTTTTCACAAAACTTTTCTAAAAATACTTTTTCCAGCTGCAGATTTTCTTTCCCACTTATCTCCTTCTCCTTCTTTTCTTCTCAGTCTTCAGGCTAACAGCCTTGATAGAATACCTTTCAGGAATAACAGTTACTCATTAACCCTCTCTGGCTCGCAGACCAGCTGTGAGTCTCTCCACATTTTCCAAAAGGGAGATTATAACAAGAGGTATAATGATGTGTATGGTGACTATTTTCTTTGCAGGACCAAGAGGTATAATGATGTGTATGGCGACTATTTTCTTTGCAGGACCGAATCTGCAGAGCAGAACAGCTTCTCACAGCGTCACCTCTGCAGTCTTTGACAAGTCTCATCCATAGTAGGAAAGTTGCATTTTGCCTATCCTGCTGAGAAAGCCCCCCTTCACATTTCTTATGTCCATGGTGAACTCAGACCATGACACTTCCAAGACTTGAGTGTCTCACTGCTCTTATCTGAATGACTTATTACAAGGGAGTCTTTCTGGAGAAATAGCAGCTCAGCTAGTCCATGGGTTACCTTACTATGCATTAATCATCTGTGCTTAAATTTCCCCGGCAGTTTGTGTCATTGTGTGACAATCTCTGGAAATGAAACCTTTAATGTCAAAGCAGCCCTAAACAACTCTCTGCATGCTGCTAGTCAGTGAATCTCAGCCTTTAGCAAGAGAAGTGACTCCAGAGTTTTTCTCTGACTCCTGTGACCCAATTGCTACTAAGAAAATTAGGCAGCAAAAAAAGACCCACAACTAATGCCACACATAACTGCCATAAGGATAATGGTTGGCATTTGTGTCTCATTGGAGAGTTAAGGATAGCATCCATGATGCCTGAGAGGTTGCCATACCAGGCTCAGGATTTAAAAGAGAGATTAGAGGCAGCTGTTCCCCTGCAGTGTGAAGACGGGAGTTCAGGGTATAAAAATAAAATGCAACTGATGATCATTTTCCTCAGAAGCTGTGACCAACTTCAGCAGTGGTGCTTGCCTGGAGGAGCAGTGGCAGCAGTGCCCACCCTGTCTTTGTGGAGGGTGTAAGCCTCAGCCCTGTGCAGTGGCTGCTATCTTAAGTGTGATCTCCAAGTTGTCACTGCTTTTCAGCTCCCTGGAGGGATTTATGTTGGGGGACAGCTACCTCTTTGGAAAAACTTTGTTTGGAAGGGTTTTGCTATTGAATAAATAGCCATGAGCAACTTTTGGAGCTGGGGTAGAGGACAGCCACTTTTGTTTTAATCATACAGAATCACTTTTCTGGAAGTGTAAAGTATCCATGCAGGGTGGGGAAAGCACCTTTTATCATGGTTCCAGTCCTCTTGTCATAAGTGAACGGAACAGGGCTGAACTGCTCCATGCCCAAGGGGATCTGACTCCTCAGATCAGAGTCCTCAGCACAGGGGTATGACTGCCACAGAAATGCTGGAAAAATGCCTGATGAGCAAGGGCAACCATGGTTTTTCCTAAATACCAAAAATGTATCTAACTGCTACAATGCAAGCACAAATTGAACTATTAAATCACAGCTGATCTTAATAGGTCTTCATCTGGGTAAGCTGTTTTCTTTAGAGCATAATAAATTATAACTGCTTCTGCAAGCTGTCTCTGAACAATAAAATGAGAACATAATACAAACCGTGGGAGAAATATTTCAAAACCTTAATCCCAGGAAAGGGTACTCAAACACTGCTTATAATTTCTGTGGTATTTTAATGAACATTTTTTAATATGTCTTATATTTAGAAAAATCAGATTATTCAAAACAAAATAGCATTAAGAATGGTCTTTAGCAAAAAGTATTTTCCCCCCTGTGGATGTCTCAGGTTGCCATCATCAACTTGTACAGTGAAGCATTTATTGTTGGCCTGCAACATTTGTTGAGTTACAAGTACCCTCTTAAATCTGCCCCTTATCTTGTATCGCCATACTTTTTCATCAGCAGATACCTCTGTTAATCATACAAAACAGTATGCTTTATATAATCTGTTCTTCAAATGTAGATATGAAGCTAGAATGATTATGAACATCTAAAAGGAATCACCTTTGGGAAGGAACTAAGTACTGAAAACCTCCATTCCCCAAAATGATTGCATTGGAAAGTTGTGAGATTTTAAAGGTGAACTTTAATGACACTTTCTTAAAGTACTGCTGTCTGATTTATTTTATGTATAGTCTGATCATCTGCCTTGAGAAAGTATCACTGCTAGTCGTAACTCATAAATATTACACTGTGTTACTGGAAAGTGCTGGTTTTTTAGACAACTCAATAGATGATTACCAGTTTTCTAGGTAATTGACTGCCTTATACCTGGCACTTAAGCCATTTATTAATGACAGGATTATGTTGGGTAGTTAAGAGAAGGACCTACTTTAATCGTCATTTTGGTTCACTTCTTCCACTTGTCTTCATTTACTTCACTTCTGAAAATCATCCAATCTTTAGTTCCAAGTTTTAATGATATGCAAACTGACATGCCTCAAGTTATGTATTTGATAATTTCATTAAACTCTGGGGCCCTCTGATCTGCTTTTGCTGGACAGCTGTACAAAAACCTTGGGTACTTTCTCTAAAATATGAGGAAGGTTTGTGAAGTGTGTGTTAATCTCTTGTTTGAACATCAGAATACACACAGAATCAAGCAGAAAACAAAATGAAAATTTGAAGACTGAGGAATCTCAGTCACTTAATTATTTATAGACTCTTGGCCATAAATTAGATCTAGCATAATGTCTCAGTATGTAAAATATACATGAAAAGAAGCGTCTACTAATGGGTTCAGCAATTTTAATCGTTCCCATTTACTTAATTCTTTCAACTAGTTAAAAAATTGCAGGCAGAAGAACAGGATGGTTACTAGAGGACTGGCAGGTCTACTCTGCTCTGCTCTTTTGCCTTGACAGTAAATGTCTTTGGGAGAGGTATCATACCATGAAGCAGGGGAGAAAAATGCAAATTTATGCAAATAATCCCAGTGATTTCTGTGGAAGTGACACAAAGAATAGGTTCCTGTGGTTTATCTGTGAGGGAGGGGTTCTTATCTGGTCACCCTGGTGCTTGCTGATTGTGAGGTACATCATCCTTCGCACTGGACTCTGCCTGTCCTAATGAGTGCTTCCTAGACCTCTCTCTGCAGAAATGGTCTTCTCTGTGCTAAACGGTACATTTAACACTGGCACTCATCCAGAGCCAAGGTAATGTCAGCTGTATGCTCCGTCTCAGTTCCTTTTATGCCAGGTAGACATGTATATGTGATCAAGACTGCACATCTTAAAATAGCATGCTGGAGACATAGCACTCTCGAAATGTTAGCTAATTGTTGAAGCAGCCTGACACAACACACGCCTAGGACCTGAACTCTGCACTGATTAGGGATTTGCACATATGGGGCAGAGCAGCAGATATAGGGAGAATGACAACAAGAGATAGAAATAAAGAGAAAGAAGATCAAATCAGACAGGCAAACAGGGAAAGAAAAACTGATAGATGGATTTAGGAGTGGCAGGGATAAAGGCAGTGGCTCACAGAGGATGTCTGAGTGTTAGAAGCAGAGGACAGAAAACAAAGGGTTTGATTTCCCCTTGCTTCCACCAGCTACTGCTTCAGTTTGATGTTCCTAGCAAAATGACCTGTTCAGAGATTACAGAACACTTTCCAACCCAAGAGGAACTCCAAGCAAAGGATGTGTTTTAGGAAGAAAGAGAGGTTTCTCACTGATAGGCTGGGGGAAGAAACCAGGAGAAATGAGAAATGATCTGCAGAGCCCCAGTAGGTGTCAAGCACACACACACATGATTAGTCTTCATACCCTGACTTCCCATATGGGCAGAGAGCCATTAAAAAGCCTTCCGACTCACCATGCTGTAGGAGTGCATCCCCTCTTGGTTTAGGAATGAGGAAACACACACACAGTTTACAGTCTTTGTTCATCCCAGGTTTAGGGCTGAAGTCTCCAAGTCCCAGCTTGTTACATCTCACACAATTCTGGGGTTTCCTGTTCATCAACCCTATACTTGCCACCAACATATTCAAAGCATCATAGTGGAAAAGCTTTTCCCATCTGCCTTGTTAGTGATGTGCTAAACACACTTGTAATGTCACATAYTGACACCACTAGATTCTTCTTGTAATTAATATTAAAGTTAGGCATGTAGTTGGTATTGGAAAGACCATAACTCTCARCTTTAGTCCATATCTGGCACATAATATTTGGATTTTGTGTTCTTGAAAAGCATAATCACAAAATTCCTGTTATATGTTACTAATAGCAGAAAGTAAGCCATCATTTTGTTCACATGCAGGCTGTGGAGTAGCCAATGAAGATATCTGTATTTCCACTGAATTGGTATCTAGAAGATAAAAGAGGTCTGAACAGCTATAAGTTCTCCCCTAAAATCACACTGCAAGAAGCCATGGTCAATATTGCTTTATTATGGTGTTTACAAGAGAATTAAGCTGCATAAGCATGTTGGGTCAGAGAAGCCCTGCCTCAATGAAGAACTTCCCCATGCACTTGTTCTTGTAGAAACTGAGAGAAAACTCTTTTAAGAGATGAAATACAAGTCTGAATCATGGCATCATCAGAAGTATCTCGCTGGCTCACATAAGCTGGGAGCAGGTTACAGTTACCTAGCAACTCCTGCAAGCAGCTTGCTTCAGCACCAAAGCATTAGGGTTTAAGTGGCAGATGTGGACCTTGCTCTAACTGCTCTGTTCATCATCAGAACACAGTGTTCAGTTGGCAGAAATCAGAAAAAAATTGGGAATATTATTAAAGACCCCCATAGCAGCCTCCAAAGCAAACTTTCTTAGGTGCTCACCCCATTGCAGTGCTGCATGGTAGATGCCAGGCTTTTGTTCCAACTCCGAACGGCAAGCTCAGGCATGTGGGTGAGACAGACAGCCAAGCAAGAGAGCACATGATTGTCTCACAGATCTGCAAACATTGATTTTAGGTGACACTTGATGCGATGCCCATAAATTTCCCTTTGCAGTTCTGTATCGATCCTAATCGCATGTGTCAAGTTAGTGCACATGTTCTAGGAAGTCAGATGGTTTTAACTGGAAGGCACTAAGCACAGATAAATTGTCCATATCCTGTATTCTGCAGCAGGACGCCTGGAAGCTTCCCAGGAAATGCCTGTCTCCAGGATAAAGAACACAGAAAAGCCTGAACAAGCCAACTATGAGAAAAACTGCTCCACAAACTTCAAAGTCATCACTACTTGATGACTCCATCAAGTGAATTATATATTTATTTGTCTTCACATTTTCAAAAAACTGTAACTCTACTTGCCTTTTCTGACGCTATGCTGGCATATCCTGGGCCATTCACACAGTCAGGATTTCACCCAGATTTGCTGCTTCATTGGCATCTGCTATGAGACACCTCCTATTTCTACATGTCAGTATCTAAAATGTCTTGTTTGTGGGGGAGCCAAGAGATTGCAAAAGTCTGCAGCAGATAAGGGTGAAGTTATAGCAGTCTATACTGAGTACAGTAATTTCACGACTATAAGGTGCACCCTTTTGACTAAAATTTTCCCCCAAACCCAGAAATGTTCCTTATAGTCTGGTGCACCTTATATAATGTACAAAGTTCAGAAATTTGCCTACCCGGAAGGGCAAGCCGTGAGCCGAGCCACGAGGGGGGCAGGATCGGGCAGCCCCTGGCCAGCAGGAGCCGCGCAGGGTGGGCAGGACTGGGCAGATGCGGGCAGCCACCAGCCAGCAGGAACCGCGCGGGGTGGGAGGGAGTGGGCAGCCCTGCCCCGCGCCGCCCCCGAGCCGAGGGAGGCCCAAGCCCAGAGCGGCCCCGAGCTGAGGGTGGCCCCGTCCCGTGCCACCCCTGAGCCCTGGGCAGCCCAAGCCCAGAGCAACCCCAAGCTGAGGGCGGCCCCGCCGAGGGCAGCCCTGCCCCGCGCTGCCCCCAAGCTGAGGGCGGCCTCGCCCCACGCTTCCCCGAGACGCGGGCGGCCCTGAGCCACCCTGAAACCCAGAAACCCCGAGGTGTGAGCTGTGGCCACCCCGAACCGTGGCAGCCGCAAGCTGCGGCCACCCCGAGCCCCGCCTTGCCAGCCGGGGGTGGGCAGGAGTGCCGAGGCCCCACACACGGGGAGGACACTTGGGGCTGCATTTAAAGGCTACACTGATCTTTGAAAAATGTTTGCGAATTGAGCACCTGCCAGTATTCATTACTTTGTTGCACACCGCGCAGCTCCTCACTGCAAAAAAAAGTGCGCCTTATAGTCCGGTGTGCCTTATATGATCTACAAATTTGCAAAATTTGCTGACTCCCGGGGGGGCACCTTATAGTCCGGTGTGCCTTATATGATCTACAAATTTGCAAAATTTGCTGACTCCCGGGGGGGCACCTTATAGTCCGGCGCGCCTTATGGTCGTCAAATTACTGTAGTATACATTCCAAAATGTATATTTGTCCTGTTTTAGGGCAAGTTTGGGAGAAAACCTCCAAAGGGCCCCACCACAAGAAACAAACCTAAGTAGCCCCTCCCCCAACCAGTTTGGGAAGAAATTTCCTCAGAGAAGTGGAAAAAACCTGTTTATTCTACAGGCAAAGCACTACCCAGCCCCCAAAAAATCCCAGTGCTGAACAATGAAGCCTCTCGCTGCTCTGAAGAGATGACAAATTCAGAAAGTTTCTCTCCTGTTGGTGGTAGCTTGGCTCAGTCTATTATCAGTCCCTCTGGCACTGGAAAATACTGCTGCCTGGGCCAGGCCCTGGTGGGCTGCAGGTGCAAGCTCCTGGTGCTTCCCCCTGGTCCCCAGTCCAGAACAAGTTCAAATAATTTCAGGAAAAAAAAGGAAGAAAACCTTTCCAGGGAACTTCTCTGCTCAGTCAGTCAAAAGCTAACTAAAACCAAAGGAGAGCTGTCCACCAAAAACTTATTTCTAGGCTACACAGACAAATGGGGATAGTCACCCCAGGACATTGAGGAAATGCAAATTGTGTGAGCATGGTATAATGCAATAGATGATATTATTTATAATTTCATCAGGCTTTTCATGCCTTCAACTGCTTCCTCTGCAGATTGTCATAGACTTATTTCTACATGACAGTCACAGTTTCTATTCAATATTAAGGTGCGTTTTGCTTGTTGAAACACTGAAATTCTAAGAAACTCATCTATCACTTAAGTGTCTAGCCCTTTTGATGGACTGTTCTCAGAAAATCCTTTCATTATAAAGAGGTGAGCTGTAGTGTTCCTTCTCTCAATATTTTCATCACACTCTCCTCTCCTGCAAGCCTGTCCCTGTAGGAGGATATTGTCATCTTGATTAAGATAGGGCTTTAATGGGGTGATAAATATAGATGTAGATAAACTCCCCAGAGCAGGGCAGAGTAGCAGGTAAGAGGAGCCCTATCTATATATGGTGTTCCAGGCTCTGACATTGTTCCTGCTTGCCTACAGGTCTCTGCGGACCAGCCAGAGACCTTGCCTGGTGTACATGTGAAAGGAGGGCTTTTTTGTCTTGCCACAGTACCTGGATAAAGATAAGCTGCATCATTACTGAGTGGATGAGTTTGCAGTCATATCAAAGAGGTGGATAAAGAGGGAGCAAACCATTCCCTGGCTATGAAATCCAGTGGGTTTCATCAGGTCTGTATTTCACCACACCAAGCTCACAGCTACATTGCTGCTATTTCAATGTCTTTCTTTTGAAGAAGGAGGGGGAAAAAAGAGAAATTTGCTCTTCATCTACATCTTTTACTTCTCTGTCTACTCCAGTGGCATTATCATATCTGAAAAATCTTAGTCCCCCCAAAAATGTTACACAGATTTAAACAAATAATATGAGGCCCAGGGTTGAGATGAGGCATTCATGAACACACTGACTAACCTTTATCAGTTTTCTTCTTGTTAGTAGCTTCATAGATGAAAATGCAGGAACTGCTGTCAAGGAGCAGGTGAATTGTCCACCCATTACCGTGTCATTCATTCTTACCTTCCCCAAGACTGTAGAGGAAGATGATGAAAAATCAAATAGGAAACAAATAGGAGATTTGCCTGCTCATAGAAAGGAAGACTACTTCTTATCTTTTTGTTATTAAATTGACTTTTTTAGAGACACAGAAGATTATAACCTTACATGAGATGGGACAGAGAAAATATTAAATTTATATTTTAATAATATATATAAACATCTGATCCTTATTACAGCTTCACTGAGTTCTTGGTTTCAATGATTCTTGTATCAGGTTAACTGTACTTTCAATAAAACTGACTTCCTTTAATCAGATTTCAAATTCGCTGCCTTTAAGTTAACATCTTATTTTTCTATTATGTGAAAGGCTAATGAGCAGCATCCTTTTACCTTTTCCATGATGGACATGAGGAGTGGTGAATATGAATCTGTCACATCCTTCCCATCCATGCTCTCTCCTGATTCAGCATTGCTAATTGTTCCAGCTTGTTTCCCTGCAAAAGCTATTCCTGTGCACTGAGGCAGTCTTTCAAGATACCAGCTTCTCTTTCATCTGTCATGGTGCTTTAACTGTGGTCATTGGAGCTGTAGGGAACTGAGGGAGGATATACCACTTGAGTCTCACAATTTAATGCTTTTGGGGCATCTAGTCTGTCTCAGGCATCTCAGCTGTCTTGGGAATGACTGACTTCACCTAAAGAACATGGCAAAAAATTTGCTTCATTGATGAACCCATGACTGTGTTGCCCTAGCAAAGACAAAAAGTGAAAATTAATGCCGCTATCCTGTCTAAAGATTTCAGCAATCTTAGAGAGGAAAGGGACTGATTGTTCTTTAGTCTTCCATTTTTCTTCTCAACAAACTGTTAGGAAAGAGTAGGAGCTGCTAGAGACATAGCAAGAATAACAAAAATCCTTGCAGTGCAAGATGTGTGGAGGCTCAGACATTTGTGGTACCATCTGTGCCTGTCTATTTACAGCCAGAACAACTAACGCCCAACTAATGGTGAAGAGAAGCAGAGCATCATGTCATGGAGACAGCTCTCTAATCTTACATAAGAGCAGCTCTCTGAAAAACCTGAATTGTTCAGATGGAGAGAGGAATGGTCACAATTTACAGTTAGGAGACTTTATTTATGGAATGGTAGAAACACCTTTTTGTTTCAGCCACATCCTTTACGCAATCTTCACCTGAGACTTCCAGGCAAGTTTGGTCAGTGTTTTTTCAACAATACAAAGTTTAGTACACACAAAATACGTCATTACAGATAGATCCATGGTTACCGCAAAAGATCGGTAATGAGGGGAAAAGCAAGTAAGCTGTGAAAGCAGTGTGCTTGTTTTGATTTAAAAAAAGAGATTTTTATACTTGCAGCAGCTTCTGGGTGCAAAGAATAGGTATTACTCAAAGGGAATGAATGAGCTTTTGCTTTCATACTTTTCAATGAAAATATGTTTTGAAAATATACACAAGACTGAAATTTTTAAAAATCATGTTTGAAAGGAAAACACAGAGTTAAATCCCCTGTACTTATGTCAGTGGAATTGACCTCAGGGATAATTTTAGGCTCTGAATCAATTTGACTCCAGCAAGGATATGAAACTGGATGGGAAGCAATTGTTTTGGGGTGAAATGGTTGCAGGCAATTATCCACCAAAGGAACAGAGCTGGGTGCACAGGAAAGGGGCAGGGACATGGTATATTCTGAAGCAGGGGACGCAGCCAGGGAATGGAGAATGTGGGGACCAGGGGAAGTTCCAGATGTAGGACATAAGAGCTGGAAAGGAAGGAAAAAGCATTCAGACTTAGGGAGTTCCTGTACAAATGATGAAAATTCTGTGTCTGTGGTTAAAAAAAGTCTATAGAATAAGAAATTTAGTTTCATTCAAATCTGCTATATATAAGGAAGTCTAGATAAATCAAGACTTTTTCTTGATTCATAGGATATGTATGGATTTAAGAACTCAGCTTCTGTTGTTTGTAATTTTAGATGTTAATGATAAAAAAAATTCCACCTGACTAACATCTGAAGCCTTGAACTCTACCAGAAAGTACGCTAAATTTGACTGCTGTTCTGTCTTCATTAATTTTAGTGGAGCAGGGAATTAGTCTCTTTCTCCCTTTCTGTATATTTTATTTATTTACTTTTTTCAGAACAGATACCTAGATCTCTAAACACTCACAAAACTATAATAAGAAATTAATAAAACCAACAACACAAGAAGAACAAATGATCACAAGACTAGGAACACTCATAGTCACACCCCAGTGGATAGAGGGAGTATCTTCTTTTGGAAGAAAATATGAGCTTTTAAGTATTATGCTTGCTCAGAGAAACAGGCTCTCCTGCAAGCAGCTGGTCATTTTCCCTTCTGAGTGTGAAATTTCAGGTGATGAAGCAAAAATAATTTGCTGATAAATTGTGATGCTATAGAAATGTTCCATGACCATACAAATTGCTGCCTCAGAATATATCCGGAGACTTCCACCAGCCTCTCAGTAATCTAGCATGTGCAGCTCAAACCTTCTAATTAACAAAAGTGCCTCTGAAGATTGTTCCACCAAATAGATGCAAATTGGTCCTTTAATTTCTTCCTTCCTTAGATTCCTTGTTTCCTTTGATGCTGCAATGGCTTTTTCTCCCCATGACAACACATCGGCAATGGCTAACACCTTGAAAGTAATTGCTAACATTCGAAATTTTGGTTTTAGTCTTGTAAGAACTTTTCTTTACCACATTTAGGGATTCTTCCTATTCCTTCTTCAGTCTTCTCCAATCCTCAAAGAATTGACTTCCCTTTTCTCTGGAATTACAGGACTCTTTGCTCTTGTTCTCTTTTTTTCCTCACCCCTGCTTTCTTTTTTCTTCCCACCCAAGGTTTTTTTTGACCAGCTATGCAAAAAGCTATCAGGCCAAATTAAGCTATTTGTACATGGAGAAATGCCACCAAATTTAGTGAAATTGAAATATGCATTGTCCTAGGATTTTTTGTGAGGAGTTTATGCCCAGATCCTCTGTGATATTTTAGGAAACAAATTCCCTTTTACATCAGAATTGCCTAAATACCTTTGACAAAGTCAAAGTCTGACAAGCACACCAATGCAACTTGCCTGCACTGAATGAGAAAATGTCTGTTGGGAAAGGAATGGAAATAGAATTAAATACCCCATCTGCTAGCAAAAATTTAGTTTTTTTATATGTATGATAAGTACTTACATGTCTCATTGTATAGTTATGGCTATTACACATTTTTATCAAAATAATAAGATTTTAGGTAATTGTATATAGTTATTCAGTAGAAACAATATTTTCATCTCACAATATTTTACATAAGTCAAGTTCCTAGTAATAGAAAAATAAAGACACTTGAAATAATTTGGAGTTATGCGAGTTATGAAAAGATGTCCTCGGCTATTTAATTGTCTGTGCTTTACGTATTTGGATTCTTGGCAGTAATACCTTTGGAATCCAGCAGATTTTCTTGCTTTCATCATTTCTTGGTTGTTTCTACTTTTGCAAGCCAAAGATAAGGATTGTAAGCATCGGAAAAAATTCTCACCTTTCATTTGTTAAAGTTCAAAATCAAGCTTATTCTATAAAGCAAGCACAGGATTTGCCGTTGCAGCACAGCTACCCAGATCTCACATGGGAGTGTGATAAGAGGAACTGAATGTTCTACATGGGCTACTGCAAAGGAACGTTTCAAATACAGATACTCAAACAGTGCAATAATTCATCTATGGAAGAGGTTATGAACACATTCCTTTGTTTGATGGAGCAGCATATATGAGCATATATTACTCAGTAACACTGACTTAGGTTTCAGTGTATTACCAAAAATAAGTATACCAAGTACTCTTAGAATGGAGTATGAAGAGAAAAGCAGGACTTAATATGATGGTACAATGAGTTATTACCGAATCCATCGAACTTAGCAATTTAGGAATTCAGTAATCAGTAATACTGACAGTAAATAAGTGTTTATGCAAAATGCAGAAGAGGTGAACTTGGGAAAACATGTCATATTACAAGAACCAAGATCAAAAGCAGTATCTGGAGTGCAAAAAATCATCATTAAATTGTAAGAGAGATCCATTCAAAGTTCAGCAAATCCCCTTAAATATTGGCAAACATTTCTGGGTCATGCAAGCTTTCCCAAGTATAGTTATAAACATGTAAGATGTATGACTGCAAGCATCTTGCCTTTGGAGAATTTTAGGAAACTACTCACCCTACAGCATTGAAATCACAAATGAACCTTTTTCAACTCATGGTGCAGCCAAAGGAAATGGGTGTGTTAAAAATAATTCCTCTTTCTTTCTTCAGACATCCCGTAAGAATGACATTGGGGTGTGGGGTGACTCATTCGGGGAAGTCTTTGTCTTGGGTTAAAGAAACAGAATAAGCTCCTTAACCTTCTGCAAAGTCATAGTGGACTGGCTTCAAAGATCTCTTCTTTAAAGAAAGAAGTACTGTTTCTTCACTGACTGTGGCAGAAACTAGATAACAGAGGTGAGTCATCTCCCTGCAGACTGTGAACCATTTTTCTTCTGAAGGAGAAGTGATCAGATTACAAAATGTACGTACCTATATACACACAGAAATTCACTTTGCAAACAGTTGTACCATTCCAGCTGCCTGTCACTCCATTTGTATTGGTTACCACTGCTTCAGCTCTGCCAGAGGAAGGGACCTTGTGAATGCTTCCTCATTTGCTTCAGAAAAAAATTTTGGCGGGGTCATCTCACTTTTAAGGATGAATAAAAACCAACAGCCACAGGCAGATTAAAGAGAGCTGACAAAGCAGAGCAGGGGGCAGGCAAACAGGTACTTCCAGGTGCTGGGCAGCTCTGGGTCTCCAGATGGCCATGAGCAGAACCAATGCTGTTCTCAGGCAGTACTGCTGGAAGCAAGAAGGAACAACTGCCCAAAGCTGTGGGCAGATATGGGTACAAGAGCTCTCTGGGAGCTCTCTGTACAGCTGATAGCATCTTGATAACCAACAGTAATGACCCTGTTTGG
Source organism: Turdus rufiventris (assembly GCA_013186435.1). Lineage (NCBI taxonomy): Eukaryota > Metazoa > Chordata > Aves > Passeriformes > Turdidae > Turdus > Turdus rufiventris. Next base: position 986,569 of record PYHW01009662.1, on the reverse strand, counting down.
AAAACATCTCTGAGTAAAACCTGGAGCATTTGTAGTGATCTACTAAACAAGCTGCTAAACTATGAAGACAGAGAACTTGCATTAACATCACCGCTAGTGAATAAAAAAGGACAATAATAATCCACTCAGAAAAAGAATGTCATACACTTTTTGACATGAGGGTTTTTTCAGAAATAAGGTGTATGTGCAGTGAACAGGCAGGTTTTCATTGATTTCCTTGTCATTTTGTGTTTTCAACAATCAATGTTATTTTAGATTTGATTCCTCTGGTTTCTGTTTAAATTTTTAAAAATTCACGGTTGAATTACAACAAGTGTTACCATGTAGGTTTCTGATTTACTAAACTATACATAGAGAGATTTCCTTTCCAGGTCCTGTGCAGTTACTGTAACTGCTCAAGGCTGAATGTTTGCTGGCATTAATGGAAACTCTACAGGATGATATAAATATACAACAGGATAATCTGATATAAATATGCCACAGGAGAATTACTGTATGTAGGAAAATCTGCATAAGTCCATCAGGAAACGCCCAAATAAAGGCATTAGACTGCATAAATCTAAGTAATGTCACGATTATAACCTGCACCATTTTGACTAAAATTTTGGTCCCAACCAGGAAGTGCGGCTTACACTCAGGAGCAGCCAATATATGAACAAAGTTTGGAAATTTCCCAACCCAGAAGTGCAAGCTGTGGGCTGAGCTGAGCTTGCGAATGGAACACCTGCCAGTAAAACCCGTGATTGTGCGATTGTTACAAATTGGTTACTCTGTTGCACGGTAGGGGGAGTGGACTCCCGCCGGCACCATGGGGCAGTGCCGGGCTGGGAAAAGCTCGGCAGCAGCGGTGCAGGGGGTGAGCCTGCCAGCTGGCCCTGCCAAGCAGCAGCAACGTGGGCCACCCCTGCCAAGCCAGTAAACCCCGTGATCGCGTGATTCCATTACTAATTTGTTACTTTGTTGCAAGCGGATCCTCACTGCGAACGAAAGTGCGGCTTATAATCCAGTGCAGTTTATATATTGATGAAGAATGAAACGTTGCCGACACCCCAGAAGTGCAGTTTACAATCAGGTGCGGCTTATAATTGTGAAATTACTGTAATTAGATTATCTCTTTTAATCTGGTTCTGATGGGATATAAGCAGTTGTGTCCAGCAGTAGATAGGAATTTGTTTCCTTCTCTGAAGAAAGGGAGTAAAGTTTAGGTAAGGGTCTAAATAAAAATATCAATGAATGGAAATGAGAGCCTGAATTCATTAGGAGGCTGGACATCAATGTTAGTTCAGTAAAGACTATCTTAAGTTTCACAGACTCTTCCCATATTCCAAGACCAAAAATACACTTCACAAAGCCACTTTGTTATTGAGATCCCTACAAGAATTTTTATGTCTTTGATTCCATCTCCTTATGAGCTGTACTTGAAGTTTCAGCTCCACAAGTGCCCAAGTCTAAATGCTGGAAGGGAATTGATCAGAAATGATACCTGCTGTTTACTCTCACCCTTTGCCTTTCAGATACTTTCAAGTAACACACACACAAATTTGATTGGTAAAAATGGCACAGGCCTTCCTTAAAAGATTTTCCTCCCTTGAAAGGTTTTGTATAAAAATTCTGCTAGCCCCAACTGTTGCTAGATTCTAATTAGTAGAAAGGTTCCCTGCTGTCTGTAAATCTGGAGCTAAAAGTGGGATGAGTGAAGCTAAACTTTAGATGAGTTTCCTAACAGAACAGATTTCTATTTATCTCATCTGTAAGAATAAGTTTCAAGCAAACAGATCTGTGATGAGGGCACAATCTTCACTTTACAATAGATTATTTCTATCTCAGTTTCTCTGCTCTGGAAGTATCAGCCCTCACGCAATGTATTCCCCCTTCTCTGCTGAAGGCTCAGGTATCTCCAGAGCTGCACAGCCTTTACCCACCTTTGCGATCCCCTGTACTGCGTGTCTAGGTTGGCTTCTTTGGACCTGGGCACAGCAGCTACTTTTACATTGTGTGCTGAGAGAAATTCAGCAGCCCTGCTCCATATGCACAAGGTACTTGTTGGTGGGGCTTCATACCCCTAAAGAGCCTTTCAAAACACATGTCCCAGCTGCACTGCTGTGACTCTTGTTATCTCATGGACCAACACACTCCCCCATGGGAGACCTCATGTACGTCTCTGCATGTTCCCCTAATGCAATCCATTACTGGTGTGCCCTTCCCAGTGACTCACTTGCTTCTCCAGGAGGAATGAAGCTTCAAGCAGGGAGAAAACTAAAGCCATTGAGGTCTCAAGTCAGTCAGCTCAAAATATTCTGTCATTTCTGTGAGAAATCTTCAAACTCAATAATATAACAAAATAAATTAGCTCACGGTGAGCACTATTTTGAAGTGACTAGTTCATTATCTCCTTGCCTAGGGGAGAGGATTGACAAAAGTAAGAAAGATCCAGATATTTTCTGCATTCTTCATTGAGATAAGTTATAACTTTAATTAAAAATGCTGCTTGGGAAAATTGCTGAAGTGCAAAGCGTCTCTTGATGCCCAGAAAGGAAATGTCTGTCTCCTCAAAGCGTAGCTGTTCACATGTAGACTATATATTGCTTTTTCTGTCTTGATTTGGAATGGTGAAATGGAGTTATATGTATTCTTTTAGTTTTAGAAGAAATTAGGATTATGCCTCCCATTTGGGAAAAAAAAGGCACTGCTGAAAAACCAATGAGCACTCACTGTCAAGCCTCCCATCCCTTCAGGCCTACTGGTTCCACATCCAGCAGAACATTGCAAAGTTGGTTTTGAAGCAAGAACAGCCTAATAAAGAGTTCAGAAAGCAGGAACTACAATGCTGATGTCACTTCTCATGAAGTGTCATAGAAGAGTACAGCATTGGATTATATTCACTTGCTTGGCCTGAAAAATAAACTATAGGAATTTAATCTTCTGGAAGCTCAGGAGTTTCATTCATATTCATCTCACTGTACTAAACATGCTAGAAGGACACAAACTGCACGACCTAGAGCCCAAATCCAGGAGATGTGAGTGCTGCAGACTGTTCTTCCCTGTGATTGATGCTTGTGTGTACTGATGTGCACTCCAGAAAAGACTGTCTTCTGAAGGCCATGTCAGCAAGTGGATGACAAGTGAATGACAGATACCTCTGGAGAAGCAATGCTGATATTAGGACTGGGAAATTCCTAACGCAAACATTGGTGTTGTACACTGTATGGAAAATTATCAACAGGTCTGCTGTACTGGGATGATGTACAAAAACTGACTTGGCTGTTTTTACAGATACTGGCACAGGCTACTGCTTAATTGGGTCATTATTTGCAGTTTGCTGAGGATGCATTCAGTCATTCAGGTGGCAGTACATTACCTAGCATTTAAGAGTTTAAATAATTGCAAAGTCACAGGATCCTGACTGTAAATACCAAAAACACCACAGATTATGTACGGGAAGAATGGGAGGAAATCTCAGTTCAGTAAAATGTGAGCTCCAGGAACAGAATTTCTCTTGTAACTTATTCAGTATAGTATTTCCGGGGGGTTTGTTTGTTTGTTTGTTTGTTTGTTTGTTTGTTTTTGCTTTTTTACACTACTTAAGAGAAAGAAATGGCATGAAGTTGTCTTTGAGGTATCAGGTTATCCACAGGAAGATTTAAGCTATCAAAGTATTTTATACACTATCAGGCACAGCTATTCCAGTGATATGCTGCCCTTTTCCGTAAGTCAATAATAAATAAAGGCATCATATTCTTTACTCTCTTTTCAAAACACAGCCATAATTGGTGCTATTTCCTTGAGGGAAAAAGTTGTGAATAAAAGGAAGTAGCCAAAACTCTTGAATTGGGTATATTGGCTCAAGCTGCAAGTTTTAAAGCCTTTTAGTGTCCTGGATCACTCTTAATAAATAATATACTGGACCAAATTAGAACTAGAAAAACTGATACAAAAAAACGTAGCAAAATTTGGGCTCAGATTCTCAAAGACACTTCATTCAGTCATCAGAGTTCAAGTCTGATAAGACTGAAGTGTTGCAGAGCAACATATAAAAGCTCTGTTCATAACAAGCCCTTTGTTTCACACCGTTTTAATTTGTTGTGGGCAGTTTGACACTGCAAAATGGTGTGAATAGAGTTTGCAAAAATTCCAAGACTGGATGGTCAAATTCTTTTCTTGGGATATATTCCAATTCATGCCAGAACCCCTTTAAAGTGAAATTCTGAAATTATATCAGAAATAGACTGGTTAGATTAAATCGTAGTTTGAACTGAGTTTTGGGCAGGAAAATCAAGGAGCAGAGAGAAAAGAGTTCTTATTTCACGGGAACATATTCCTCCATTTCTCTGTAATTTCTGCCTGCAAAGGAAGATTGGTCAGACACCGGCTACTTTGCTGAGTAATACAGGCATTAAAGGCTCTTTTACACCCTCCCATCTGCTTCTCACTTTTGAACAAAGCTTTGCATGAAAACATGCATTAAAATTGTAATAAATGCCACACAAAATTCTTCAAATTATACATCTGAGTGACTGTAAAAGCAGTGCCATCATCTTTAGCCTGTTAAACCTAGGTTCCAAAGGTACATTGAAGAGTGCTACTTCTAGCTCTCCCAGACCACATCAGTGCTTGCTCTTCACCCTCTGCATTGTTGAGGCAAGAGCAAGTAAGAAAATATGTTTTGTCCATAGGATAATTACAAGAGCTTTAGGTGAAGCATGCAGAAAATACCAATTTTATTTAATGATTTGTAAAGTGGCGACAGAAGAAGAAATGGGACAAGTTAGATCATATTTCTAGATGACCTGAACACCATTTTGCAGCCTCCACTGGGATAACAGCTCAGCTGCTGATTGCATAATTCATTTTTATCCTGCCCAGCTGCATACAAAGGTTAAAAAAAGATATAATTAGTCTCCTTCTCTGTTCCCACCTCTGGCCCACACAAACCCTGTCTCTTATTCAAACTTGTCATTGTTAGCAGTATAATCCAGGTCTTCTGAAAAGAGACAGCAATGAAAAAAATTATGATAATTTAATTCAGAATGATCTTTCCTTTGTAGTTTTCACATTACTTTTGCAGATACATCTATTAATAACCTGTAGGAATCAGCTTCTATTTATGTAGCACTTTCTTCCCAAAGGGTCTCTGAGTGCTTTGGTAACCTAAGGGATCATTTCATTCTTTCCTGACAAATGAGGCTCAGTTTCACCTTACGGCAAACTTCAGGCAAAGGATGGGGAGAGAAGAATACTGAGCCTGCCCCTCCACACTCTGCAGAGCCTCCAGCTCCCAAAGTAGGGTGCAAGTGTCCAGCAGAAGGTCTCCTGCCCCACACAGGCACTCCAGTGCCTGAGGCTCACTTTGTCTTTCTCTCCCCGCTAACCCTCTGGCTGCACAGAAAGTGCTCCAGCACCCGAGGAGATTCACACTGTTCCTGTGTGGTGATGCTCTTAGCCCCCACTCCATCAGCACATTGCTCATCTTGAGCAATGTCTATGGTGTCAAATGAATTATTTATTCGATTTATTCAAAAAGCACTGGAACCCTCTGGGAATTGCTGGGGAGAGAAATCCTGCATGACTGTTGCTGCTATTTCTCTGTGGAGGTGTTTTGGGATACAGGGGCACCTACAGGCACCCCCAAAACCAGTTCTCCTACAGCTAGGTGCTCTAGAGATATCCACCGAGTTGTAGCTCAGTGCTACCCAGTTAAAGGACAAGAGGCAATATGCACATGTTGAAATAAAGGAAATTCTGTCTAAGTATAGATGGTCTAAGACTGCCATAGGTTGTTGTCTAGAGAGGCTGTGGAATCTCCATCCTCAGAGACATTCAGGACCTGACCAGACATGGCCCTGAACAATCTGCTCTAGATGACCCAGATTAGAGCAGACGGTTGGACTAAGTGGTGCAGTGGTCCCTTTTAATTTAACTGTTCTGTCCTTAGCTATTCTTGCTTGTATAGAGCAAAATGCAAGACATATTCCCAGATGTTTTCCATCCAGGCTGAAGATGGAGGAAGAAGTGGCAGAATGAAGCATCTTGTTCTGTGCAGTTACCAGACAAGTTGGTCAAAGGATTAGGATTCCCTCCAGGGCCTTTTCTGATCCTGTCTTTCACTAGACCATGCTGGGGACAGAATATAGAGGATCTGGAACTGCCTTCCATTCAGCCTGGCTTTTATAGAAAACTCACAGGAATATGAAAATAAGCTTTCATATGAACATCTGTAAACAATGTAGAGATGAGTGTATGTATATTTTTGAGGTCCTCCTACCTCAGGTGTAGGCATTCAACTCTTGGAGTAGTTTCATGGACTACCTGTGTATTAAAGCACTGACAAAGCTGTCATCCATGTACAGTAGTTTCACGAATATAAGCCGCATGGACTATAAGCCGCATCTCTGGGTATTGGCAAACATTTAGTTTTTTGTCCTTAAATAAGCCGCACCCGAATATAAGCCGCTCTGTCAT
>PYHW01009662.1:950311-970477 GCA_013186435.1 Turdus rufiventris | reverse complement strand
ACTGTAAAAATAGTCCAGGGCTCAATCTTGCCTAAGCTTCAGAAGTTCAGTCGGGAGGAAGTCTCACGTGAATGAGGGTTTTGATCAACCTGCAAGTGGGAACCTAGGCAAGAACATGAATCCAATCTTCTGGAACACTGCTTCATGTTAAATCCGATCTTAAAAACTTCATTGTGTAAACAGAATACATGAAAGTACTGCATTTAACACTCATTGTAGGCCAACTAGACATTTCCAGGCTATATTATAAGGGGTTTTTATATTTTGCAATTACCTCAAGATCACCTTCAGCTGTGGAGATGCAAAGTTTGTTCCTTGGAATACCCTCTTATACTTATTCCCACAGAATCTTTTTTTCCTGCTTTTCTTCTCCTTTTGATATTTGTCTAAAAGACTCAACCTGTATAAAGCATGCAACAAAAAAAGTTCTGAAAACCTGTTAATGTGTTTCTGGTTAGCATTCTCTGCATATATTTCACACTGATCTTTAGAACTGAAATAGTGTTTTCAGTCTGTGTTCCTACAACACACAGTGTAGTGGAATACCAAAGATGAATTCCGAAGTACTCCTCAAAGCTCCCAGAGCCCTCATCCAGCAGGCCCTCTGTCTTACTGATACCACCTGATGCTCTGAAAAACGTTTTCCTGATTTCTAGCAATCGTATTTACAGATGGATTCCACTTTGTAGTCATTGTCATGGGTAACTCCTCTTCAGTACTCCTTCTAGGAGCCCTGGCTGGTGGTTGCTTTCCCTTGGTCCACACTTCCATCATCTGTGTGGCTTGCAGACCACTGGAGCCCCACCAGAGCCCATTCAACATCCAGTAAACAGCCCTGGCCATTGCTGCTCAAACCCCTTCCCTTGACTCAGCTACACAGGTATAGCTTTTTGAAGGAGTGTGTGGTGATCTGGATAAGGGGTTAAAGATTGTGGTTAAGGTTGGGATGAAAATGTTTACAGTTTTTTAATTAAATAGGGCATGATTATCAAAGTTATTTTAAAATTGCAGTCATCTGCCCCAGCTCTTGCACGTGGGTCATTTATGGCTTCAGGCATCTGTTTGTATAACTGAGAGGGTGGTGCAGAGGCAGAATCTGCTGCTGATAGAAATGCCTGTGAAATTATGAGTTTCATGTTTTTACTGAGAGAGATGTGTTGACTTTTCTGGAGAGATTGTGCCCTTGTTGATGGCCTGCTTGCCAGTTGGCTGTTCCCTTTGTCTGGGCTTCTGATATTCAGGTAAAGAGTGGTACAAAACGCTGGTTTGCTGTGTGCAGCACATGATCTCTGTTTTCTGCAGATAAATCATTCTGACATGATGCAGCATTAGCAAGCTGCTTAGCCCAAACAGCTTCTGTTACCTATTTCAGAAGCTTCAGTGGCCTTTAAGTATTTCATCACAAATAACTTCTGGCAAATCTACAAGAATACCAAGAAAAAAAGGAGAGTAAAAGTCATGATTACTGTACTTACAATCAAAGAAACACCTCTATGGGCAGTACAAAACATCCCTTAGCTCCCTCCTCAACCAGCAAACTACTGATTATTGATGACTCTTCAAAGGACACAGACATTGCACAGACATTACATGATCAGTTCACTTCCTTGCTCTGAGACTCTCCCCCAACATCAGCTGTGAAACCATTAGCCAACCAAGCTTTCTAAATTGTATCAGAGAAACGTTTTTCCTCAGCTAAGAACAAGTATATCTTTCAGAAAAATTCCCAGTATTATCTGATCCTACTTCTTTCACATAATTGAAACTGCTTCTTTTCTGAGAGGACTCAAGTACCACCTTCTTTCTCTGGGCCCAGCCTCCCTCTCCAGCTTTTGATGTGAAATTCTCCTTATTTACTGAGCACTTCTACAGGGATTGGTAATGCATCACTCCACTTACTTGCTCCCACCATCGTTTTCCCTGTAACTGACAGCAGGAGTCTTTCCACAGAAAAATATCACTGTGATGTTACAGCTGCATATTCAACTCTGTACTCCACTACTTCTCTCCCACATGCAACTCCTTTCGGAGATGACAATCTCAAAAGCATATCCTCTGTCAAGAAAAGTTACACAGTTACTCCCTTCCCTCAGTGCAGAACAACATGAGTTGGCTCAATTGGGAAACACTGCGTGAGCATCATAAGCTTCTGACTTGAATGCAACTATAGGTTTCTTTCTGGAAGCAGTGCCTGCTTAGGATCAATTTTCACAAGCTGGAGTGAGATTTGAGGCTCTGAAACAGCACCCTCACGAGAAGCAATTTTAATGGCACTTGGGCAGAAATACTTACTCTTGATTTCATTTTACTGGAAGTATTTCACAAGCAATACTTTATTAAAAATGATTAGCTAAAATGTCACTAAAACAATTCCAAAGATTCTGATCATCTTTTACTAATAATCTTCACCCTCCCCACAGCTCTGCAGTCTGTCTCATGAAACTCCTACTGTCTTGTTAACTCATTATTCCCTTCTAAAATGTTTTCATTATAGCCCACTTCACACCTCCTCTACCATACTGTCAAATGCTACTGTGACCTATAGTACATATTATAGTTCTAGCTATAGCTATAGAATCAAACCTGCAAAACCTAAACTCTGATCTGCCTGTGACATCTAGATCACCTTTGGCTGGTGCCCAAAGCCTCCCCAGCCATAAAACTACTTTGTTCTTTGAGATTTATGGCTGAAAACAACAGAATAGACCTATACAGTAATTCTGCTTACAAAGTTTTCAAGTGTGCTGTAACCTCTTTGAATCCCTGAATCTATGCAAAGACTAATTATATATGGTAGACTTAGAAATAAAGTATCTGTAAAGGGCCCTGCTGGACAGTGCCTTTCATTCAATGATCTAACAGACTTTCGGCTTCTTCCACCCACTTGGTCAATTATTCCTTGATGAAGAGGAATAGGTCAAAGGCACCCATGCATCTTCAACCTGAAATAAATTGCTGTCATTTAGCTCTTTGCTATGGAGGTCTAAATGATGCTGAATGCATTTAAATTTTCTGTAGCAGGTTATCCTTCCTTGCAGAAAAAAAACTTAGCTCAAGTCTTTCCCCCTCCAATTTCTTTGCAAATACCCCTGACTGCATTCAATTGGATGCTGGGAGTGGAAACCAAAATGAACTGAAGCTCTGCCTGAGAACATTTGCAACCCACATACTGCAACAGTGTTCAGGAGCTAAATCTTATTTATGAGGTTTAGTTTCATTTCCAGTCCTTTGGGCCAAAAATCCCAATGAATGTAATTTGTGCACACTGGCCACACATTTTTGGCATTGCTACACACGGTAGTCTCTGGTCTGGTCTGGGGTCTATAGACATACTGTAGCCCCACAAATGAGTGGGTGCTATAACAACATCAAGAGAAGCATGTAGAGACACATTCAACAGGCAATAAAAATATCAGAGAACTCTAAAATAAGAGACACCAAGAAAGGGATTAACTGTATTGCAACCTTTGAGCATGAATCCAGAATTGGAAGCAGATAGCTTGCTTTGAATGTTTCATCAGGCATCTTTCTCTGTAGTAAGCCGAACTGTAGGTATCTCCAGTACCCTGTGGTCAAATTTGGGACAAAACACAAACATATTCTACTGTTCAGATATCTTTGTAAGCCAATTCTGGATTTTGTCATGATGTATTTAGGCACAGATTTTAAAAGAAAACTAACTCACTACCTTCATTCATGTTGAATAATACCAAATTTAAAATCTACTCTCTACCCTCATTCACTACCCTCACTCACCTGAAGGATTTGAGGCTGATATTACAGGAACTCATTTTCTAAGTGAGAATATGTCCATATGTCACTTTGACGTGGGAACATGTCTGACATGGGACCAATGCCAATCTCAAAGGAGAGCCGTAGGGACTTTGATTTTATCCTTTGGGAAATACTGGTGTACCCCTTTTGCATCTCTGTTTGTCAAAAAAAGTGCCACAAAGAACAGTCTCAGTTCTGGATGCCTGCCAGGATAATGTAACTCTATCCTGTCCACTGCTCCAAGTAAAGATTTAAGAAACGTTCATTATATTTTATAATTAGGTTGGCCCTCCCCGAGGCTCCAAATGTCAAACTGCAACACAGCAAGTCTCAAACCGTGTCAAAAGTAATACTATAACTAGCATAGGGTCACAAAACAAGCCTGACTATCTGGTCTGGTTATAAATATCATGCTTATAAAGCAGCGTTTCAAAAACGCTGCCATATCTCACGGTTACCACGCTTAGGAGCTTTGTGCTGCTTGTAAGCAGCTTCCTCGTTTAACTCTTTGCTACAAGGACGGACGGCGCCCGTCGGATGGCTGGGATGCCTATGGTCCAAGGCCAGGTTTGAGCACTCGGCTAAAGGAGCAGATCCTGGGGCCGAGTCCGGACTTGGAGGGCACCGCTGTGGAGGACGCAGTCAGGTAGTTTAAACTCTCTTTCTCCGCGTCTCCCCAGTCCCGTCCAGTCCCGTCCCGTTCCCTTCATATAAAGTCGCAGTGAAAGCTGTGCAGTCGGTTCCTGGATGCTATTCCCGGACCCGCGCCCCCCGCCCCGGCCCGAGGCGGCGGCGGAGGGAGGGCGCTGCCCGCTGCCAGTGCTTTTCCTCGCCCTTGCCCACCGAGAAGGGGGAGCCGCAACACCACGGCAGCCCCTACGGGTGAGACGGCGGCGGCGGAGCTGGCAGGCTCCGACTCTCCCCTCGGACACGGTCGCGGGGGGCCTCGGCGCAGGAAAGGGGGTCCCTGAGGGGAGAGGGTCTCGGCCGAGGGGACAGCGGCGGCCGCTGCCGGTCCGTGCCCGGGAGAAGGAGCGCAGCTGCCCCGGGCCAGCTCCGCCGGGGCGCTACCGGGCCGGGCCGGGGGCGGAGGAGGCGGGGAAGGGGGGAGCCACTGCCGTCACCGAGGCTCCCAGCTCGCTCGGCTCGTCGCCGCGGCAGCCCCAGCCCCGCTCCCACCCCCTCGCCTGCCTCCACCCTCCTTCCCTTTCTCTCGCTCGCTCGGGGAGAACACTGTGCCTCCTTTCCCAGATGGCAGCCGGCAGCGCCATGCAGCCTCCCGTTCCTCCTCCTCCTCTCCCTCCTCTTCGGCTCTAAGTTAATGCCATGCTGCCGCTGCTCTTCCCGGCACTGCTGGCCGCCTGCCTGCCGCCCTGCCAGGGCTGGAGCCCCTCGGCGGCTGCCAGCGGGCAGGAGGAGCAGGAACTCTTCTTGCCCCCTGCCAACTCCTCCTCCCGCTCCTTGGCTAGCCTCGAGATGGACCTCGACGGGGCAGCGAGCAAGGAGGAAGGCAGCACCGACAGCCCAGGCACGCCGGCTGCCCCTAGCCAAGAGCCTTTCCCTTCCGCTCCTACCATCTCCGGGCAGGAGCAGCAGGGGCAGGAGGAGCCGGGGCAGGGGCAGGAGGAGCCGGGGCAGGAGCAGCAGCAGCGTCCCCAGCCGCAGGGGCAGCCGCAGCCCGCCGAGGACCCGCACTGCAACATCAGCGTGCAGCGGCAGATGCTGAGCTCGCTGCTGGTACGCTGGAGCCGCCCGCTGGGCATCCAGTGCGACCTCCTGCTCTTCTCCACCAACAGCCACGGGCGGGCCTTCTTCTCAGCCGCCTTCCACCGCGTGGGGCCGCCGCTGCTCATCGAGCACCTGGGGCTGGCGGCCGGCGGCGCCCAGCAGGACTTGCGCCTCTGCGTGGGTTGCAGCTGGGTACGGAGCAGGCGGGTCGGTCGGCTGCGGGGCGCCGCGCCCCAGCCCCAGCACCCCGCCGCGGCCGCCGCCGCCTCCTCCTCTCTTTCCTACCCGCCGGCGGCCGAGCCCGGCCAGTACTGGCTGCAAGGAGAGCCGCTGAATTTCTGCTGCCTGGATTTCAGCCTGGAGGAGCTGAAGGGTGAGCCGGGCTGGCGGATGAACCGCAAGCCCATCGAGTCCACCTTGGTGGCGTGTTTCATGACTCTGGTCATCATCGTGTGGAGCGTGGCCGCCCTCATCTGGCCCGTGCCCATCATCGCCGGATTCCTGCCCAACGGCATGGAGCAGCGCCGCGGCACCACCGCCGGCACCGCCACCGCCGCCGCCGCCAAGTAGCCTCTCCCGGTGACCCCCCTTCTCTTCGTCTTGTGCTGTGGAGGGACGCGGGATGGACTCTGTCGTGCTTTTCTTGTTTGCAGCGTGCCACAGGTGCGCGGAGGGACGTGGGGCCGCCTCAGCGCCCGGCCCGGCCCCGAGGGGACCAAATCATATGTGCGCGTTTTATATCTTTAATACCTGTTTTAAACGAACCTTTTAGTAAAAAAGAAAACCAAAAAAAAAAAAAACCCAAAAAACCAAAAAAATCCCAACCACCAAACAACCGCCACCCTCCCCCCCGCCAAAAAAAACCCCAACAAAAACAAAAAATATCCAATCCAGCCAAACAAGAAAAAGCCTCTCTAAAATTCAGTGGAGGAAATCAAAGACCTTCCTATTCGGCTGCATTTGTTGTCAAAGTAGCGTTTTTGTATAGGATGTGGTTTGAACGGGTTTTTCCTTTATGGACAGAAAGGGATGTCTCTCTTTGGCAGGATGGAGAACCGGTGCAGTATATATATTGTTATTGCTGAAGCTGAACTTTAATGAACCTTTCACACTGTATTTCCTGGTTGAGATAGTGTGTATTTATTATTGTAGCTCTGCGTTATTTGGCTTTTAATACAGAGGTTTTCTTTCTGGAGCCACTGTAGCCTTTTGTTGGTCTGTTTCCTCCGGGGTGGAACAGAGGGTTTGGCTGGCCTTCCTGTCTGCGAACCTGCCATGAAGCTCCTTTCCCTGTGAAATGGTGTTACCAGGGCTGTTGGTGGCAAAAGGAGAATACCAAATCCTTTCTCGCTGGTGTTTTCCCTATCTGTGCAGCAGATGTGGGTCTGTATGCCTACTCCAGGATTGGGTGGAGGGGGATGGGGAGCACTGCTGTGCCAGAGATCCTCCAAAGCAATTTCATCTGCACACCTCCACAGATTGCGGCTTTCTCCTCGGTTTCAGGTTGGGTGGCTTCAGTCCTGGGAAGATGAGGCCCACTCTGAGTTGTGCTAAACAATATGGGGCAAGTCTCTTGACTTTCTCAAAGTTCATTCCTCAAAAACCAGCTTAGATGCAGTGTATTTGTTGGAGACACAGTAATACTGTACCTTTTTTTCATCTACCAGTCTGCAGGGTTACTCACAGCAAGTCTGTGGGGTGAGAAGGCAGGAGCTGTCAGTCCAGAACTAGATTCCAGCTGCTGCTGTGCAAGCACACAGCTCTTGTTTGAGCAGACAGTTATGTAGCCTGAAATATCATTTGTTATATACTTCCAACTGTTTAGCCTTATAAAAAGTTGTTTCGATTGCCTTAGACATGATTAGTCTAGCTGAAGTTTCTAAAACCAAAATATGAGCTAAGTGACAAATACTTGCAATAGGAATTCTCATTTTTTGGTCAATATTGATGTATTTAATTTGCTAGGAAAGCATGAATTTGCTTGGGGCTAATTTGGTGTATTTGTAATGTATGGTGGAAATGACTGGATGAAAAGTCTAGAAGGATTAAATTCTTAGGATTCCCATATTTTTTATTTGACAACAAAATAAAATGCATGCTCTATGTGTATGCTGTCTGGACAAAAAAAGATTGAGAAGCAGCAGAAATAAATCAAGATTTTAAAATGCTCCATGCTACTAGGCTGCCTTTACACCCACTGTTCCTCCTGTTAATCCTATTGTTGGGGTTGTCACTTGAGTAAACATTGCGTTGTGTTGTTTTCAGAAAGCAGAGGATCCCGTCACAGTGGGAAGTGTTCTCTTGACCTGTTTATCCCTATATGCCTGGTTTAGAGAGCCCCTGTTTTCTTCCCTGGATTTATAAAAGTGTCATTTCCACCTTGTGCAAACTCTTGTCAGACATTTGACATGCTAGAGAGCAATTCTTTGCCTGTCATGTCCTGTGTGACAGAGACACCTCTTCATACTGAAAGGCAGGACTAGCAGGAAAACATGAAGATACTGCTAACACTCTCTCAAAGGAGATGTGTTCTACATATGGAATAGACCTCAGAAAAGTTGCCATGCTAGGGAATAATCTCATCTTTTGGATGAGATGCATTTAGGCAGAGAGTTAGCAATTTTTACTGGTAGTTCTTCTGGTTTTATTAATTCATGATGTGTAGTCCTCACTGTGGTGCAGGCAACTTGTGCTTAAAGTCAATGGTGGAATCTCTTTTTTGCTTATCCTTGTTTCACCAGTGATGTGATATTGTTGGTTTTTTTCTGAATTGCATCAACATAAACAAAGGAATGGTTATAGTCTGAATCAGGCAGCTTCAGTTATTAAAGGCTTATTATTTTGCAGTTCTTGCACACATGTAGCAGGTGGTACACCAAAACTGGTACAAAATGGCTTGTTTTTCTAACTTCTATCAATATCAGCTTGAATGCAAACTTTGTGAATAGACAGTGCCACAGTCAGAATATTCTGCTGCTTCACTTAAAAACATTACACAAGAGAGGGATTTTCTTATAGTTATACTATAAATAAACTTGTAACTGGAGCCATTATTAAAAAATCTGCTAAGACATGAATGTTTAGAACACAGGGATGGCATTAAACAAACTCCAAAGGCAAATCTTGTCCAGAGTAAAAAAAACCTGCAATGTTTTCATGGAGTACTGATACCAGACACAATGTGCAAAGAGCCATTGTGTGTTAGGGAAGGTGTTTCCTTAGATCACAATACCCATGTGCATAAGCATATTCCCTTCGTTGAGAGACCAGTCCGTGTGTCTGTGCCTTAAAGGGTAGTTTGAGGCACTGCAGAGGGCACAGGGAGTACAAGCTGTTCAGGCTTTAGGCTGGATCTAACTCCCTGAACCCTCGGGTTTCAGTGACGTGGCAGCAGGGTTTCTCCTGTAAAGAACAGACAGTGGAAATGCATGATACAAACTGTGAGCTTTCTTCAGTCACTTTTACACCTAATCAATAACTCTGCTCCTGTAGCTATGGCTGCTGCTATGGCTCTAAGAACTGAGTAACTTTTGCCTTCATCCATGGAAATTTCATGTGAATGCAACCTGGAAGAGGCAAGCGTAGGGCAATGTGAAATTATGCATCTGCATATCAGCTAGTTTAAGATTACAAGTCTAGACACATCTAGTCTATTTCTTTTCTTCTTCACAGGGAGTGGAGCTTTATTGTCTCTTAGCTGGAGTTGATTCTAAGCCATTTTTATTGATTTGGATTTATTTTTAAGATTAGCTGGTAGCAGGGTCAGCACGAGAGCAGATTAGTCACCCTGTATAATCCTTTATGTACTCAGGGAGGGCATATATTTGTATATATCTAGCTACATATAAGAACTAACTGTGTAGAACAGAAAGTTAAAGTAGAAGTGAAAAAAAGGATGATGAGAAACAATACTGAGGAAGTTGTACTGATTTTCCTTTGCTATTTGTTGGACATGTTTCCTGGTAATTTATCCTGACTTTATTTACATATTAGTGTTTGATGGAAGGCAAGGGATATCTAGGAACAGAGGGAGATTTTTTATTTACTTTTAAAAATGTAATTCAACACTATTACAGCTATTTGTTTTCAAACAAATCTTGACATTCAGCATTAGAAGGTACTACACTTGTGTGCTAGTGTTAGACTGGTACAATTTTTTTCTGTATATTCAGACCTCAGAATTTAATCTCTCACCTATTTTCTTAGTTATGTTTCACAGATGTGTTAGAAGTGGAAGTATACAGAGGAATATGTAGTTTTAGCATGGGCACAGTTTTGCTGTTACTTAGTGCCACATGGATTCCAATAATAAAAATACAAAAATGAAGTACAGTGTAATAACAGTTATATATTATGTATACACTCTGTTGCTCAATAGGTTTTCAGTAAGCAAGCATTTCTGTATGTCGGGAGGCATTTGGAAATTTGGGGCAGAACTGCCATACTAGGTTAAATGTAAGATTTGTTACTTGTCCAGGGCTTAGTTCACCAGTGCTTTTGATGATTAATGCAACAGCAAGACTATTTGTACAGTGCATGTTACTCAATATGAATAAAGGCTACTGAACCAGACCCTAAAAAAACCTAGTTAAAAGCTGTATTTGGTCGAATAACATCAGATGTCATCATCGTGACATCTGCTTGCTGAATAAAATTATGTCCAGGGCTGACATTACATGATCCTAGGGGCTGAACAGAAGCCTAGTGAAATCAAATAGTTAATTGAAGTTTTGTAGGACTGGAGAGCAAAGGATTTATTTTGAAAAAAAAAAAAAAGAAAAAAAAATTATATATAATGGTGGAGGTTTTTGGTGGTGTTTTTTTGTTTGTTTGTTTTTTGGTTTTTGTTTTTTTTGGGTTTGTTTTTTTTTTTTTGTAAGGGTAGGTGTGATGTTTTTGTTCCTCATGTAGTATTTTTTTCCAATCTATTTCAGGGAGAGGCCTTGACTTTGCAAAAAAATATTTGTAATGATTCTGGGTGAACATGTAAATGTCAAATCCCAATTGCATTCAGATTTCAAAGCATAAAAAACTCTTTTTAATCAGTCACTGATTTTAAAAAGTATATTTTAAAACAAAAATATCAGTTTCTGCTTTTCCCCTCAGAAGCAGAACATTTCAGTGGAGATCAGAAGTACATTTGAATGTTTCATGTTGTGAGTTTGTATGTGATTTTTTGTGGCAAAAAATTTTCTTCCATGATTTGGAACTGATAACAGCTTTTGATAGATAAATTACTGTATTTCTTGTCCCATCTTCATAATAGTTCTGGTTAAATAAGTTGTCCAAAGCAATTGAAAATAATAATAATAATAATAATAATAATTTAAAAGTAGCTTAGCCCATTTGTTGCATTTCTGGTCTACTGTGCTGAGGAAGAAAATAGTCTGAAACAAGATTTGGGATATTAAAGATGTTCAGTGGAAATATATGGATGGTATTTAATTATATCTGTGGACAGGCTTCAGTCTCACAATCACATCTCCAACTTTGTATAAAGTTTGGGTTCATAACTAAGTGTAGCATTTGAGCATTTATATATCAATCAGAGTCCCTGGATCTGCATGTTGGGAAAACCAGGATCTAAAACATTTTATTTTCTCTTATTTTCACTTTCATGTTATCTTGGCAGGTTAACAATGTCAGAACAAAATAGAGCAAATGTCCTGTGAAGCACCGTTTGTTTCTGCATGTTTGACTTGTTCTTAGCTGTCATAGAAAACATTGGATTAATGAGACATAAATAAGAGATCAGTGCCATTCTGAGGAAGTGAATTCACTGGGAGTGTGAAGTAAAATTATATTTGTGTTCCTTGTAAGGTGAGACTTGTTAGAAACAGTGGGATTGTACCTTGTTGGTGTCATTCTGGGTGTTGCTAAGCAACATGAAGTGGTTTAAATGGAGATACAGAAGAAGATCGTGAAGGAATAAAAACCTGAGACATAGAAAAAACATAAAGGGGAGTGAATGTGCCAGCACATCCTGCAAAGAAGCTGGGAAAAAGAGAGTGTTTAAGACCATAGAGAAAAAAGAAAACTGACACAAGGTGAATTAGGAACTTGATTATGTACTTCATATTCAGTATTTCCATATGCAATCTTTTCAGTTATTTGCTTGAACAACTGATAGCAGTTTTGGTCCCAAATGGCAAAACTAGTGGCAAAAGAGAATAAAAGCCTGGAAAGAAGGCTTAAGGAAAATTAGGAAATGACACTACCATACCATTAATAAAAGGAGAGCTCACTCTGTGTTGCTGGCACTAAACAAAATAGTAGGACACTTTCATGCATATGTTTTCTATTCTACCCCAGGGAAGTGGTCATGGCACCAAGCCTGCCAGAGTTCAAGAAGGGTTTGGGCAATGCTCTCAGAGACATGGTGTGTTTTTGGGGTTGTCCTGTGTAAGGCCTGGTAGTCTTCCTGGGTCCCTTCTGCCTCAGGATATTCTGTGATTCTCCTACTCTTATTTTGTTTCATATGTTCTCTGAGGTTGTAAGGAAAACCTGCTAAAAAGCATTTTTATGGAATGGGTATGGTTTTTCCATCACATCTTGCACTGATCCATGCCAAAAATATGCTTCTCATTGCCCAATGCAAGAATGTTCATCACAGTTGTATTAAAGCTTTCCCCCTGAACTGAAGCAATGCTGGTGTGACTGCCTGTCCTAGGCTGGGTAAGGTCACTGCTGCAGACAAGACTATGTGCTAGAATGCTGTGGATAGCATTCTGATTTATATTGCCAATACTTTCTCACTCTAATATTTTAATAACTACCTACAGAATCTTCCCATTTTTGTGCCTATCTTCATTGTTTCCAATGTTTCACTCTATTTGTCTTCTGTCATTGAAAATTAATCATTCTTAAGATTTATTCTTTTTCGCTTGGTATGTCTCTCTTCCTTTCTCTCTTTCCATAGCATGTATTTATCTTGACATTTTCTGCCTTCAGATTTTCCACCTGTTCTTTCCCATAAGTATGTCTTTTGTTATCAAGCCCTAAAAAAATACTTTGGGAGCTGTGCTGCCAGTTTCTTCTGCTTTTCGACTCTGCTTCCCACCCATTCAGACTGTACCTCTCATGGCTTTGGGCTGTGACACTTCTAGGGCAAAAATAACCAGGAAATCTTGTGTTGAGGGTAAAACCCAAGTGCAGAGTTGTCTCTCCTACCAGTCCTGTCATCACAGGACTTCTTCCATACATCTGCCCCAGACACTGAACAAGGGACCTAAGTTATTTTGTCTTCCGGTAAGTGAAAAGTAGACCCATTTGAAGAGTTCTTTCCTCCTTAATTTCTCAAAGTCCTGTCTCTGAATCACCCTCTACTTCTGCACCTGCCCAAAACCCTATCGCATGCATCATGGAAGCCCTCACTTGTTGGTTTTCCCACGTATCCCCAATTGAAATGTTAGGATGTGTCTCATCCTGCCTTCTCTAACCAAAGGTAGGTGTCTCACAGCCAGAGGAGAAATGATCTCACTTAGGAGTGGACCAGAATTGAAAGTTACGCTTGGTTCAGGTATGCAGCCACAGGGCCAAAAAACATTACTTTTCAATTAAATCTTGGATTCTGCAGAGAGTGAACATGGTTGCCCTGGATTATGGGCCATGGGAAAGTTGTATGAGCAACACATCTGGCAGATTTTTCAAGTGTTGGTCTAGTAGCCTTCTGGCTTTACTAGTAAATGTCTGAGTGGCCAGGCTAACTCACCACAGCCCTGCTCTTACTAGATGACAAATGTAAGCCCCAGCTCAGACAGGGGCTTGTGAGGTTCAGGCCTTATGAAAACTTGTCTGTGTCCCTCTAGCTGTGGATAAAATATTATTGATACTTTTCATACTGGTAGTGAAGGGATTAATGAGGTACATCCCATATGGTATTTTGAGCATGTGAAGAACAATAAAAATGCAAAGCATTAACATGATTTTATTCCTTCTGTGTTTATTTTTGTACTGAAGGCATGCATAGAGCCTTGTGTTGTTAAATTAAGGTATTCTGTGCAATTTTGACCACAATTTAGCCAGCCAATAACTGTACTCTGGAAATGTTTTTTTTTTTCATTGATAGGTGTTGCTGTGAGCAGACATATTAAAACAAATCACTACTAAGTGATGAACGTTACTGGAAGAGATTCCAATTAATCCAAAAGAATATGAAAGTATTCCCCAAAGTGTAAGAAATATTTTTTAGGAGGTGAATATATGACTGATTTGGTGTGGAGGTAGCTGGTGGAGATTTAATCATAGGCCTATTTCATTTCTTGCACTTTGTGTTTCATCGCATTTTCTCTGGAGAATATGAGCTGTGTGCAATTATCCCAGAAATGTAGTTGCTCCTAAACTGGAAAGTACTTTCTTCAGGCAATACTTTGTATGAATTCTTGAAATATATTTCATTTCCTCCAGGATACGTAAAGCACTTAATGATGCAGGGTCGCATAATTTACTTAACACAGAGAAACCCACTTTTGGGCCATGATGTTTATATGCAACATCTCATTCAGCCCCTAGAGATGAGCATTTCCCATGGCACCTAAATTCCTGCTATCTTTTTGTAGGATTGCTTAGGGGCTGAGAACATGAAGACTGATGTCTTATCCCTTGTACTCCACCCCAGCCACACATGACCTTTCCTTTTTTCCTGGAAACACAGTTATGGTGGATATTACCGTGAATAAATTTACAGCAAACCCTTGCAAGCAGCAGTTTCTCACAAAAACTAAAATAGCAGTAGCTCTTCATAGAGAGGACCACCTCCAGCAGACCTCTCATTCCACTTGCTCAGTTGGTTGCATTCCATCCCTGTGGAGTGCTCCACAGCTCTGTGGCTGTGGAGCATCCTTATAGGCCCATATAGCGCAGCTAAGGAAAACCATTTCCACCATTTTGCAAATGAAATAAGGCTTGGCCTTAAAGTAATTTTGAGCAGAAAAGGTCTTTATCTGAGCTGTCCAGGAGTGTCTGTGCATTACATGAGCCATGTACGGAAGTCTTTATCCTATACTCAGAGTTTCACAGGCTTTTTTGGCTTGCTTAATTATTATTTTCAGAGTTTGTTTTTTTGGTTTTTTTTTTTGGTTTTTTTTTTTTTTTTTCCAGAAATGACTGGGTTTTGGGGGTTTTTTTAGAATTCGTAGATACTACCTGGGAATACTTCTTTGCCCTGCATATAAAATGTAATTTCCTAGGCTTTGCTCTAGCTATCCTAATGTTAGAGTGGATTGCTTATGACAAAACCCATCCTCCAAAATGTCACTTACTTATCTCCATTTCTGAAACAGGGAATCATCTCCGCTCCCCGTGAGATCCCCATTGTAACACTTAAAGGCATCATGCTGGGTTAAGACAGAGGACAACTCTTATTTTCTTCCTACAGCTAGAATTTTTCATGCCTGTGAAAATTCTGAGTTCCCTGAATGCAGCCAGTGAGATTGATAATGGTGATGCCCAATGCTAACTGAAGAGTCGTGGGTGGAATGGGTCAGAGAGATTTACTCTCCTCCCACACACGAAGTGCAGAAGGAAAACAACATTGGCTAATCTGTTTTCCTATATGTGCAGAGCACAGTGAAGCAGAAATCAGAGACTTTACCCGTGTAAGAAAAACAAGCCCCCTGAAGCACAGACGCTGAATGATCCAGTTATTCAAGAACAAAACAGGAGCCTTTTCCTGTGCATGTAACACCTGCTGATTGCCATGAGAACAGCCCGCCTTAACTGCATAATCAGAAAGCCTTTTAACATAGTGACAGGAATAGGATCACTTTTCAAACATT
The DNA here is from genome assembly GCA_013186435.1 of Turdus rufiventris. Lineage (NCBI taxonomy): Eukaryota > Metazoa > Chordata > Aves > Passeriformes > Turdidae > Turdus > Turdus rufiventris. Next base: position 955,199 of record PYHW01009662.1, on the reverse strand, counting down.
TCCCAATTAATTTCATCAAATTGCCTGTGATTCATCTAAAACTGCAGTATCTTTAATGTCTTTGTGTCAATCATCTGGTCTCTATTGTTAAGTTTCTTTTGTTAAATATAAAATATAATGCAAAACCTATGAGTATGAATAGTGTTAATGACATTTCTGACCAAAAAAACACTTAAAATCACAGTCAAATCCTTCTAACAATGATATTCAGAGAAGTCATAAGCTGGAAAACACTAAAGAGTTAATAAATTTCTGTAATATATTTAGAAGACCAGAATCCTCAGTGTTGAGGGCTAGAGGTTGACTGTAGCAATAGAAAGCATTCACAGCAAGTTCCCAAGCATGTGTTGTCTGCTATTGCTTGGCAAATAATCTTTGTGCTTAGTTGCTTCTTAATGTCTTCCAATCCCACAGTTACAGTAAAACCAGTTACTCATGACAATGCACATAAATATTTTAAAACACTACTCTGAGTTCCTCAATGATACAAGCATATTTAATCTACCTACAAGACTCTTGAATAGTAGGGTTTAAAAGGTACAACATGTTCTTTCGCTTTGACCGTCTTAATTTTCTTGCCTTTGTTTCCTACAGCTGCTCTACTATTTAGTTTTACTCAGCGTGTTTATAGTTGTGGTTATTCAGGAAGCAGTGGAATATGTGATTAATTCAGCAAAAACTTTCTTGCAGCAATACTAGGCTTGGTGTGAGCACTGGAATAGAGTGTGCTGGATGTTTCCTTATGCCGCCTGTTGAAAACAGTGGAGTGTGACTTCAGAGAAAAATGAAATCAGCGTTTGCTGCGGTGATTTTAAGAAATTGATCTTTATTTGTCAGTTCAAAACACTGAGCAGTCAGTCTGGATAAAGCATAAGGTGAGGAGGATATATCAGCTTCTCTGTTTTGAATTTGAGGGGTTTAACTTTCCATGCTACCATAGGTTTTATGTTATTTCAGATAAATGAAATGTAGGGGTTTGAGAAAGCATAGAATACATATATATATGCTGAAAAATTCCCATAAAGTTCCCATGAGAACATTACTGATGGAAAGTACCACACAGAGCAGCCCATGCCTTGTATTGACTCACCCCATGTATTGCAGTTAACCACACTGAACTGACATGTCTGAGTCTTCTGGGTGAGCAGGAGGGTGAAACTTCTGAGAGGGGGCAGGCCAAGGGCTGAGGGTAGCAGTCACCATCACCGCTGCAGGGTCATCTCTGTGCCACCTCTGAGGCACAACCCCTACATGTGTCCATGAGCAGTAGGCACATAGAGCAGATAGCTGGCACAGGCCTGAAGAGGTGCTTTCCAGGTGAGAGCTGCCACGTTGTGCTTCCTTGGCTGTCGGTGTGAGTGATGCTTCAGACAAAGCAGCACAATTGTCATGTGTTCAGGCTGGTCTAAAGAGGCACTTAAGCTGCTCTAACCCTAGTTTCCATAGTATCATTGAATTGTTTAGGTTGGAAAACACCCTTAGATCCTCAACTTTAGGCCATTAACCTTGCACATCCCCATGTTCATCGCTAAACCATATCCATAAGTGCCATATCTTCATGTCTTTTAAATACCTCCAGGAACAATGACTCAAGCACTTCCTAGGCAGCCTGTTCAATGCCTGACAACCCTTTCTGGGAAGAAATTTTAATTAACATTCAAACTAAACCTTACCTGGTTGAGGCAACAACCAGCTTGTTACTTGGGATGCAGACTCCTACCTGTCTACAACCTCTTTCAGGGTATTCTAGAGGGTGGTAAAGATTCCCCTGAACCTCCTTCTCTCCAGGCTAAAGAACCCCAGTTCCTGCAGCTGCCTCCCATAAGACTTGTGCTCCAGACCCTTCCCCAGCTTTGTTGCTCTTCTTTGGACCCACTCCAGCAGCTCAATGTCTTTCTTATAGTGAGGGGCCCAAAACTAAATGTGGGATTCAAGGTGTGGCCTCACCAGTGCTGAGTACAGAGAGTATAATCACTGTCTTAGTCCTGCCATGCTCAGTCGTGCTGTCATGTTTTCACTTTGTTGTAAGTACTTGAGGGAACCAGTATTTTTAAAAAGTGTTTAAGTTGAGCAAGATTTTCTGCAGTTGTTTGCACCTCAAGGTGCTATTCAAGTGGAATCCAAATGACATGGCTGAAAAATATTTGTGCTTACATTGCCTGTTTCAGCTCTCCAGGTTGCATTTTCAATGTTTCACAATTCCTTCCCTGAGTTATTTTTTCCCCATTGGTGACTTGGCTGCTAGACCCCACCAGACTTTGATGGTTTCCTGTTTTCCCTGATGCACATATCAGAATATTCCATGTACAATGTTTTTGGGTAGAAGTATATTCTTGTAATGTATTTCATTGTATATCCAGAATTTTCTTTTCTCTGAGTGCCTTTTTGAGGATGATGACAAAATAAACCAACTACCATAGTTGTTCTCACTGAAGAATCCATTCCTGTCTCTAACTTTGTTAGGTGAGCATTGCTTGTGCCCAAAGGCCTGAGTGATTAGCAGTAATATGACTGGTATTTTAATTCAGGAGTACATCTGGTTATAGTCTCTGTTCACAGATATCTATGCCTCATGTCATAAATAACCAGTAATAATGTCTAATAAGGTTACATTTATGTGTACATTATACTGAGAATGGCATTTAAAAACAGGTTATGCCTTGTCTTAAAGGTCAAAGTTGTAATCAGATTACCTTCTGCATATTGAGAAATGGGAAAAAAATTAATGTAGAAGATGGATAGCAAAAGTATGTGTTTGAATAATATTTGGAGGCAGTATTAATGAAAGCCGGGCCTCTGTAAGGAACTACCCAGTATATGAATGGTAACACGATTTACATGCAGTTGGCCTGTGAGAAGATGTAGACTGTGTATGACTTTACTACAGGTTTTTTTAATCCTGACATGACTACACCTTTGTGTAAACTTCAGCAAGCCCATTCGGATGTGCGGCTCACACAAACCAATGCCAAAGCTGTGTTCCAGCAGCAAACTCAGCCCATGGTACCTTGATGCTTCCTCACAGGAGCTCCACTGAGTTTTCAGCTGCACACTTCCAGCTTACCACAGTGCAGCTGAAGAGGTGCAGTGCCATTGCTGCACTTCTCTGAAGGAGCTTTCTGACTGCCCTACTTCTCTTGCTCCAAAATGCCAGCCGTATTCTGAGCCCAATCTGTGGGTCCCAGACAGTCGAGCTGCAGTTGGTCACCAGCCCCTAGACTGCCCTTGGGGGGCGCGGCTGGAATGCCCTGACTTTGCTTAGCCCAACTCTTGGCTGCTGTTATGCTCCAGATTCTTGCTGCTGGTCATTGTTTTTGTCTCATGCTTTTTGGCTCTGCATGCTGCTTCTGCATCTGAACACCTGCTCCTCTGTTCTCAACCACTTCACCTGTTGTTGCTTTATCCCTGACTGCATCCTTCACTACCTCCTCCTGTGCTCCTGACCTGACTCTTGGGATGAGTTTTTTAGATGAGAGATTTGGAAAATGGAAGGGCTTGCTCATTTAGAGCAGATTGCTGTTCTCTACCACATAATCACTCATGATTAATTTTGAATGTAAATAATTCACAAAGTAGCAAATAAGAAATTTAGGTAGCCACCACAACTAAAAGGAGTGATTTCTCTAAAGTGCATCAGAGAAAAATGGGACTGTATATATCTTGCTTTTTTGAGGAAGACAGAAACTCACAAAAATGCAGATATTCACAAGGCACATCTTTGCTCCATAGGGATGGGTATTTGCTTTAATGCCAGTGTGATTTATGATGTAATCACAGTCTAATGATTTCATCAAAGACTGGCCTGTGCAATGAGCAAAAACGACTCACTGGCAAATTAAATATCAGAAAAGGAATGAAAATGTGCATTCACCACATTCACCAGTTATTGCAGTAATGCACAGTGGCATTGTGTAGCACCATGAACTCCTACCTCAGTGTATGCAGGTTCAACAGACTTACCCAAGTCAATTTTATTACCTCAGCATATGTGTGCTTTAGCCTGCGTACCAAATGCTTGTACCAGTATTTCCTCCCCAGGAGCAGAGCTATGTCCTGTCGTGCCCTGATGGCTGCTTCTCTCTCCACACAGTCCAGCTGCCCATGGCAGCACCCGCATGGCCATGTGCCATGCACCCCACAGCCCCTGTGTACCTATGATTATTGTGTTTCCGAGACAGCAAGAACAGTTATGACAACAACTGTGTCCAGAAAGTATGACCTCTATGTCTTTAAAGACTTGCTTTTTAACTGTTTATAGTGAATTAGGAAAGGATAGATGTTGTGTATTGCAGTGCTATTATCCTAGTAGGAAAGACATTAAAAATGGCTATAAATTATTTCTTTGTAGTCCCTTAGCTCTTGAACAATAGCCACCAAACATTTATTTCTTTAATGAAATGTCCTTTCTGCTCTGGTTGACTCTTTGTAACATAGGAAGAATTGAATCCTCTGTGTGATCAATAAACAACAAGGAATTATTCCCTTGCAACCAATCTGCTTCTAATGCTGCAACCCCAGTGGTTTCAGCATCATTTCTCCTGATTTGCATTAGAGAAGTTGAGGTCAGGACCTTTTTTGTTCTTTAGCAAGTAAGAGCAAGTTCTTCCAAGTGTGAAACAAAGTACTCTTGGCTGTCCCCAGCAGTTGGTAAAATGTCTGGTGACAAACTAGCCTGGCATCCTGGAGCTGGCCATGAAATCTAGAGGGGAGGAGGCAGGTGGGATTCCTGCAGCCAGCTATCCATTATCCTCCCACCACAGCAGCTGGCTGACCAGGAGATCTCCATCTACACGCTGGAGAAGGATTGGTGGCAGTATGAAATTACTCCCGGGTGCAAGGCAAACCAAGTGACTCCCCACGGCTGAGCTATAAATTACAGTAAATTCAC
>PYHW01009662.1:928942-949613 GCA_013186435.1 Turdus rufiventris | reverse complement strand
ACCGGACTATAAGGCGCACTTCCGGGTTTGGGGAAAAATTTTAGTCAAAAGGGTGCGCCTTATAGTCGTGAAATTACTGTAGTCTCTGTTTCCTGCCAGCATAACCTGCCTGCTGATAGCTTATAAATAGGTCAGCTGCAGAGCAGAGTTAATATTTACCTACATGTCTCAGATGGGTGGCATTCTGAAGATGAAAAGTGTTACAGAAATGTTAGAGTAAGTTATCATTAAGCCCCTGCACTGGCATATTTACTCACTTCTAATAGCTTACAGAGGTGCAGAAATACAATTAAACCAGAAGAAATCTATAACTTCTTGCTTCCTGATAACACCTCATCTTCCCATGTATTGATTTAGTGCCTTGTGCTGGTGGTGTAACGTGTGTTTACTGTGTTTTACAAGTACCACTGTGCTGACCTGATTTCTTTGTACTGCTTATGGCTGCATCTTTGCTTCTTTGGGTGGTATTTATTTATTTATTGTTTCTGATAAAATATATGGAAGCTTACCAGAGAAAGGGAGGATGGCTTACCCATAATATAGGTGCATATCTGGAACAGAACTCAATATATTGAAGGGAAGGTATTATTTTGAGAGTAATTTAATTTATTATCTTCTGACAACTTAAGATGTAATTCTTCTTTGATTGTATAGAACCTGGTCATCACACACTAATTCTCCACATCTCAAAAACTACGATGCTACAAAGACATCTGTGCCTTCAGTTTAGAGTACAAGAGAAAACCTGCTCTTCACCAAGGTAATGTTCTCTCTTCCTTTCCTCCCCTTGGTCCTTCTGAAAAGGTTAATGGAAAGAATGATCCAGGGCCTATTCTCAGCACATGACAAGACAAAACAGGGACATTTATATTCTTCATAAACATGTGGTCTTTCTAACATAGTCATTGGCACTCATAGGGATGTGCTACAACTGCTAAGTATGATCCTGGTCACAGCACTAGTGGTTCCAGGAGCTCAGCCTGTGCTAAGGTTTGCTCTTTGCCTCAGCAAACGAGGATAAAGGGGGTTAGCAGCCCCTGGCACCCCATCCCACATATGTAGTTAATTTGCAAACTTTAGTTTTTATGGCTGTGAGAGCAGGAGCCAGTTTGGGAGTACTGGATGCAAGAAACAGGTTGCTTTTGCAGTGGATGAAAAGCACGAGGTGTTGTGAAAGCACTATTTTAGATGTCTATTTTAGGATGAGATGATCAGTGCTCTGTGAGTGACTCTTTCCATGGTTATGGATGAAACCTATATGGAGTATTTACATGGTAGGTCTGTACTTGCTTAGATGAATCCCACCCGTAAAGCCAAATCTTAATGTCACCAGATGTAATGTAATTATTCCTTGTCCTTCTCACCACACCCTTTCCCCAACCAAACAATCCCTTTCACTGTCACTCTTCAGTGCTCTCTTTGGCTAAAAACCTGCATCCTTCCATTTCTCCTTGCAGGTCTTATTTTCTAGACTTTCAAATTTGTGTCATCAAGGATGTCTTGTGGAGGCTGACCCTCCCAAGACAGTCCATCCTGGAGAGTAACATGGTCTGTAGGCTTCCTACAGATCTGTGCTTACCCTGGTGATGATCCTGCCACTGTACCTACCTCATACCCACTTCTAGTTTCAGAACACCTAAGCAAATCCTTCAACTTTGCACACCCCACCCCCCCCGCCCCCTGCTGCTATTAATATAATTATATGAAGAATGGACTAGGAGTCGAGTGTAACAGTGTAACAGAGTGTTCATCTGTGAAGAATAAATCACCTCCTATAGGCTCTGAAAGGGATTCAGAAGCAAGTTCCATGGAGATATGTCTTTTGGAAATGAGAGGAGGTTCATCATCAGGCACATAAACATGCAGAATATTCCGTTTTCCTAACATGTAACTTTTGTTAGATGAACCCCATCTTGAAAGTCCAGATCATATCTCTTCTGTTCTAAAACAGTCTACAGCGAAACACTAGAAAAAAAATTGATTTGGCAGATCCATTTTCATGCCATACTCAGCTCTAGCATTTCCTGGAGGGTCTTCCACAAATAGTATCTTAAATTTATTCTGATTACTTAAAAGGGAAGGAACTGGGGAGAGTGGATGTCCTATTTGTGTGAAGTCCCACAGACATCTAATTACTGGACTGGGGGTTTTCAGAGACCTATTGTTTGACCCATGAAGACACTGAGAAGTCATTCCTTCCTCTAAAACTTCACTGGTAAAGGCAGGAGCCTTGCTTGAACCTTGAAAACAGCACGTGCAATACCTTTGTCAAACTAGTTTCCATGGTAACAATTTAATGTCACTGAACATCATTAAAGACAGTAAGAAATATGAACTATTCAGTTTGCTTGCGTTTAGAGTTCTATTGACCTCCCTTTCTGAATAACTGTTCTCCTGGAAGAGAAGACTCAGGGCAAAACAACAGATACTGGAGGTGTAGTTGCTTTGCTGTCACATTATTATCAAGATTTTTTTTTTATTTTTCATCTTGGGATTTGAGAAAAAATGCTGTAAATATGAGTAGGCATGGAAACGTGGCACAGATATTTCTGTCTCTAACACAAAAATAAAGCAACTAAAGATGGCTGTGGTTAAATGGCTTGTCCAGAGGGGAGTAAAGGGAAAGCATGAGGAGGCTGAGCAAGAAACTGCGTACTGTGATGACTTGACTCCCCTGTTCAGCCTCCTTGCCAGAACATGATGGTTCCACTTCATGTTAAAGCTGGATAAACCACCATCAGGCTCCTTTGCCACCTGCCCCTCTGGCACAACTTTAAAAATTAAAACCCTGGGAAATCTTGACATATGTGAGCAGCTTAACTCTTCTTACAAAAAGCTCTAGCAATAAAATGAAGTGAGATGCACTTTTAGGAAAATTCAGCAGTTGACTATCATTTTCTCTGTACAATGGGTGGATTTTCTTTTAGCTTACGTAATTAACATTTGTTTTCTTACCCGATGATTTTTTATGTACTACACTTTTCTCTCATGGGCAGCATTTGTTACTCCTTCTGCTAGGGCAAGATTGCAGCCCCGGCAATGGAAACAAACCGTATCATGGCTCTGGCTCTAAAATCACACTGGCTTCTATGTAAGGCTTTTCCAGTAGCCTGAAGGTTTCCTGTGTCACATCACCTGCAGGGACTTGCACAGGACTGGGGAAGGACCCTTGAAAACTACTGCTGAGAAAAACAGTCAATAAGAAGGATTTGTGAATGCCTTCTCCTCTACATGACAGCCAGCCATAGCAAGCTGGGAAGGGTCTTTCAAAGTAGAAAGTCTGTATGTTTTTTGTATCAGAACCAAGCCCACAGATTCAAATTTTTTGCATTTTTATATTTGCAGATTTGATATTTGCAGATATGATGCTAGCAGCCCATATTACTCCAGTATGTTAGAATGGAGTGTGAGCTACATCCAGAAGGTGCAGAGTGTAGATTTCAGAAGACAAATGGTTCACCAGCTGAGATATGCATTCAGGGTGCTGCCATCCAATGGCAAATAGCTAATAGGCTGCTATCACCAGCAGGATGCCTGAACAGAAATTAAAGGAAGGATATGTGTTTCATTTCTGCCTGGTGGAAAGCTGTTTGAGGGGGGATGAAATAATGTGCTGTGTTACTACAGGATTAAAATTCAATAAGGAAGTATCCCTTTTGGACTGACCCTAAAATCAAGCATTGTTTTTCCCACCTAAACCAAGGGCTGAGAAACTGTTTCAGGTTAAATGAAAAAATTTATAAAGCTTTCAGAGAAGCCTTCAGCAGCTTCTGCTGAAGCCTGAGCAGCAGGAGGTGGAACACAGCTACAAGGGAGCAATAGGAAAGGTGACACTCCCGTTTCTTTAAAAACTTCCAAAATTATTCATATTCAGGTACAGTATCACACTTTTTGTTCTGGATACTGAAGACAGACAGCATCATGATAATTCTTCCTCCTTCCCAGAGAAGCCTAGCTTTTTGGGGCATACACTGTAGAGGTAGGAGGACAAAGTTGGATTTCCTAATCTCTGAGTTGAATGCTGTGTCTCCAAAATTCTCTTCCTTAAATACACACGAAAATATTTTACATTACATTAAGATAGCAACTCCCTAACCTGGTGGTGACAGGCTAGGTGGGTGAAGACCAGGTGGGTTCCGACTCAGAGAAGTAAGATGTGGATTTTTCCACAGCACTGCCAAATGTAGGATTTGACATTACCAAGTGTTCTCCTCTGTTTCCTTTAGCTTTACAATGCTGCAGCGGAATGAAACACCAAAATCTCAAAGTAAAATGATTTGACATTTTCAAAATATTTTTTTCTGCCTGAATTATTCAAAACATTGAACATGAAACTTCAATAAGCATAGAGGCTTCTAAACTGTCTCTCACTGACAAAAACAATTATTTGCTTCAAAAATCAAATTAGGTACCCACTAGGATTGAATGAGGCATGAAAAGTTCCTTATATTAGTATTCTGATTTGTAATTTTTCAGGCAAAAACCCCTAAAAATAATTTGTCATTGCAACTTAATTTTTAATATAACATACTGCCTACTGGAATGAAAGGAAATCTAGAGACTTTGAAATTAGGGAAATACTTCCAGCTTTTTTAGCTGAACCCTGAGTATTTTCCCGATCCCAGGAGAAGCAGTTCCCCAGGCTATTGAACTGTTTTGGTCCTGTCTGCATCTTCCTGATGGGACTGAGCAGAGCTGCTTCCAGCAGGGATCTGGGGAACTTGGCTTTGAGACAGACTCCTTTACAAGCTGCAATGCTGCTTGCCCAGAAAATGGTCAGCTGAATATCAGAAACCCAGGATAAAATAACATGCACAAAACTTTGAATTTCAATTATCAAAACATTTTTCATCTGACTGTTTTTCTAATGACCTTTTAAAATGAATTCAATCTTCTTGGCACATTTATTATCAATGAGAAAAACAGTCTTTACCTTTGAGCCTACACATGATGTTTTCCTTCCCTTTTATTGTTTTCTCTACTTCTCTCTGTCTTTTAAATCTTAGCAACCCTCCTATCTTTTTCCTCCTCTTGCAGCAAATCCCAAATCTGAGAAAAAATATGCCTCATTCTGTTGGTACCACTTGGGACCTTACCATTTAAATGGGCATGAACTATGGTGTCATCTGACACTGGCACTCATTTCAGATGAAAAAGTGATGCAAAAGAGGAGGGGGTGGGCATTGCTATTTCAAATTATGTACATTACATCAGGTGACTTTTCTTTCTTTTTAAAACTCAGTGGCCTTTCTTAGTCCTAAAAAAAAATTGTCCAAACCTCCTTTCTACTTTGAGGAAATTAAAAGCTGCAGTTAAGGCTTGTCTCTATCAACAGCTCAAATCATTCTTTAATGAAGAAAACCAGAATCTTGTCTCTTTGTTTTCACACAAACTACAGTTCAAAGGCACTTACTTGAGGATAGCATTTAATTGACCTCAGTGATGGAGCACTTGCAGGATGCCTCTTGCCTAGCAACAACCGCCAGGTAGGAAAGCTTTAATAACTGCTGGGATTTAGACACCAGGGAATGCTGTTGCACAGCTGTGATGGTTTCTGAGCAGCCCAAAAGTGAGCCAGGCTGGCTCCCTGAAAACAGCCTCAGACCAGGGAGGCTGGCTCACAAGTTCTGAACCGAGCGTCATGAGGTTGCACCTGGGTTTATCGGCATGCCAAACCCCGCTCTGTCCTGCAAGCTGGAAGGGTTCACACGCGTACACAGCACTTCACCTATGAGCCACTGGGGCTCCCAGGCTCTCTGAGCAGGTGCAGAGGCTTTCAGCTTTGCTTGGACATACAGCTTGGATGTCATGCTGGCTATTACACTCAAAAGGCTTGCAGAGAATTACATGGAAGCTTGAAATTTCAGGTGGTAACCAGAACTGCACCTTTTTGGTAAATAAGCAACTGTTACCTGGCTAGGGTTAATTTTATGCAATAACGTATGTTAACTGACAGACCAACCAAAGGAAAAAAAACCAGAAAAAAAAAAGGAAATAGCACTCAAGTTTAGCCAAATTATTTTAACAAATAACTTTTTCCTGCAACTTCAGTTCCTAGAAAAAATAAAAATTACCAAAGCCAGCTAAAAGACAGGGTCTTCCTCCTACTAAGCACATGTTTGAGTTCAAGTTCTTTGTCTTTTAAATATAGGACACTTTGGGAAATGAAGCTGGCAAAGAGAATTTAAGAGAACAATCAATATTTCCATTATCCTCATTCCAGGCACAGTTTTTTGGGGGGGCATATGTGAAGAATTGTGATGAAAAATGCCTTTGTGTGTTAATAATGAAGCATTTCCTACATTTGTCTTTCAGAAGTGCCCTTCTGCTAATATTCAACAGTCCTTTTTTACTCATTTTTGACTGCTTGAGGATTTTATATTATATGGATATATATATATAAGTATTTATTTGTGTGCTTGTATTTGTATGTTTGTATGTATATATAGCTCATACACCATTCCAATGGACTTTGCAGTCTCATCCCCTTTCCACACTTTCTTCCCCCTGATCTATTGCTTTCCTTGGTGTAAATTCTCAAACCAGCCTGATACCTAGCACCAGAACTAGAGACAAAAAAAAAAACCTGATAGTTACTTTTGTACTCCTGGTCCTCCTCTCTTTTCTTCCTTCTCCTCTACATCAGCATCCACAACCACACGAGGATGCCACATGAGATGTGAATACAGTCAGGCCTTGCCAACTGCCACTGTTGAGAGAGAAGGGCAGGCAGAATTACAGCTACAAGGGTTGAAATGATCTCTTGGGATGGGCTAAATAGGGTAAAAGTGGATTGTTTGGGCAAAGAGAAACAAAACCAGTGAGTTTCCCCCCAAATGCTGAATTATCACATTTGGATCACATCCTATCTGGTGGTCTGCATTTGTTTGGTCAATGTCCTCTGGCAGAGCTATACTTTGATGTTGGTAACAAAGGGAAAAGGCAGAGACAGCTGTTCACATCTTACCCTCCAGAGTGCATGAGAAGTTTCCCACTTTATGCTTTTCTTTCCTGTGTTTTTATCCAAGAATGTATCTCTGTGCGCATTTGAATCCTGATGTGACTGAGCTCAGGGTACACTCTGAGAGTCAGCTCCTAGATGGAGAACTGAAATCATCATGGAGCTGAGTCAGGTGCAGAAGCCCCATCCTACAAGGGGCTGTAGCTTGTGCTGGTCCAATACTAGGTGTATTATTTCAGCCCGGCTCAGATCACTACCAGGACAAGCTGAAAAAACCCCATGTCATCTCATCATTGTCCTTTTAGTCTAAGCCTTTTATAGAAACATGATTTTCAGACATATCTGGGTAGCATCTGGAGTAGCTGGCCATGAGATTTCAGGGGAAGTTATATTATCTTGAAACTGTGCTCCTTTTGGCTTTATTCTGATGCAAAACTGAGGAGTAGACTTTGTTCTGTGCTAAATGAGAGAGTGTTTGCAGCAACATTATGGACAGCAGTTGAGTTAGTCTCCATTTATAACATCTGAGAGTTAAATCTGGCCTGAAGTTGAGCCAGTAAGTCTCATGGGGTTTTGTTTTGAAAACATATTTTTTTTAGCGGAAAAAAAAGGCAGTTCCCTTTAATTTGAAGCTGATAATGTTTTCAGTAATCCAGCTATACAAAATCAAATACCCCCAAGTAAAAGTCCATTAGGCAGCAAATAAGAATATTTTTCGTGGTGCCTTGCTGCTCTACAAGAAGGACCAGCCCTATTTTCTTCAGGAGAGAGCACAGAGGCTCCAGTGCATTAGACCTCACCAAGAAGGGATGGCTGAAAGAAAAACTGAACTTGAGCTTGAACAGATCCAAACCCTGCTCTCATGCAGACTGCCTGGTTGAACTTGAGCACCGCTTTGCTTCTCTTCCCATCTGTCAGATGAGATTATTGCTCCTCTCAGGCACTACAAGGATGGGGCCAGGCAAGAACCTGTAGCAAGATGGAGATTTTCTAATCTTGCAGCTCCTGACATCTGTGCTGTTAAGAAAAAAGACCACTGATGTAGGTGGCTTTATGATGAAGAAATTACATCAAGACCTGAAACAAACTGAGACCACTGGCTGCTTTGTCTTAATGAAAGCAGCTGAACAGAGAGTTATTTCTAACGGTTTTGATCTGTGAATAGGAATCCTGGTTCTCTGGGGAGTTAAGGTTATCATTTTCCATTAGCATTCATGCTGATCCCCAATAATACCTTCCCTTGTCTTTTGCTTGTCTCCTTTCTTCCCCTTCCCCTTCAATCCCCTATTTTTATTTCATTGTTCTTGCTTTTATTTTCTTCCATCCATCAGTTCTCAGAAATGTTTCAAAGCCAGACTAACTGTTAAATAACAGTCTTCTTTCACAAACTGTGACTCCTGATCTCCGCTTATATTTTAACCCAAAACGTACTTTTCTCATCTCACCTCTCAGTGGCTGAAATAAGCAGAATTCCTGAACATACTGAGGAGCACATTTCTATTGTGTAATGAAGGGAGATTAAGAAAAATACACAGCCCTGAGACTCCCAGGAGTACTGGGAGCTGGTACCACTCCTTTTGCCCAGTTTTGCAGGTACCAAACTGCTGTTTTCTAATCCAGCAACTGGGTTTAGACTGATGTGACAGTGTCTATATTCACACTGTAATCAACATCCACCTCCTGGCTGTATTTTAAATTGGATTAGGGTGTGAGTTTCCTTCTCATTTTACAATCAACATGAGCAAATGCTTTGTTTATCAAAGCAATCTGAGTGATGCATAATGGAAAGCATTAGATCTATCTGGAACAATTATAACCCTGGAGTAGGTGCGTTACAGTAACGGGAAATCTATTCTGCTAAAAGCTTCCTTCAGGATCATTATCTAGACACCTGCTAACCCCAGCAATTGTTCCTGCAGCCCAGTACCTTTTTCAAAAACAAAATAAAGACCACAGCTGCCTGCTTCTGAGTAGGAACAGCCCAGCTTGCTGGTGCTCAGATGGATGCAGCCCTCCATGTAGATGCAATGCTTCCCTCCCCAGATGATGAGAAAATGTAGACTGAGTGCTTTGAATGGTGGTTTCCCTACTAGTACAAATCCTTCTTGTTTAAAGACCTCGAGGGAAAGAGTGCCTGTATGTCTGATAGCCTCCTTGACTTCTTTTTTACTAAACAAGAGAGTTTTATATATAAAACAAAATGTATGCTTCAATTTCCAAAGAGTGAGGGCTTGATGTATATGTATAAAGCAATGGTATCCATCTGTATAAAGTAGGATATTTACAGTGATATTTTCATAAAAGTAGCTTTTTTAAAATTGCTTGCTTTCTTCTCATGGTTATTTACTAATTTGATATATGGACAAGAAATATCTCTGGTATTTTGTGTGACTTTTTCCTGAAATCAACAAATGATTCTCCTATAATGACTTTAATAGTTTTTTTAACATATTTTATTCATCTGACTAATCTTGATATTTATAAAATAATTCATGTCAACACACTTTATCCTCAAGCTTCTTCACAAATTTGTTGCTGTGGCTGTTGTCATAGACATGATAAGGCAGACCCACTCAGCCTAGGAGGGGACAGGGTTTGGTAGAAACAGGGGAGGCAATGAACCTTGGCTTTGTCTCCAGATAGTTGGACACTCTCCCGTGAGCTCAGCCCCTCTGGGTTACTCTGGAGGCCACTGTTGGTCTGTCTTGGCTAAAGTGGACCATTAAATTATTATCACAGAGACCTCCTTTAGTTTATCTACTTATAGCAGCATCAAGCCTCTCTCAGCATAGCTTTGGCACTCACAATTACAAATGCAAAAATAATGATGAGCCAAAATACAAAAAAAAGAGGACGAATACCAGCAGGACACTCAGACTTGCAAAAGAGATGATGCCCTGCGAGGCCTGCTGATCTCCAATGATTAATCTCAGGAGGGACCTCAGGTAAACTGGATACCCTTGGAAAGGCAGTGCATGGTGAACAGCAGTTGGAGGAGGTGGAATCAGAGGGGAAATGCTTTATCAAACGGATATTTGAGTGTGTTAGCAATTGAAAAGAAAACAAAGGCAGGGCAGATGAGTAATACCTTTGGAAAAGCAAAAATCTGCAGAGAATGAAAGATAGGAAGGAAGCCAAGAGAGAGCTCTGAGCCATTGGGGAAGGAGAAATTGGAGCCCATGAGAGAGCTCAGCATCCTGCAGCTCTTGCTTCAAATCCTGGTTTGAACAAGAAGTGCCTGCATGCCCCTGAGTTGGGATGGATTTGAGCAGTGGATTGCACTAACCATGGCAACTCCCCAGCTGGAGCTGAAGCATCAATTCTTAATGTCTACCCGCGCTGCTCCTTTGGTAGAACATATTCCAGACTGTCCTCAAGTCTATTAATGCAAGTCAAAGAAATTAAAACAATTTGGCCAATGGCCTGGCTCTCTGACAGTAACAAAGTTTCCCACCACTTCAGTAATACCTAAGATGAGTATCACTAAGACGGGTATATGGCGTTTCTGTGGGAATAATTTTGCAGACATACTCCTCTGGAAAAGAGGTTTTCAGTGCACGGAGGAAGGACTTTCCCCACTCACAGTATTTGTAGATTTCACACCAAAATAGTTTTTCTGGTGGTGCAATTTTGAGGTTGTATTATTTGATATCATATTTGTAGTGTTATTATTGGATTGTTGTACTATATTTGGGTTTATAATATTTTTTTTCAGTAATATCCAACATCTCACTGATTTAAAATCACACTTAAAATTATAATAAAAAACAAGGGCTGATGGCAATAATTATGCTTCAGCTTTCAGGAAATCCTGATCCTTAGGTTTCAAGTTACTGCAGTGACATTCATTCCCAGGAGCTTTGGGCCACAATGAGAAGGGGTTTATTGAGGTCTGATAGAACATGAAAAAGCAACTGTCTCTTGAAGACAGCAGAGATCCTGGGAAGGCAGGTATGATTCTCCCTCTGATAAAGGTTGCATGCTGCTGCTAAAGAAATTATGATTTTTCTGAGCAAAGTAACTATCTATTGAAAGGAGCCAGGATCCATCTGCCACTGAAGTCAAAAGAAAAGATCTCACTGAAGCAGGTCATTGCGACGCAGTACCAGGAAAGTAATTTGTATTTCTCATTACTGCTGTGAACTGGATAAAGAAGCTCTTAAATGCCTACCAGAAGAATAAAAGAATGCTGTTTATCTGCTGGGAATGCATTAGAGAAATGAAGATGTCAGAATATGGAGGGAAAAATATCTTTTATATAGCAGTCTAATGCAGAGGCTTGAATGCACCAGTTGCACTTGAAGGACTGGAAAAAGATGTACAAATAATCAAGTCACAAGTTAGTAACCACTTGAACTTCAAATACAGTAATTTTACGACCATAAGGCGCAGCGGACTATAAGGCGCACCTCCGGGCGGGAGTCAGCAAATTTTGCAACTTTGTACATAAGGCACACCGGACTATAAGGCCCGCTTTTTTTTCAGTGAAGATCCATGCCACACGCAAAAAAGTAACGAATTAGTAACAGAATCCAGCGATTGTGGAGTTTACTGGCAGGTGCTCAATTTGTAAGCATTTTTCACAGATTGATGTAGCCTTTAAACGCAGCCCCAAGCATCCTCCCCATGTGCGGGGCCCCGGCACTCCCGCCCGCCCCCGGCTGGAGAGGCAGGGCTCGGGGCGGCTCAGGGTAGCTGCAGCTCGCGGCTACCCTGGTTCAGGGCGGCACAGGGCCCTTCGCGGCTTGGGGAAGCACGGGGCAGGGCTGCCCTCAGCTTGGGGCCACCGTGGGCTTGGGGGTGGCACGGGGCGGGGCCTCCCTCGGTTCGGGGCCGTCCTGGGCTCGGGGGAGGCACAGGGTGGGGCTGACCTCAACTCGGGGCTGCCGCAACGCAGGGCGGGGCCACCCACTCCCTCCCTCCCCATGCGGCTTCTGCTGGCCGGGGGCTGCCCGGTCCTGTCCCCTCTTGTGGCGCGGCTCACGGCTCACACTTCCAGGTTGGCAAATTTCCGAACTTTGTACATTATATAAGGCACACCGGACTATAAGGTGCACTTCCGGGTTTGCACCAAAATTTTAGTCAAAACGGTGCAACTTGTAGTCGTGAAATTACTGTACATTTTGTGTAGATGTGCTGCCACACCTTTTGTGCTCATTTGCTTGCAAATATTGGTGGAATCATGGTTTCCAAGTTCAAATAAACTCAGAAGAGAATTTTCAAAGTTCCTATGCCCAACTGTTCAAACAAACAAGCATTGCATTCATGTTTATGAACATTTGTACTGGAAGTGACTGCAGATGTATTCAACCAGCAAATAAAAATGACATAATTTGACTTATTTGACCAGCCACAAGACAACAATGTGCATATAAATGAACGTGAATAATTGCTCAAAATTAACATTCAATTTACAGAGCAGTAGGATCATTAAGCTGCAGCAAATAAACTTAACTAAGGAATAAATGCAAAAGAAATTTGTGTTCTTCTGGCAGTTCTTAAATAAATGGGAGCAAAAACTGCATTAACTGTATAAATTATTAATTTTAAATTATTTATTCAACTGTGGTAAGTATTGATAATAACTTTATGTCTCAAGGAGGGAAGAATGATGACAAAGAAACTTTGCTTATTCTCCTTAACAATGGTAAACATGATTGTGGGGCGAACTGAAAAATCTGGGGGTGTTTTAAAGTGCATTGAGGCCATCTTGTTGCTCATTGTGGTTTTTTCTGTCTACCCTTGCACACAGCACTAGTGACACTTTCTAACAGATATGCTTTTTGAAAACTTGACTGATTAAAATGTTGGTTGAAAGAAGAATCACACAAAATAAAGCAAGCTTTGATCCACGTAAAGGTTAGATGACAAATGTATAATACACTCTCAGGAGAAGGTGCATGTACATGTGGCTGAAAGTGAAGATTGCAGCAGCCTGGTGAGCTGGTTTGATTCTCAGCAATGTGATAGCAGAAATAATGTGTACTTTGGGGATCCACAAGCGTGTGGCAAAAATATATTTAAATTCTTCTACTTCTCAGCATGTAACCTGCAGCTTTTGATAGGTGCCAATACACAGTGGTGAGCCCTGAGCTCCTGAGACCTCTTTCCTGAAGCAGGTGTTGAATGCAGACGGCAGCAGGGACAGTTATCTTGGAAGTGCCAGCACATCATCCTCCAGGTATCTTCCCACCAGGACACGCAAAGCTTCATGACTTCCATGCCAGTATGATTCTAAAGACAGAGTTGCAGATCTCCTCCTGGGGTTGTCTCTGGTATTTGCTTTGCAATCTGGTTAGATGAAATTTTCATATAAGACAAACTTTTATCAAAAATCTTTAACCTGAGAGAGTGTCACCTTGACTTACAACAGTGCTGCCCTGTCTCCTACTTTATTTCCTGTCTCATACCACCTCTGGGGCTTATTGCCTTCTTATTCCCTTTCTCACATGTCCTTGTAAGCATGCTGCCTTAAGCTTCACGGCTCAGCAAACTGGGACACCTGCAAATTACAAGGCATTAGCAACAGAAGGCAAAGAGCTTTCAGACTGCCAGAAATTTTGGAAAACCCTAGCCAGACAAACCACCCCCATTTTATCTCTAGTTTGTGCTCCAAAGCATATGAAAAACAGAGTTTTTTGAAAAAAAGAAATATTGTCCGTATTTTTTACCGGCAATAAAATTATGAGTTTATTGAATCAGTAAATCAACTGGGCTAAAATGTCCTCAGGATTTCAGGATGAATTAAATAGCATGAAAAATTTCAGCACCCAGAGTATGATAGGCTTACAAACAACTGAAAACCATTTTAGAGAGACAATCTTAACCAGAAAGTGCCATTCCCAATCTACAATGGGTGAAAATTATATATTCCATTAAATGCCATGTATGATATGTACCTCCCATAGTACAGAGCTGTTTTCTTGAATGATGATAATTGTGATGGTGGTGGTGGTGATCTTCTTTCTGTGCAGTTATATTTTCATGTATTCACTGGAGTATTTTATTAAAGAAACACAATTCCTCTGTGCAAGAAGCCGTGTTGGACTTTGGCAGATCCAGCATTAGTTCATACTGCCTGTATAAGGTGTCTGCAAAGGAACATATGTCCCAGTGAGCTGCTGGGCACTAATAAGTTTTTTTTATGTGTAGCTGTTTTCTATTGAGAAATGAGAAACCAGCTTTCCATTTCACATAGTTTCCCTCTGAAACAAACTAACCATCACTTTATCCAAGTTATTGCTCTTCTTAAATAACCCGAGCCCCATTCAGCCTCAACACAGTGAATGATGTGGCATTCAGGAAAGCAATGAGTTCGAATTTCCCCTACAATCTCTGCTCACTTCCAAGAAGCTTGCTGGCCTCGCCTGTGTCCTGGGAACAGCATGTAAGGAATCGCGGTGGGATCAGAAGGTGCTGCTGGCAGCATGAAGGATGCTGTAAGCTGCGCCATCTTGTGTAGCTCCAAAAAAAGCCATCTGACAGCACGAAGATATTCAAGAATATTTCAGGAGGCAATTACAATCTGCATACCAAGTGTTCCAGAGTGGCTAAGCTTTAGGAAGACTCCTTAGGATTTTCAGCTGAGTTTGTATCCCAGCTCTGAATCCAGGAAGTTTTTCTACATTTGCTGCATAATGCTGCAAAGGAGGAGATAGCAAAGGTGAATCAATTCCCTGTTTCTCCTTACTAACCTGCACCAAAGGCCTCTGTTTTGGATGTGTTACAGAATCAAATGTGCAGGATTTGAAGTCATGAAAGTTTGAGCACCTTAGCAGGGGATAGATATAAATATTGTGCCAGGATTTGTCCCTGCTCTCTTCCATGAACATGAATTCCCCCAATGTAAAAAGCTGACAGAGGGCTTGATGTTTTAGCAGGGGATAGATTTTTGCAGATCTCTGCAGAAGTGACATTTGCGTCCAGCTGATTCCCGTGTAGAACAGCAGGAATATTTGACGGCACAAAGGAAGAGGCAAATGAAATCAAGCAAGGAAAATAATAGCATTTAAAGGATACACAAAAGGCTTATGCTATATCCTGTTATGGAATTAAATTGATACAATCTGCACCTACTTTTCTCAAAGTTTTTCTCTGAGATGGAAGATGTGAGCTTGTGTTTTGCTAAATGTGGAATGAGAGCCAACTGACCTTCACAATTAATTAGTGATAAGATGCAGTGTCCTAGAGAATATGCTCCCTCTCTCCTCGTTTTATACACAGCTTTGCTAGTAGGAAGAGATATCAGGCTCAAATGAGTCTGCAGGGGCTCATTTGAGAGGGCTTGGTGCTGTCTGCTGAGCTTGAATGCACAGGCAGAGATCAAGAAAGAAAAAAGAAGTTGAGCCTTTTAAGGAAGAAGGATCTTACATTGCCTCCTGTCACCAACATGTCCTCCCTGTCCAATAAATTGGATGTTTTAAAAGTAATTTTTCACCAAGCCCATGCTTCTCCTAAGGATTATTAGTCTTTTTAGTGTAAAGTAGATGTTTTTTGAAGTCCAGCTCTGAAATCCTATGGAGATCTTTTTGCTGAAAACATTATTTGCTCTTGGAAAAATCAGCATATCTGCCAAGTAAATACATTCTGTAGTATTTTATGATGACTATAGGCAATGTGTGACAATTATCTTCTGAGAAATGCTGATTTTCTAGTACGTGCCTTTCACCTGAGTTTTGGTCTTTAATAGAAGAGCTTTGGGATCTATGAGTGTATCACCCCTGTGGCAGAAGTACAACAGCATGCATTTTGAAATTAGTACCAAAAGAGCAGTGGATAAGCTGTAGACACAAAAACAGAGCTAGACCTCACCCAGGCTTGTATATTACCAAGTTCTATAGAACGTTTCTGCTGGCTTTGGTGACAACTGGATCTAACTGCAGACTTTGGTTAAAACAAAACTTCAACACTTCATGTTAGCCTGTTGGGCAAAATTTCACTTTTTTTTTTTTTTTTTTTTACGTTCTGTATAACTTAAAATAGCTTCAGCATATGCTCACTTCTTTCTCATTAAACATTTCAAGGAAAGTCTTAGCAGTTTTACATGTGGAATAAGAAGTTTAACTTCAGTTTCCTGGACAACATGCAGCAATTGAACCTGAAACAGCACCACTAAATCTCATTTAAATCTACAATTATCTTTAATCCCTAACCTAGTCCTTTTTTTTCCATGTCCACCTGAGATGGCAAATATTTTGCGAGAAGAGCATCAGGTGTGAGTGACGACAGAAAATCTTGGGATTCAAGTCCCCTGCTTGGGAGCTTTATAAATCCATGATGGAAAGATTGTCAGTGCCAGGCACAATCAGCATCTTTGTGAATTGGATCATTTCAGTATGTAACACAATCCCTTTAAAGGCAGCATATCGTGCAGTAGGCGCCTGGTTTACTTTCATAACAAAACCACAGACCTTTATGAAGGCATGGGAATGCTAAACTCTGTGCACAGTCCAAGGAGGAAACTTCAGTGTCTCAAGCTCTTTTCAGCTTTACTGTGTTTTTATCAATATAGCTGATAGTTCAGGCCCATCACTAATAGCTCCCACATACAAAGGACCCATTTCATACATGCCATGGGGAAGTGCTGGTTTCCCCTTGGAGTCCCTCACATGACTCAGGCTGTTTCTGCTAAATACACATATAGGTATATGTTCCATTTGGTGGTATTCTATTCTACAAGTTATTTACCACCCATACTATTTATAACTTTTTTTATCAGAGCTTGTACCAGAGATGTCTGTACAAAGTGACAGAGATCCATACAGTCTGCAACAAATAACCAGAGCTTACATGATGAGGAATGTTCCTGTTGTTAAGCTGGTTTGTTAGGGTTTCACTTAGTGACAGATAAAGATGATTGAATACGAATTCTCCCTGACAAAACATTGGGTTTCTTCCCAGCAGCTCAGAAATGCCAGAGCCTCAAGACTCTCTCTGCTGTCTCCTTTGCCTGTCTGTGTGATATGCGACGGGCACTCCCTTCCTATGCAAACAAGTTATTCCTTTCAGGCCACGGTATCTCATGTGGGAAGGGAATACTCTTTATTTTTTTGCTGAACCACCCCAACCACCATTTGGGAGCAGATGGAAACAAGCCAGACAAACAGGCACTGGTATGTTTCTTCCTTGCCCTGCATTTGGCATAAACACAAAACAGAAGAGGGAAAGGCAGCCCCTCATGAAGTCCTGCTTTTTTCCCTTCCTGAGTAAATTCCCTTTCAACTGTGATCAAGAAGAAAACAGTAACTTTATACCAAGGATAAATGAAAACCCAGCGGGGGGCAGCAATTCCTCTGCCATTCTACTGTAACAAACATCACATTCTTCACAGCCAGTTTCACAGGAAAATTACAAACTATCTGTTTATTGAAGCATGCTCGGGGATAAATCTCACTCATCTTCTTTATGTGAATGAGTGAGCCTTATAGCATGAGAAGTTTGGCCAGGGGCACAGCTGGCTGGCAGCCTGTGCCCCACCTCTCCCTGGCTCAGGACGCAGCTTTCTGCATCCCTCTCCACTGTGCCGCTCCATCCAGGCCCACTTGTGACGTCTCAGGCAAAGGGCAAAAGACGACAGGAAAAGACCTTGTGCGCACAAGTTGCAATCTTTGCAGAAAGTCTGATTGTCTCATCATTTTCACATCAAGGCTATGACGAGGAAAAAGCCCCACGGTAACTAATCGACAGGAGAGTAACCAGTCAGCTCTGGGCTGTTTGTTTTGTGGCGTAAAATCATTGAATAAGCAGTAACAAATGTTTCTGCACTCCCTGTGCAGACCTGCCAAGTCAATTCAGAGATATCAACACGAACACTTTGAATGTTTTGGCAAGAGAAAAATGTCTATAAGCTATTGAGGTGCTTTGTGCATGTATTTGCAGGTAACAAGCCTTGGCTCAAAGCCCTGCATTCAAGCATTGCTGAATATCACTTGTATTCAAAAACGAATCAGAATCAGCATTCAAGTGCTGTAAGCACTGTGTTTCCTACAATTCATCTAACCACCGTGAGTAACTTGGAAATAATTAAGCTTTTGACCAAAATTATGTACTGTGTAATTTCAGTCCATAGACTTGATTTGTTGAATCCAAAATATTCCATAGATCATTATCACAGCTGGATACATTTTTAAAAATTAGTGATCGATAATTTATATATTGTGACAGATCATGCAGAGTTGTATTCCTTATTTAGCATCATGTGTATCCTTGATAAACACTGTAATAGAGTAGCTCCCTAACACACTTCAACTCAGGAAACTCTGTCTGTTCCTATATGGATAGCAATGCAAATAATTCTGGTTTATTGTGGAAAATTTCTTTTTATTCTGCAGAGATGGACTTAATCCTGTGTCCAGAGGGTTGAGTGGACTAGACCCAGTGTCTGTACAACATTGATCATGCTGATAATATAATTATCTAGGTACATACCTACATTTATCAGAAGGGTCCTGACTCTAATGCACCTTGGCCTTTATGTTTGTTGCTCTCCCTTGCTCCTCCTGAGTCACTTGCTTCCCCCAAGAAGTGACTCACCAGACCTGGTCAGGAGTGCAGGGGCAGATTTAGCCAGTGGAAGCACTTCAGTAGAATAATTGCTTTGGCAGGAGACTTGCTTTAAGAAGTTATGAAGGGAATGAAATGTGCTTATATAGCTCACATTTTCACAAATACATGAAAGACCATGTGCCTGGCAGGCAATAAAAATCCCATCTCCTTCCTTCCATATTTGTTGAGACAGTTGTGAGGCTTCAGCTCCTTCTTCTCCACGCAGCTGGCATGCACAGCAGAGAGGAGTTGCATCCCAAGAGTGCTGTGGCAGATGTGCTGTATTACTACAGCTGGATGTTCCTGCTAGGATTGAAACAGAGAAAACAGTGTCTTTGGTTCTCTTGAACAGAGATGAGAAAACATAAAAAGCTCCCACATCTTTCCTTGATATTAGGAAAGCTAAAATTTCCTTAATATTAGGTCTGTCTTAATTAGTCTGCTAGGGTGATGCAACTACAGTACAAGGGGAATCGATCACTCTCATTAAGCATGGTAAGTAAAACTAACTCAAAAAATAAATAGGCTATTACATATTTCCATGCCTTTCTCAGGAGGTAGCACATTCATTATATTCCAATAAGCTCCAGATAAAGATAAAAATACACCAAAAATTTGCTAGGGTTGAAAAATGCTTTTATTTCCCTGTGCTCTTACAGGCAATGCTGTACTTTTCCACCATTTCCCTGCTATACTGATCTGTTGAACTGATCTTCCAGCCCAGGAAAGCAGATGCTGTGCATCATTGCTGTTCTCAACTGCAGCAGAAGTGAGGAGCCAGCACACAGCAATTTTCCCAGTACTACAACCCCTGTTGATGTGTAGCTGCACTCACCCCTGTTCATCATGTACAGGCACCAGCAGCCCGGGTTCTGTTCCCTCTAACACATCCTTTTCTTAATTATGGGCTTCTCTCACCTCTGGCTCATGCATTTCCAAGCTCTGTGGAGCAAGGCTCACTCTCAGAGCTGGCACAGTGACAAGGCTCACACTCTCCACATTAAGTACAGTCTTTAGCCATAACCATGGTATAAGGTCATAAATCATCTGCTTGATCTGATCTTAACAAAGGAGATTAAATACTTGGAAACTCAGCTGGAACACTCCATGAGTGCTCTAATTCTCACCAGCATGGGGTACTTGCCTGGTGCTCTTTGGACAGCTGGATGAGTGTTGCACAGCTGGCTCAAAGCTGCTTTGGTTTACCCAGAGTAAGCAAATACTACCTCATACAGCAGCTGTGCTTCAAGCACAATGAACTGCATCCTGATTGCTGTCTTTAAGTCTGCATGGGCTCCTCTACCACCTGCCTTATGGACATCTGCACTGAATACACATCCCATCAGTTCAGGATTCACTAAGCTTATTATGGTTTGAGAGTCAGACAACAGCAGAAAGCACCATCGTAAAATTACTCAAGTGAACATTCTCTTATTAGGACAAAGAGCACCTATTTTTCTCTCTCAGTGTGAGGTGATTGAATATTTTCTCAGCAGAATTTTCCCTGGGCTGACCATAAGGGTCTATGCCCATGTGCCCATATGATTATTACTTTAATGATTTCTTTCTAGGTGAAAAAAAGTAGAGAGCGGAGTCTCTTACAGAAAACAATTGGCAGGGACAACACTGTCTCAGTTTTTGAGGTGTTTATTTAGCTATAATACACACTGGATGGGGGGATAAGGAAGCTGAAGTGGGAGGTTTGCTCCTCAAAACCAGTATAGTACAGAATTCATGTGCTTCCCTTTATAGCCTTTCAGTGTTTTCTTGCAACTTGCTATGCACAATTTATTGGGCATTTCCAGGCAAAAGATATAATTCCCATACTCAAATGAAAGGTGTATTTCCCATAAACAAAGGATAGGAATGTTTTTGACTAACCAGCACATACATACTTTTTCTTATTTTATCCCATTTTTTCCTCTTCCCTGGATTCCCTTGTTAAATTCACATGTCCATGATGATTAATCCCAGTCTTTTCTCAGAAATGTGTCGACATTACAGTAATTTCACAACTATAAGGCGCACCCTTTTGACTAAAATTTTGGTTGGAACCCAGAAGTGCGCCATATAGTCCGGTGTACCTTATTATGGACAAAGTTCGGAAATTTGCCAACTCGGAAGTGCAAGCCCGCAACAGTCCCGAGCTGAGCAGAGCCTGCCCAG
>PYHW01009662.1:895978-925228 GCA_013186435.1 Turdus rufiventris | reverse complement strand
CTTTCCTATTAGTACTACCTTTCTCTAAAGGCTGGCTTTTTTTCTAGACATATTCTCTTTTAATTGCATATTCTTTGTTAAGATGAGTAAAAAGCCATACTATGCAGAAGATCACTGAAAAATATATGTATTTACAAAAGGTGTAAAGATCTCCCAGGAGCTCCAAGTACCCTCACTCCCAGCTGAAATCAGCAGGAGCAGAGTCGCCTCCAAAGCTCAGTCTCAAATCTGAAAGGGGCTATGAATTTCTCATCTCATTAGGACTTTTCTCCTTCTTTGAACATGAATATTCCTGTGTACATTCCCATATATTCCTATAATAGCCATGTGCTGCTGTGGGCTAGTATAAATATACGGGGGTTTTGTAATGATATTGCCAAAGAAACAAATGCTTCAAAGCAACTACATGGAATTACTAGGAGATGAGCTGTCTGACGTTAGTAATGTATTTAGTCATTGGGCAAACATCTATTCCGGACCACGTCATGATGGTTTCTGCTCAGACTTTCCCCTTGCAAAGTCCCCCAATATTTAACAAGCAGGTTACAAATTGTTGTCCGCTGGGAGGAATCTACTTCTATCTGAAACGTGACACTTCCAAACATAGAATGGATTGGAAGGGACCTTTAAAGGTCATCAAGTCTAAGGCCCTTGCAATGAACAGTGACATCTTCAAATAGATTGGCTTGCTCCGAGCCTTGTCCAACCTGTCCGTGAATGTTCCTAGGGATGGGGTATCCACCACTTCTCTGGGCAACCTCAACCACTCTTTCACCACCGTCATCACAAAACATTTCGCGCTAATATTTAGTCTGAATCTGCCCTACCGGTTTAAAATCATTACCCCTTGTCTGGGTAAAAAAGTCGGGCCGCAGCTTTAAGCCCCCTTTAAGCATTGAAGCTCAGAGATGCTTTGGCAGGCAAGGGACCCGATAACACCTCCGAGGGGGAGCGGAAAACTTGGCGACCGACAACTCAAACCCCTTTCGAAAAGTGTAAATGATGTCGGGAATGGGCAGCGAAAAGCGTTTAGGGCAGGAATAACACCTCTCTGACAACGACCCGCATCTCCGGCGCCCCGCCAAGCCGGCTCCACCCCGCCGCCCCGGGGCCGGGCCGGAGGCAGTGCCCGGGCGGGGACGAGACGGCCCCGCCGGCCGGGAGGAAGAGGAGGGATTTCACCTGCCCAGCCCGGCCCGCCCCTCCAGGTGCGAGGTGGAGCAGGAAGCGGCGGCGGTGGCGCCGGAGGGGACCCGCGCCCGCCTCGGTGCCGGGCCCATGCGGGGAGATGGCGGCGGGCCGGGCGCTGGCCGCGCTCCTGGCCGCGCTCCTGGCCGCCTCGGCGCAGCTATTCCCGTGGGAAGGTAGGGACAGGGGTAGGGATAGGCTGGCTCCCCCCACCCGCGGCTGGGTTCCCCCTACCCCCGGCTCGGTTCCCCATCACCCCGACCCGGGGCTCAGCTGCCCATCCCTCCCCGCCGTGGACCCGTGGGACCCGCCCCGTGCGCGGCTGAGCCCGGACTCGCTTTGGTTGGCAGCACCGACTATGACTCTGCCTTTATCCCCGTGTGCTGGTGCTGATTTAATAAATATTATTTATTTAAAAGTGGCGGGGGTGGTGGGATAGAATCGCATCCATAATGTTCGTGCGATGGGACATTTCAATTTCAGCACTTCTAGTCAGAACGCTCCCTTTTTTTTTTTCTCTTGGAAAATGCTAACAAAAATTATTTGAGCTTTACATCCTCGCTTGCTGGAGTATTTATTATGCAAGTAACTTCATGAAGTCCTTTTCCCTGGATGCCAGAGGGCCAGCTGAATTCTCTGTAAAGAGCAGAAGCTCCTTGGACTGCGTTCTGTGTGGGATCATGCAGTTGCTCAAGTTTTTCAGCAGAGAATGATATTAGTTATGTAGAACAATGAGTGAACCGTAGATGAAGGGAAATGGAATGGCTTATATGCCTGACTGAGTCAGATGGTTTAATGCTCGCTAGCTACCAGCTCTGCATCTCTTGAAATTCCTGGATGCTTGTTGAATTCCCATGTATCTAACTGTGTGCGACCCCAAAAGTATTCCAGTTATGAACACAGGGACAGCGTGTGGTGTTTTCCTCAATTTCAAAAGCTGCTTGATTGCAAAAAAATGCCCATCCTCAAGTCTAAACAGTCTAACTGCTATCAGTAGTCCTTTTAAAGGCTCTTGAAGTATGAGTCCTTATGTATAAAATAACTGGTGAATTGAAGTGACTGTAAGTTATCTAAAGAGTCTGATGTGAAATTTGTGCCTTTTTAATATTTCTGTTACCTTTAACTGCACCGGTTCTGCTGAAGTGGAGTTTAGGGCATTATACATGCAGAATGCTTTATTTGAAATTGGGCAGCCCTGAGGTTAAAGTTTTAAGCCGTGTAGTCTTTTAAATAAAATATTTGCATTTAATGTATTGCCTCTGAGTTGAGTGAATAACAGCAATTTGCCTCTCTAAGCCTCTTCAAAGGAAAAGGCAATGCTTTTTAATAATTGTGTTGTTTCAGGATAAACAAATATTTGAAACCTTAGATGGGTCAGCACTAGAGGCAGAGGAGGTAGGCTGTCCAAGGATCTTAGCTTAATCTAGAAGAACATGGGAGTAAGAGCTCCCCAATCTCTGGCCTTGCTCTTTGGAAAATCCTGAAGTTGCTCTTTAAAGCGAAGTTAGTAACAGTGAAGTCACACAAAACACCACTGATAGACCCAGTGATTTGTTGCCACTGATGATGCCCCTTCTTCCTACTTCCTTCAGTCCCTTCCTTTCCATCTGCAGACTTCTTCCTGCTGGTCTGTCTCCTGCACAAGCACCACCACTCCTGTGTGTCAGGTCCTCTGTCATCCTCTTAAACTCTCTAACGTGGTGCCTTCCTCCTCTCTGAAAACCCCCAGTCCCCCAAAAAAGAGGTGGGTCAGTCCCAGTTACCCTGGTAGCATGGGTTGGCAGACTGCAGGTTGCGATGGTGTGAGCGGGACATGAGGCAGAGGGGAATGGTGCCTTCCCAGGTTTGTTGGCACATGGGATCTCGTGTGTCCTTCCTTTAGTGAGAGCTGCTGTTGTTATTGCACAACCAAAACTGCTGGAACTCTTCCCTGAGCAAAAGTTTATCCCGAAAGCCCAAGACAGCTCAGATTAAGGTTTTCCTCTGCATGCCTATGTTTGTAATTTTTAAGGAGTTCCTGTTGCACTGGTGCTGACACTGGTACTGGCTCTGCTGTTGCTGTGTTTTGGCTGCCTCCCTCTCTCTGGTAGCAGCTTCCTGTCTTCCAGCAAGGCTGGGTTTGGGCTGGGTGTGCGCATGGGGCGTTTATGAGACGCACGTGGCTCTTTGTGAGGAGTGGTGATGCTCTGGTGGTACAAATTTTGATTTGCCTGTTTCTAAAGCTGTCTTGCCATGCTTGGTGAAGTTCTTTCTCCTCTCACCCCCCTGCTCCACCCTTTTCCAGCAAGTACAGTATTACAGCGGTGTTCCTGTCAGAAGGTTTAGGTTGAGCATGGCTGGTTGCATTGTCCTCAGAGGAGCTTGTAGGTTTTCTTGAGACACAACTTTATGAGTAAAGTAAATTATGAAATTAAAAATTTATTCTAATTAATAGCTGGAAAACTACAGAAAGAAGTATTTGGTGTGCTGGCTGTGCATGGACATGGGAGTGTGAATGGAGTATTGGATATATGACCTTTGAAAATGTGTTTTCCAACTAAAAATTAGTTTCTTTGAGGCTCTAATAATGAAGCTCATCAGACTTCTATGCTGTCTATGAAACAGAAACATTTCAGGTTTAAAGTATTCTTATGAATGTGATAAAATCTGCATATATATTCTGGGCTTTGTCTTTAAAATGTCATTGTTGTAAGTGAATTTAGAGATAGTGCCATGTTGATTATTTCTCTACCCTCCAGTTATCTTTTTCTTGGCAACTGACTGATTTGAGTCACACGTCAGTTTTAACATGTAAAGCTGCTTCATTTAATAAAATAAAAACCCCCAAGCTGTTAGCAGGGTCATTCTGCTGCTCTGACAGAATATAAATAACTGCCCTGTTTGTTCTCCTCTGAAAGTAATTTGAAACTGGATTATTTCCATTCTGAATCACCATTTATTAATTTGATTGAGTCCTCTCCTTTTAAGACTACAACCAACGTACATGTGTTGAAAGTTTGGGTTTTTTTTTTTGCTTGCCTTATGTTATTATCAGTCTGGAGTGTTAACTTTTTACTCTTTAGAAACTAATGTTTTTATTGTAAATTACTTGTAGTATGTCTCAGTTTTAGTACTACTACCTTGATTCTCCACCAGAAAATACCTTTTTCTTTTTTTTTTTTTTTTTTCTCACAATTTCAGAACTTTGTGTGTTTGAGATGTTTGTTTCTAAGAGGTGGGCCTTGCCCATGTGTTTTTCATTCATCTATAAGTCTGCATAAGTCTACAAGGGATGTAGAGGTGATGGGAAGGCTTGAGTGTGTGAAGTAGTGGGAACATGAAAATATTTGAGGATTGCTACACCGAGCTGAATTTATTGTCCATAGCAGCACAAATAAACATCAATTTGAGTGCCTCCCTCTTCCCCGCCCCTCTGCCCCCCAGAGATCCTCAGTAAGGTTGCTGTTTCTGGAGTTGTGTGAATGAACTTCCTGAAAGCTGTACTCTTGGTCCTGGGTTTACTCATATGCAAAACTGGAAGCACCAACGCATAGCAGCCACTTTGCTACAAAGTGGCCCAGGAGAGAAGAAACAGGATGTGAGCCTGAGCCTCCTGAGCTTGGCTCCTTAGGTAGCTGGCATCTTTTTTTTGTGCCTGGGGTTGTCATTTGATGTGGTAGCTCATCAGCCAAAAAGTAATTAGGGGAAAGCATGCTGAAAAGCATTATTTCTAGGCACTGATTGAAGGCAAAGGACTAGTCAAGGGAGAAACAAGGTGAGAGAATTGGAGACTGATGAATCTCATGTCCAGAGTATGACCGCAGACCTGTGACATGGAGAAAGTTATTTGTTAGCTAGGTTGTCCTCCTCTCATTTTTACTGCAATTCTGTGTGTTGTCCTGCTATACTGTAATGAAAGTTTCTAGACAGAAATCAGGACGTGCTCTATGAAATAAGGGAAGGACCTTTCCCCTGCCTGCTATTGGTTATCATTTGGGTCAGTTGTGCACAGGCTTGTTAATTGCTTATGTGAATTATCTTATCTACAAATAATGTTGGAATAGAAAAAAAGTAGGAGAAAACTACTGAAAAATAATTTGACTTCTTGAAATATGTAACAGCAGCAGCAGTATTTTCACAATTAAATGTTTCTGGGGTTCAGTTTATTAATGTAGCCCTTATCACCCAGCCTAATTGATATTTATACTGGCATATGTTAAATGAAAAGCTTTGTGATCCACAACTGCCAAACCCTCAGTTTTAGGCAGAGGCTGAACAACTTTGCACTTAGTGTATTTCAGAAATACTTCAAACTGGAAATAGTGTGGACAACCATCCTGTGCTAAGAGCAAAGTCAAGGTATTTTTAGCTTCACCTGTGTTGACTAAAGCTGTGGGTGGCAGGGTCAGGGTGTGTTTGCAGATTAGTGTAGATGATGGCTGAATAGATCCTTTCTTTACCAGTTTCTCTGTATTGATCCCATTCTCAATTGCTTTTTGTAATTGCTGATGGCAAAACATGACCTTCTTCAGGTCCTGGGCAGAAGAGCAATGAATGTGCAATGAATGTGTGTGGAGTTGTACCCCTTTGTGTTGTGGCTGGGGTGGGATCAGTGGTGGTGCTGGATTATTCCTGGGGCTGTGGGGGAAGCTGCCAAGAGTGGAATGTGTCGCTGAGCTGGCTCTTACAGCAGCAGAGTCCTCCTGCTCTCTTCTGGGTGCTCCCTGGAGCTCTCCCTTTGGATGTTTTCTGGCCTTGGTGTCCCTGCAAGAGCTCCTAGAAAGACTCAGCTGCAGCAAAGCATGTATTAGCTAGAAAATATGGGGAAGATAGCCTTGGATGCCAGTTTTGATCTAAATGAGCTCTTTTTTTGACTACTCTTGTAAGCTTCTGCTAAAATATTTTTTTTAATCTGCACTTTTAATAATTTCCGTAATTTATAAACCTTTGCCCAACTGACGGAAATATCAAAGATATCACTTTAACAAAGCACTTCCAGCAGTTTCTGGGACAGCATCCAACTCACTGATGTTGCTCAGGTGTCTCTGTCAAACCACAGCTCTGGAGAGGACAACACACCCACTGCAGCAGGGGTTGGCTTGTTGGAACCAAACCATTAACCAGTTCCTGAAGAGCAGCTGCTGACTTTTGGTGTTCTCTTAGTAGTATTCAGCCAATAGAGCTTGGTCACCATCCCTTGATTCGTAAACTTCTTAAATGTCTTGCAGATATTACCATATAGTTTCTTCTTGCTTCACAACTGCTTGTGCCACTAAGGTGTGGAGAAAAGGATGTGGGCTGGGCTGCACTTGTAAATTGTTGGCTGCTGGCTTTTACATCAGAGCAACATCTTGAGTTTCTGTATTGGCTGGTGACAGAGGTGAGGGTTTGCTACCTGCAGCTGAGCCAGCCTGACGTGGTTAGTACTGATGGGACCTCCTGGAAGACTTTCAGAAAGACCTCCAGCTGAAGAATTGTGCCATAGTATCTAGCAGATATGCATTTCCAGTATGTTAGTAAGATCTAGTCTGCCTGTGAGTGCCTGGGCTTCCATTACTGTGGAAAAAGCGATTTTTTTTTTTTTTTTTTTTAATCTATCTCCTGTGCAGGGGATAAGGTTTCTACTTTGCCTATTGTCTTGGACACCTTTTAACAACTATGCACAAGGGTGCCATAGGGCAGCCTGCTTTGACCTGTGCCTTTTGATTTCTTGGGGAATGGAGTGACTGCGGTTACTTGATGTTGGATCAAACCCTTATTTTGGGAGATGGGATAATGCTGGCATTTTGGAGTTGGCCCTGGATTTTCTGAGACAGAGGAGAGAGCAAGCTCTGAGGAGTGAAAAGAGATGATCTGGAGTTCCTCAGAAGTGAGAGACTAAGAGCTGACTGCTGGATGTTTGGCATGGGAGGGATCCCTGATTGCGAAATGTGCTTTTTACACCTTTATTAACCAGAGCCAAGATTGAAGAGCTGCTCAGACATGCTCTGAGATGTTGCTGGCTTAAGTCAAGGTAGGGATAAAAACTATGCAAGCAAACACCCCTTTGATCAAGGGAGGCTCCTGTAGGGACCTGTGCGGTGTCAATGTTCCTTGAGCCAGTGTGATATTTTCTCCTCAAGCTGTGCAGATATGTATGTCAAACATATTATACGTGGTATGCTGGCAGTCAGCTCATAGACAGGGTTTGCTGAGCTCTCCATCTTACCTCTACCTTTCATGTCTGTAAAATAATAATTAGAAAAAGGCAGCTGAGGGTCAACAGTATCTCTTTCCCGTGTGGTGAAAAAGGCTTCTTTTAATAAAGCTATTGCATGAGTTATGAATGTCTTAATTATCTTCCAAAAAGGTTCTAGAGGAAGCAGTTTAAGTACAAAAATTTGTAGTTGTTGGGTTTTTTTTTTTTCAGTTATTTTAAATTCGAAGGTACTTTATTCCTGTTAGGCATTACAAATTAATGAATTAACAACTTTTGAGTGAGCAACCTTTTTGGCCTGGGGTGCTGACAGATCTCTCTGGTGAACTGTGCTGGAATGGCTTGTAATATCACTAAGCCAGAAGTGTCCCCCTGATGAGGAGGGAAATTTGTGACATCTCACCTGCTTTCCATCCCCATCCTGGCTATCAGTTCAAACAATCAGTGAAAATTAGATGACTGTTCTGTGATGGCTGAGGAATGGGTATTCTCCCCCAGGTACCCCTTCCTGAGTTGTGGTTACCATGTCATAATAGCTATCTCGGCAGCATCTATCTCTAAGCTTTGCAGATTTTATCACTGTAATTTTCTGAGTGATTTCCTGAAAGTAATCCTTTCACCAAATATGGACCTCATATCCCAGGCAAGTGTGGTGGTGGAAGACAGGTCCAGATACGAGGACATAATCATGTAATGTAGAGAGTAGTTTACATTTAAATTAAGAAGGGTTGGCTGCAGTTTGTGATGGTGCTTGTGATCTCTTTTGCTGCTCACAGCACTGTTCAGGTGAGAGGAGTCCAAACAGTGTGTGGATCCCTGACTAACTTTTCTAAGGGCTTGAAGACTTTGAAGGCAGTCACCTGGATTACGTTGTACGTGAGACTGGAGGAGTGGATGATGCTTGCGCAGTTGGGTGCTGCAGTTGAACTGGAGAGTTGGACTCAAATTGTCAAAGATGTTAGTAAGACAGGTACAAAACAACTGGGTTGGCAAAGCAGGGAGACTTATTCTTTCAAATATTCCTTAATGTGTTTTTGGCCAATTTGAGTGAACTGTGCAGTGAATTGTGTTGGAGGTGATGCACCACCACACTGAGTTACTGTGTTGTACCCCTTGCTTCCCACCCTCTTGCCATGATTCTTGCAGCAGATCCTGTGTAGTGGAATGACCTCAGCAGGCTCTGAGTGTGCCTGCAGGTCAGCATCCCTGCAAGGGCTTGAAAGAGGCAGTGAGCCTCCAGGAGAGCCTGCCAAACTGTAGAGGCAAGCAGCATCCCTGTGCTTTCCTTGTCTCGAGCTGGTGGCACAATACACTGCAGGGAGCAAGCCTGTTCTCTGGAGAGGCGTGTTGGTTGAGTGGGTTCAGAAACCCGTGGGGCAGAACAGGGGTTTGGATACAGGTATTTCATAATTGGAGCAAGCTGCTGCTACTTGTCTTGCACATTAGCCCAGCTCCTCCAGCTCATGAATGGTGGCTGAGTCAGCCTCGTCCAACTGGGTTTCGGTAAAAATGGCTGTCATGTAACAAGCCCATGATTTACCAGAATGAGCAAACCAACAGTTTTTGTACATAATTCTGGGCTAAATTAACATCTGGGTTTTTGTTGTAGGTTTTATTTTCTTGGTCTGTCTGGGGCTTTTTTGATTGCTTTAATCCATCCACTCAAGTCATATGGAACAATCCATAGATCCTTATGGGTAAATTACTACAATTAAATGCAGCTGTCAAGCCAAAACTAGTTGGACTCTGTTCTATCTCCTGCTTTGTGTAGCAAGGCACTTTACATAACCATAAAAATAGCTGTTCTGCCAAGTGCTTTGCTTGTGTATACGTACACACACTCTGTGTGAGTGCTATTGCCCTATTTCCCAGCTGTCTTCTACATTGCACTCCCTCTTGTACAGGAAAAATGTCTTTTTGACTTTTATATATACATGTATATACATGTTAAAATTACTATGAGTTTGTCAGATGCAAACACAGTAAATAAATTTAGGTTCAACTCTCTGGAATGATTGAACATGTTTTACGCTATACAGTTTGCTTCTAACCCCAGTGGAAGAGGTCTGAGCACTAATACAAAAGTTTGGCAATATCATACTGTTAAGAAAAAGCTGTGTTTGTGCAGAGAGGGGCATTACTCTGGTAACAGAGGGATGCTGTGATAGGACAACTCTCATGAAGGCATATTCTGAAATGAAGATGAGCAGTAGAAAAACCCAATTGTGGAAGGGAGGGTGTAGGCTGAGATTAGGGCAGCTGATGAAATATCCAAGGGAGGCTGCAAAACTGTAATTGTTTAGAGGAAGAAAGAATAGGGTGAGATCAGCTGTCTGCATCAGCTATGAACCAGCTCAGGACTGGAGGCTTTACCTCTAACATCTAGCTGAATGATTTCATTGTTGTATAGACGGAGACGAGATCCAGCCTGGCAATGCTTCCTCATGTTGGTTTGGATATCCTGTGTGTCATCCCTGCAATAAGGCATGGCAATTTCTTCTTTTCAAGAAATGTGTCCAGTTACTGGTAATCCTAGTAAAAAGGCATGCAGTGGGAGTCACAAAGACAGATTAGTCTGAGTCATGAGGAGTCTCACTTGTGTTTATAAAAACTCTTCAATAAAGATGCTCTTTAAGTAGTCTCTCTATGGTGCTGCTCATGTGTGGCTATAGTTTGGGGAATTTTAGCCGTTTGTTCATTTACTTTTAATTACTTTGGGATCACTGCTTATACTTTCTGCATGATTCTTTTGTTCTACTTTTCCTATTCAATTTGATAGTCTAATGCAGCTTAGCACATCCCTAGCAGCTGGCATTACAGTACACTCTTATTTCTTGGCCAAAATAATTATCTGTGGGTTTTCATCTGTGCAAGCTGTTTGTTTTATGCGCTCAAAGTGTATGTTCTCATGTGACCTTCTAGCAGACAACTTTGCTGGCCTAATTTGATATAGATGCCTAATTTGATATAGATCTGCATCCTTCCTACCTACTGCTGTGATGACATATTGATCATTGAAAACATTTCTGTGATTTTGGGCAGGTCTTATTTAGAAAAGCTGAGGAATGGGATAAATCTATGCTGGAAAATGATATTGAGCTGACAAATATTTGATATTCTTGCAGATAGATCAAATGAAGAATGATTATATGGCCATGAAGTCAGCAAGAGGAGGGGGAAGGAGGGAAAAAAAGCCCAGGCAGCAGAATTTGGGTCTTTTGAGGGCTGGGGAAGATGATACCTTGTTTTGACCCCTGTAGGAATACTTTGTTTATTTCAAAATGTTGAAAAATTCTGTTCCTTGGTTTCAGGTCAGGATGTATATTTGTTTTGATCTAAGACTAGTCACATGCTTAAGGCAATACTTAAATTTAATTCTTATGACTAAAAATTAGAGCCATAATTCAGCATTTGGTGGAGGAGTGCGGGCTGTTGGTGGGCTCTGGGCTCTGTCCTGCCGGGTTGGCCATATGGCTGTGCTGTCCCAGGGATGGGGAAAGGAACACTGATAACAGTTTGAGTAGAGAGTTAGAAACAGACTTTTCAGTAATACTTATAAACTTACAAGATGAATATGACAATTACAATGTGCAAGAAAATAATTTTGTCCATAGTTACTACCTATTTGGTTTATGCTATTAACACGTCATATCTGGATGACTTAAACATCAGAGAGATGATGACCGACATGGTCAAAGTTATTTTGTGCACTAAATAATGTAAATAAAAATAAGAGAACCCAAAAAGAATCCAGAGGTATGGAAAATAGAACTCTGGGCTAGGTTGGACATAGTTGTTTCACTTTCTCTTCTAGAGACTGCTTCCTAAAGAATGAGGAAGAGCAGCACTGACTACTTCCTTGGCTTTATTCTCTTCCTCACCCCATGGACATTGCCCCTCTAATTGTCCCCAGTGTGCTTAGAAGGTCATTGTACAGGCAGCTCCCAGGATACACCATCATCTTTTTTACTTCCTTAGGAAAATCCATATTGAAAACCTCTGCAAAAACATGTCTAGGCAGAAACACAGGCGTAAGGTGTGCAAGCCATTGGAAGAGGTAGGAGAATTCAGCGTAGGCTCTCAGGTCAGACAACAGTCCTATCACTTAAAAGCTGTAGGAAAGTTACTCGGTAACCAAGTACTCACTAATGGTATTCCATGGTTAGTAAACTTGTGGTTAAAAATATGTGCTGCAATTTGGCAAGCCTTGTGGTGTTTGAGATTTTCATTTAAAACTTTAGATCCTGGAGGTAAATAGGTAAGGCAGTTTCAAGGACTTGATAAGTCTTTTGACTCCAAGATTGTGTAGAAAAGCTAGAAAGGCTGCAAAAAAGGCTCAAGAACAACAAAACTCGGATAAACGCATGATGGGGTATGTCTTTGAATACTCTATTCTATTCTGCCCTACACCCCCAGCAGTGGGATTTTTGATGCCTGGCATTGCCAAACCCAGAGCCACAATGTTTCCAGTGGTAGGGATGGGCTGTGCTGCCTGCTCAGTTCCCAGGGCTTTTGCGAAGCATTGCAGTGAAAAGTCAGGCCCTGCAAAACCATGAGATTCCTGTAAAAAATTAGGAAGTTTTTAAAACCCTCTTCAATAGAACAGATCGTTTTTGAAATTGAATTGCTAATGCAATAAGCTGCTTTCAGCAGCTGCAATGACTGAAATTTTGAGCTGGGTGGATATGTTTCTTGAGAGTCTCTGGTATGCTTGTGTGCCATTAGAGGGGTCTCCTGATCAAGGGTTCCTATGCTGTGTTCAGCCCCACTCTCCACAACCCCACCAGGTGAACCCCTTCATGTCTGGGCTGTGACCAGCAGCCTGATCACCCCTGCACCAGCAGCTGATGTGGACCAGACTGGTGCTGGAGGGTTGTAGCAGTTGGACAGAGCCTGGGGCATCCTGCAGATGTGTGCGAGCCAACTCTTTTCCTACACCTTCCCGACATGCTGCCTGGTAATTGGAATGGTTTCAGGGGCCCCCTCAAGGGAGCTGCTCTGCTGGGTTTGCCAGCGCATAAATCTTTTTTTCATTGAGGTTAATGAGCATGAGGATTCCCAACCTGGTGTGTGGGCAGAGCTTTGTCATGCAGCCCTGTGTGATGTTGCACTCAAGGCAGAGATGTTTTTGAACTGAACTCGGGGTACCTTTATTTCTAGATCTCTTACTATTTTTTGTATGCATAATTTTTTTTCTCATAGAAACTAAAAGCAAAAGTGCTGTAGACACTGTATCTTCCATACACTGAAATAAGGAATGGAGAACAATGAAAACAAGCAGCAGTATGTCCAGTCAGTACTCTCTAGTGTATCATATTTTAGAAGACAGTCAGGTTTGAGTAATTTTTTGGATAAACTGCTACCCATAAAATAGAAGATTATTCAATGAGCAGATTATTCAGTGGCTTCAGTATTTCCTTTGAGAGCTGCTCCTGCATCTGGCAGTAATTGAGGATAAGTTGAAATCTGCGAAGTATTTCCCAGAAGTTGTGAATCAGTGATGTTTGTGTCAGAGATGGAGAGGAGGTGTCCAAGCACACACAGTCTGTTTCACGTCACAGATGCCTTCTGTGCTGGAGAGGGACACTGCACAGACATCCTGTACCTTCAGGGAGTGAGCTGTGAAGGGTGGGGAGGGTGGGAAAGGGCCATGACTGCACCTAAAAATATCTGTTGCTATGTGCTTTTGGTATTGCTGGAATACCTCATCTGACCTGCATTAATTGTTGAGGTTACTACATTGTGATTAAAGTGGAAACTCCTTTTTTTGTTTGTCTGCTGAATTAACTTCCTGAATTGAGTCGTGACTTGATGAGTGCCTTCAGAATGAAACAGGCTGTGTGATAACAAACTGAAAACAAAAAACAGGAGAACAAAAATTTGAAAGGAATAGCTGAGGTAATTTTTAAATGTAAAATTAAAATAAAAATAAAATAAATAAAATTAAAATAAATTAAAATTAAAATAAAAATAAAGTAAATTACACTGGTGAGGGTAAATTGGAGCAGAACTGATTCTGCACAAATTCCCTGTGTATGTTTCCTGGGCACATGCAGCAAGCATATTTTTATGTTGTCTGTGCTGGAAGAGAGGAGGCATTTTCTATTGGTACAACAGTAGAGGTTCCTGAGAATGTGGATGCTAATATTCCTTCGGACACTGTGACATCTGTGGGGCTGTGTGGAGAGCCTGGTGTTACTCATATGTGCTAGTAACAAAACACCTCTGTTCTATATATTTTTTCTTTCTTAGTTTCCTTTACAATTGCTCTTCATAAAGCGGACAACACCACAGTTATGATTAAACTGAAACCTGGTCTTTCACCAAGCTGTCGAATCCGCATGAAAAATGTCATCAGATCTGAACTCAATATAAAGGTTGGGGAGAATGTGACTTTTACCTTTACCTGTAGTACTCCAGAGAAGTATTTCATCATGGAAATTCAGAAAAATATTGGTAAGATACAGGTTTTTAATTTTTACCAGTGGTAATTTTCCTCCAGTAAAACCACATGCATTTTCCCCTGCTACAGTATCAAGGTATCTGCCATAATCTTAGCTAAGAAGAAATCTTTTAGCATTGATAAGTAACCTTGAATGACTGCTACTACTATGCAAGCTGAAGAAGTTTGTATTGCAACTAGCAGAATTAATGTTGACTTGGCTGTGTTGGAAACAGCTAGAAGGCAGTTTACTGCATCAATTCCTTGCTGTCTTTCCTTTTCCCACAATTTATAAATCCATCAAAGAATCTTTTTGTTCCTGTCAAGAACTTCTGAACACTTATAATAATATGTATTTGATGAACAGCTTGGTTGTGTCTATAAGGACAGCAGAAACACTGAAGACCTGCACATGTTTCTGTATCTTTAGTGAATGTTATTGAAGTCAAGAAATTGCAAATTCAGAAGTGTAACTAAAGCTGCTTCTGCTTTGAGTGTTATCCCTGGTGTATGTACTCTTTAATGGCATGAACATGTGCTTCTTCTCAACTAGATCCCAAACTTCATTGGTATTCAGTCTTTAATAATATCTTCATTATTTTTGGGGTGATGTTCAAGGATAATTCTCTTCATGTTTTGGAGTTTTATTCATATGATTCATGCAAATAGTAACACTCACTGTATCTCATGTATTTGCAAGACACACTTGTAATATTTCTTCTTTTAAACCGAAACCTAGATATGGATTAAAATATAATTATTTTGAGTGTCAATCAATTGTTTGGATTTTTCAGATAAAAGTTTTCTGGTTTCCCTCCAGAATCTTGCAGTGGCAGTTGTTATTCATCCAGGCACCGAGGGAACAAAAATACAGTTCATGGCAAGCAGTAAAAAATTTAAAGATTAATGATTTGCCTGGAACTCTCTGAGCAATATGGGATAAAATCGGTTCTCTAGATCTCCAGCTCTCTTGACACTGCATTTCTCCCTTTTGCCCATTCAGACTCTGCCCTATTCACTAAATACCTTCTAAATTCTTCAGCAAACAAGGCAGAATACTAGGGACAATGAATCCCTCCTATTAGTTAGCCTGACTAAAGCAGGTTTATCCTGTCTATTCTATGGGCTAGTAGTCTTGTTTGGAGACAACCTGTGACCATGTTATAGGAGTGCCTTTTAGAGCACATAGAGGAAACTATGAGTGCAACCTAAAAATTGTGATAATAGCAAGCAAGGCGAAGTATCAAACTCCCCATGTAATGGAATGCTTTCCAGATTGTATAACAGCTTTTCTCTCTCTGCATTTAGACTGTGTGTCAGGCCTATGTCCCTTTGGAGATGTTCATCTTTACCCACTGGGGCTACCTCGCCTTAACAGGACTTATATCTGGGACGTGAAGGCAAGTACAAAAGCTGGACTTGAACTAAAATTTTCTACCTCATGGCTAAGACAGATTGAACCAGGAAAGACGTGCCCAGACTCTGTTAGCTACAATATCAGCAGCTGTATTGATAAGGCCATGGTCAACATTGGCACCTTCTGCAGGAATGGCTCTGTGTCTCGCATCAAGCTGCTGGGAGGAGTTGTCATGTCCCTGCACCTTCCATGGCACTTGCCTTTCACCAACTCAGGCTTCAACATAGCCAACAGGGCTTCCATAAAACGTAAGTACAGAGCAGTATACCTACCTCCTGCAGATTGCAGCAGAATCTATTTCAACCTTTCTTCACAGCTAACCTTCCAATTTTGGTGCTGCTATCCCTAACTCCCTTCCACTTCATCTTTTCTGGAAACTATTGTATGATTTTTCGTTTGGTTAGATGGTGCTCTTCTGAACGCACAGTTTCATCGATTGTTAATTAGGGAAGCTGTTCTGTTGCTGGTTTTGTTGTACATTAATAATTTTAAATCTCCTTAAACTTCCTAAAACGTAAACATTACTGCTTTTTTGGTTTTGTGCATTCAGCTAGGTGAGACTAGGTGGTATAATTAGAATAAGCCAGAGAGTTTTTTACTGGTTGCAGTGTGTAGTTGGGCTTGTTTATTTTTTAAAAAGTTTCTTTAACTTCTGGAACCTCAAACCAGTATCTCTTTTCAGAAGAGGAGTGTGGGAAAAGGTGAAGCAGTGCCAGAAGGCACATGAGCCTGCACAAATACATTTATCTGTTTCAATCTGCACAGTAACTTAAACTGTTGTGTAATAATCTTCCTAAAATACCTGGAATATTATGCGGCAATCAGTGGGTTACTTTGTGATCTCGTGACTAATTTTGCTCTGTACTTGAATTCTAGTGTTATTGCTATCAGTTATAGAAGAAACCTGGTCCAGATTCAAGCTTCTAGAGCATGAATGTTTTGTAATTCCTGGCACTCCACACAGTAGCACATCAACACTGGAGTCCTAGGGTGGGACTATAATCTCTATGTACCCAACTTCACAATGCTAAGAGTCATCCAAGAATAAAGTGTCTTACGCAGTCTGCACAGTTCACAATTGTGTTTTATTATGCCTATTTGAGACTCTTTGCTGGTGTGCTTTTGTTATATTTAGGAGGTTTTTGTAAAGAGAGCTACGTGCTGCTATATAAGCTTGCATCTTTTGTTTCCCAAAACCCAGTGAAGCAGAAACAGTTATCAGGTTGTGTGTTTGCTCTTGCAAAGCCAAATGTAGAAGTAGGAATTAGGATCTTGCCTTTGCCAATAATAAAGGCTTGTCTTTCAAGCATGTGCTTGAAAGGTTAACCTGCTAGACTGAAAATGCAGTATTAGTACATTTCTTATCTTTTCTGTAATTGAAGACATAAGAATCAACTCAAGTATATGTTTTAGTCTGAGTGTTTTGTAATAACCTAACCTGTAGTTGCAGTGGGCGATCTCACTGTCAAAATAAAGAGTCTGCCATGAGGGTGCTACATATACCAGTGTATCTTCAATAACTGGAACTCATTTGATATGTTGTGATTCCCTCTCTGTTTTAGGGTTATGCATCATTGAATCCATTTTGAAGGGGGAGTCTTCAATCACCCTAATGTCCCCTAACTACCCGCTGGGCTTTCCAGAAGATGAACTCATGACGTGGCAGTTTGTAATTCCTTCCAACATGAGAGCAAGCATGTTCTTCCACAACTACAGCCTCTCCAACTGCGAAAGGAAGGAAGAGAGGGTGGAGTACTACATCCCCGGCTCCCCCAGCAACCCGGAGGTGTTCAAGCTGAGTGACAGCCAGCCTGCCAATATTGCTGGCAGTTTCAATATGTCCCTACAGGGCTGTGATCAGGATGCCCAGAACCCGGGCATTCTTCGTCTGCTCTTCCAAGTTGTTGTTCAGCACCCGCAGGTTGATGAGAGTAAGTACCTGCCTGCCCCTTTTGTTGCTTTTGCTTACAGATGTCTGGACTGAGCACCACAAGGGACAGAAATACTCTTTTTTGTTATTTTCCTTGAACTTTGGTTCCTCTGTGATTTTAAGGAGGTTGCCAAGCAACGCTGAGGCCTGTTTTATTGCCTAGGGTACCACTGGCCACCAGTACAGCAAAGTGAGCAGCAATGCTGGAATTTGCAATTTGCAATGGAGTATTTTGTGCTGCTTTATTTTTTACACCGTAACTTATAAATGGAAACTCCTTTTCCTTTTCAGCACCTGAATCATGTAATTGAAAAATGCCTTTAACAGTTTTGCTTTCAGACATGAGACTCAACATTTTAAGGATTGTTCTTAAAGAGTGAACCCAGTTTTTTGTTCCCTATATGAACAGTTGTACTTAACAAGGTGAAACACGCTGTCACAGTAGGTAGCAAGAGCTGTGGCATTAACTGGTGAATTGAGAGATGTAAAATTGTCTCTGTATTGCTAATGCCATCAATATGCATCTTCTTTCTTCCATTGAGTTTTATTTTGCTTCCTAGAGGAGGTTGAGCATCAACAAGTGTGAAGAAGTCACATTAAACACAAAAGTTGTCAGTAAGATATTCCACTAATAATATCTCCTACATATTTAGATGTTCTTTACATTTCTTTCCCTATACTGAGAAAATAATTTTTTTTTTGTTTTCTAGCCCCAAATTCAGGTTGGTTTAGCACAATGACTTGTAATACCAGAGCATTTCTCTAAAAACAGAAATAAAAGGCCTGTCTAGGTAATGAGCCATGGAGTTAGTGATGTAGCCTCTGACTTTGTAGCTCTGACCTCAGTTCAAGGTGGAGGTTAATAATCAAGGTGCACTCATTGCAGAAGAGCAGGTGGAGGCAAGTCCACACTTGTCTACCATTATATCAGGAGCTACTTAGGGGCTTTCTAGGTAAT
The DNA here is from genome assembly GCA_013186435.1 of Turdus rufiventris. Taxonomy (NCBI): domain Eukaryota; kingdom Metazoa; phylum Chordata; class Aves; order Passeriformes; family Turdidae; genus Turdus; species Turdus rufiventris. The sequence goes on along the minus strand of PYHW01009662.1, from coordinate 907,118 downwards.
TTTAGAGAGAATAAGGTTTGAATGGCTTGTACCCTGAAGTCAGATACCCAGAAAGTATCTGTAGCATCTCATAGTTACAATTCTTTGTTCTTTGTCTGTCTAGCCTGGTTCTGTTTATGAACAGCAAATCCTCACAGAATTGTTAACAAATTTGTGTTTGCTTACATTTATTGTGTGTTGCATCTTGGAAACCAGACAGAATGAAAACATTATATTCAGTTAATCAGCTTTATCTCCCTTCTTCTTTGGAAAGCAAAAATAATGTTAATATATTTATGGCCAGTAGACAAGCTGATAATCACATAAAAAATTAAACCATGTTGTCATTCAGTGAATGAAATGCAAGTAATAAACCACTTGGATTTAAGAGACAACAGTACTTTCTTTAGGGATTTTATAGGATTTCATGATTGATTTTATAGTTATATAAGTTCCATCAAAGATTCAAATTCAGCCCTCAGCTTGCCATCTGCAACATTCCTCTTATTAAAAATGTATTGGTATCTGCATATTCTCAAAGCTTCCCAAACATTTGGGTATTCCACAGCTGTCTGTGGTGCTTGTCATTAAATAAGAAAATATAGCTCTTTCCAGTCACAATAACTTCTGGATCTAACTCTTCCAGTGTTTAATTGCTGCAGGAAAAAACTTTATGAAAAATTACAACCTTGCAGTGTGTGTGTGTGTGTGTGTGTGTGTGTGTATTCTATTTTTCCCCACTGTCCTTTGTAGAATCATTGAATGGTTTGGGTTGGAAAGAACCTTAAAGATCATCCAGTTCCAAAATCCCCTGCCATGGGCAGGGACACTTCCACTAGGCCAGCTTGTTTTCTTTGACATCAGAGAGAGCAGCACCAACATCATTAACAGCACCAGGATGTTGCATGGATTCAAAATCTATCTTTCCTCATGACAGTCAATCTTTATGAACTACACTTGGATTTTTTTCTCTTTCCTTCTATTTTCTCCTTCCAAATCTTCTAAGTATTTGCTGTAACAGCTGCTCATATAATGGGGTGAAAAAAGGTGAAGGAAGTTCTGTTTCACACTGTGCTTCTTGCCTGTAATTGCTCTGGAATGATTTTCCTTGCAGATGTCACCCATTTGGTCGACCTGAGTAAGGAGAAGAACATGACTGTGACAATACACCCTGAAGGGTGGCCCAGACACATCCCCCTCATGTCTGAACCCATATGCCTGATCTGCAAAGATCCTCGCACCTGTGACCGTGTCTTGACTTTAACCTCTGGTGCTATCTACAGAATCTCCTTTCTGTGCAAGGACTTGTCCCAGCTAAGGATCACAGCTGAAAAAGGCATAGGTATGACAAAAGTGGCTTAATGCTGTTTCTTAGGGAATGCTTTTGCATGCTTTTCCCCAGGGGTCAGCCAGACCTGCTCTCTTGCTTTGGCTTTAAATGGACTGAGGTTTGAAGCCAGGTGCTAGCCAGCTGGGTGATGGGTGCAATGAATCTGGAGGTGACTTTGTTCAGTACATCATTCTGACTTTAAGAACAGAAACTGTGCAGCTATTCCTGGAAGGGAAGAGATATAAGTCACCTAAGTCACTGCAAATTATGGAAACAGAGCCAGAGAGCCATAAATCTGCCCATGAAAATGCAGGACCAAGGTTGCCATCAGGAGTGCCTATTGTTCTACATGCGTATCCCCTTAATGTAGGATTTTCCCCAATGCTTTCAACTACAAGTAGAAAAGAGATTTAAAGTATCTGTACTTTGACTAGTCTGCAGCAGTGTCCTAGTCAGCATATGTATCTTGAGTGAGGGCCTTTGAATATGTTTGTTTCTTTGGTGTCCTGCAGTTTTTAAGGAAAGCTGTTTAAATACAGAGTCTACATGTTTGGATAAAGGTTCCTAAGAGAGGATATTTTCTTAGGTAAATGCTTATCTGGGTCTGTAATGCAAACCTGACAGTACTCTGCATGTGCCCACGTATTTTCTGCGCAAGAAATACCCAACCCTCAGGATTTTGTTTTTGTTTTTGCAGGTTGTATGGATATTCGTTGGTGTCAGAGGAAGAACTATTCCCTTTCAGTGCCCAAAGCTATTACCCGATTGTCGATTCAACTGCATAAATTTATTTGGAAGCTCTTGGCTACTGATATGATCAATGTAGAAATTACGTCTCCGTCCTTAAAACTTCAACACTTCACAGTGGAGAGGTGCAATGTGAGCTACCGTTACAGCATTGTTAGTGCCACCCCAGAGACAGAGCTGAGTGTTGGTGAATTCTGTCCTGGCGGATCTATTGAAAAGATTCAGATGAGGAATAATATCACCATATCCTTAAAAACATACGGTAAAGGATTCATCAATGAGTCTATCCCTCAGGATTTGAAAATGTCTTTTGTGCCACATATTAAAGGTAAGGTAGCAGATTTTATACTACTTTGTTGTACAGTGATAGATCTCTCAATAGGCTTATTAAAGCACATATGGATAAACAGAAATTAAGAGTTCAATAGCAATGGCTCTAGGACTAGACTCTAGAATCAGTTTTATCTGAACCACTGATGTGGTTTATTTTGGGAAGAGAGAAGGAGCTTTGTATTCCAGGTAGTGGATAGCTGATTGTAGCAAATTCTGCAGGTATGTCTGTGTTGTAATAACACTGATGTGGAACAGGACAGTAATTGTCAAAACTAAGTTTTCTTTTCTTCTTTTCCTTTGCTACAGATGAGTGCACATTCACTGTGAGTCCAAATCCAAAAGCTGAAGTTTACTTGCAGACTCCCAACTGGCGTTACGGTTTACCTCCTTCTGTTTCCATATCCTGGTTCATCATTGTGCCCAGCAAGCAAAGTGCCCGCCTCAAGTTCTTCAAGGACCGCATGGGCGTTACCTGTGAGACGGGCCGTGCCTTTGTCAACATAAAGGAAGAGACTCTGGGAGCAGAGGAGATCGTGTGCCGTGAGGATGAGCTCCTGCCCCAGCCCCGAAATATGCACCACAACTTCTGGGTGAATGTCTCCAACTGTAAACCTGCGGATAAGACACAGCTGACCTTGCAGTTCCAGGTGACTTTTGCTGACAAGCCGATAGGTGAGTCCTCTAAGGTCGTTGTGGTTTGTTTTCTGCTTATTTTCATGTTTTCCCTTGAGGTGACAGTAATGGATGATGGTCCAAGAAGGACCAGTGTCCATTTGTAGGTAGTTTCCTGCCTTTTAAAAAGTCTGTCCATCAAAAACTTCCGAGAGTTTCAGCTGGGTATTTCTAGGAGCTAGGGAGGAAGGAGGGGTTTTAATGTGGTATGGTTTTTTGGGAGGTGGGAGGTGTGTTTCTTTCGTTAACACAAGAAATGACAAAGGATTGAGGTAGTAATTCTAGATTTTTAATTTTTTAAAATTAATTAAGCTTTTTAAATTGGAGATAACACACGGAATGTATAATAAGATCAAGTGATGCTCCTTCCAGGGTCACAGACCTAATGAACAGTTTGGGATTTGATTATGCAAACTTATTCATCCAAGTAGTCCTCACTTCATGTTAGCCGTTCAATTAGTCTCAGTGTTCACATGAGCAAGAAATCTTCCCTAGGACAGGTCTGACCATTTAATGGAGATTGGGCCCTGACTGCTAGTAGCAAATGCTGTGTTATTCTCTTTCATCTCCCTGAAACATAAACAGTTTAAAAAAAAAAAGATGAGGGGGCATTTTTAGGGTAGGCTTTGCTTATGTAAATTTGCTTCACATTTGCACTTTCTAATTTTTTTAAAATTAATTTTAATCTGTACTTCTTTTGAAACTTGCAACATTTTTCTTTTCTCATGCTTGGACTTCCCTAATCAATTTTATGACTCCTAGAAAACATCAGGTCAACACAACCTGTGTATTTCAGAGGAAAGCATGGTTGTGAGAAGAAACTGTGGAAATGCCACTTTTGAGTTCTTCTCTGTTTCTTTCTGTGCTTTCATTTCTTCCTTGCCTTTTCAGACAGAGACATGTGAGGTACTGCAGTTAAGTTTAGCAGAGTATGAGCTGTATCAAAAACTCTTAGAGGTTGGTGAGTTGATTGGGGTTTTTGGTTGTGCTCCACTGCAAACAGCAGGAGTTTGTTGTTACTTGGCCTCCAATCTCTTGGAAATGGCTTGTGTTGCCCTGTGGCAAGCATGGCTTAGGAACTCCTGCTCTACCAGCAGCTGCTACGCTTAGAAGCTCTTAAAGGCGTTCAAACTCAGACAGATTCTAGGAGAAAGCTGGGTGTTCCTTCTTTTGCTCAGTGTCCTTGTTCCTTGTCTGTTTGCAGACCTTGGAATCATACTTGGTGTGGTGGCTGGGGCTGGAGTTCTCACAGCGATTGGACTGACTGTGTACTGTGTTAAGAAGAAGTAAGTTCATAATTCAACATGTGTAACTTAGCAAGAAGGCATTTTTGGGAGAGCTGCTGGGCCCTCTGTTTCATGTGTTGATATCCTTTGGACCAGGGTCTAAAGTATGAGGAAGGCAATGGTGCTGGAAGTAGTGTGACCCTGGGAAATGCTTCTTTACACTAAACTGACTAAATTCAAGAGCAGAGCAGCATTCCTGGAGTCACATTACTTCAACTTGCAGAGCACTGCTTACCTTGGCTTTGAGTGCAGGCTCTTGGGTGTACTGTAAGTCAGGTGTTGGTTGGACCTCCTCAACAGTCCTTGCAACATGAAATCGCAATGAATGTGGCTGTTGCATGAATGACTCTCCTCAAGTCTTTGTTTAAAGAAACTGTGAACTCACACCAATATACCAAGAGCTTTCGTTCATTGCATGCCCTTCAGCATCTTCTAGCGTTTGCACATCAAGTGGGAGCAATTTTTTGTGAGATGAGCCTTTGGAGAGAGAAGTGAGTTGCACAAAGCTTACATTCATGGAATTGCTCATATGAGCAGAGTTTGAAGTCACTGATAGCCTGGGCTTTCTGATACATATATGCTCAGTGCTGTCAAGTTGGTTGGGTCCTGAAGCTGTAGAGCTGGAATGAATTTATGCAGTATGGTGACTATTGCAGGTAGGAGCACATTTTCCTGGCACACAGGAAAGACTTTACTAATACAGGCTTAAAAGTCTGCAGTGCAGTCTTTATTCTTTCCCATTTAAGGACAGTCACTTAGGAAAGCATAATTAAGAAAAATTCATTTTACTTTCATTTTGACCCACTATCTTTAGTAACACAGCCTTCCTGGGTCTCTGGGTCTTGTTAATGCCAGTGGATATTGTGGGACTCTGTACAGTGCACAACCAGGACCCCAGTGTTTGGGAGACCATTGGATTAATCTTGCAAGCTTCAGTGTCAGTAGAGCAGCAGTGGGTAACCAAATAATGTGAAGTTCTTTTCTGCTCTGTTAAAAAAGAATGTCTAGTCTCAAGAATTATTTCGCCCAAAATTGTGAGAAAAGCCTTTAGTCCAGGTAGGCTGCCTGACACTTTGTGGTTGGGATGAGTGAGCAGAAGCTGTTGTTACTGAGTTCCAGCACACCAAACGTTGTTTTTGACCTGTTAACAATTTCACCTCTGTAACAGGAAGAAGAAAACCCAGAATCCCATGGTGGGAGTGTACAATGCTAATGTGAATACCCAGATGCCTGGAAAAAAAGCCTTATTGGGAAAAGGGAGGCAAAACAATGAGTCTCATGTCTATGCTGTTATTGATGATGCTGTGGTCTATGGACACTTGCTGAAGGAGTCCAATGGCTCAGCTGCTCCAGAAGTCGATGTGTACCGGCCTTTTGATGGACCCATTGGTAGCTTGCCACCTTCTCCACCTCCATTCTCATTCAGAAAAGACATTAAACGCTCTTCTAACACCGAAGAGGAACCTCCGTCCCTGACAGACACAGACCAAGACACTTACACATTTGCTCATCAGAAAGCAGGGCAGTCAGATGGAGATGCAAATAAAAAGGGTAAGGGAGATACAAGTGTCCCCTTGTTGGAAAATAAAGAACAGGATGGTTTAATGGAGTAATTTTATGCCAGGTACAGCGGTTCCCTGTGGAAACACAGGTATAAGGACAGTGGCCTAGGAGAAAGAAATACTGAAGAGGAGTGTTATTTTTAAATATGTTTTTATCTTGTTTTGTTTTATGTGTGTGTTTTTAGTTGTTTTTTCATCCTTTTTTTTTTTTTTTTAAATTTCACCTGTTGATAGCTTTCAGTTTTGAAGTGAACACCTAGCAAACTCAATACCAGTCAGGACTCTCCAGGACTGGTTGTGAAACAGGTGCCAAACATGTGCTTCTCCTTTTTACTTTAAGGGCATCAGGAAAGTTAATTCCTAACCACCAGCTTAAAACTGGCCACTGATAGTAGGGAGAGTTTTATGTCCAGTATTTCCTTCTCTCACAAGCCGTTATATGTCTGAGTGTTGGTTGGTGACTCCTAGAAGATGCAGACTGCATCACTGTCTCAAGGCAGCTCCAGGTTGCACATATCCATATTAGCAGGCAATCTGCTAATATCTGACCAAAGGTGGGGACACTGTCCTTTCCATCACTTGCAGCTTGAAAATCCATCAGATTTAGCATGCCAGTGGCTATGTGAGCGTAGTGGAAAGACCATATATACTGCCTGGAAGAGTTCCATGCCAGTAAATCAGTGTGATCACTTGAGCTTGTGCTCTTCTCCTTCAGAAGATTAGTTATGAGTTTTCTCTGATTTTTGATTGATGTTGTTATGCTTGGATTGCACCATATGAGCTTACACCAAAGACTATTTTATTTTCTCTTTGACAAAAACAGTTTCAAAGTCTAAACCAGTTTGTTGTTCTATTCAGATGCCTGTGACATTCACATATTCACATTTTACTAATACCTTGCACTTTTGGTTCAAGTGAGAGCAAGGATTCAATAAAGAAATAATGATGTGGTCATTCAGCTGTTTACCAGTGCTTTCACCTGTTACTAAGGTTTAAAATACAGGGTAAAGAAAATTGTTTACAGCAGCTGGTGTCTCTGAAATGCAAAGAATAAATCCATAAGAAAATCCTAGCTTTTTTTTTTTTTTTTTTTTTTTGGTGTATCAGTCTGAATTTAGCAACCATGGTGTGGGGACTTGACTACTGGCAGAACTTAGACTTCAGTTGTCTACTTGTCCCTGAAAGGTATCTCTGGAAATCAGGGTTCGTTTTAAGTGCTGTAGTTAGCATGGCCCTCAGTTTCTGTGCATTTGACAACACAAGGGCAGATTCCTTTGGGAAGGAAGTTGCCTTTTATATATAAACATCCGCTTTGTCCAGGTGTGCAGTTTACCAAGGTGTTTGTAATTTTGTGTGCAGCATTAGACTCCATGACTGGAGAATTTCTCTCGAAATATCTTACCGTGACTGTTTCTGGCCTAGTGATACTCAAAGGTGACAGGAAACTTTTAGACAAGTGTTGCATGCAGTGATGCTAAACATATAACAATATTTAAAATTAAAGTGCCTTTATTAGAAACCTTGCTGTTTACATTAAGTAAAAATGTGGATTTCTTCCTATGTTAACTATGCTGGCACTGCTCATTGACTATTTGATCGAGTGTGTGTATTTAACAGTGTGTTAATACTGCTTGGACCACTACACAATTCAGTATAAAATCATACCTGACACAATTTTCTGTAGCACATATCAAAACACATGCCAGCTAAAAGTGCCTTTAATTGTCTCAGGTATCTTCCTGCTCATTTTTATCACTTTCAATACAGAAATGTGTATTCCTACATCTCTGGCTACTCACTGGGATCACATATTTCAAGTCTACTGGATAATTTTGATGTCATTTGAGAACTTAAGTTTTCTGCAATACTGGTATCAGTTTTTCTCAGGTAACTGAATTGCCAAAAATGTTCTTTATCAGAGTAGTCCAGTTGTGCATTTGTCTGGTCAATGTTCCTCACTTCTGTTTTATTGAATAGTCTGTAAAAGAAATTCAAGGCTTTCTCATCCCTGTAGCTCAACTTCTGCAGTTCCTTAGATGAAGTTTTTAGTTCCAGTATCAAGAAAACATAATGGAGGTTGAGCTTTTATTCACAACCTCTTGATCCTTGAGAATATGATTCTTGTTGATGGATACTTTTCTGTGTTCTATTTTAATTCAGCTTTTCATGTGGCAATATAAACCTTAGTTTACAGATGTCCCCAGTCTAAGGTTGACTTTCACTGTACTTATTTGGTGTATTTAAAGAGTTCAGGCACAGATTTCAGTTTGCTTTACATTAAAAGAAAGTTGTGACTTAACTTTTTTTATTAAATAAATAATTAAATAAATAAATAATGCTACTTTCAACTGGAGTAACTAATATATCTCATTTTTGAGCGTGTGTTTGAACTCAGGCTGAAGTATTTTGATGTCTGGCTGTTGGTAGCTATGCCATCACCCTGGACAGTAGAAAGGGGTTTCTAGGGAACCTTGTTTCCTGGGATAATAAACTGCTCTCTGTGCACGTCCTTATTCTTGCCTAGCCAGTGATAATGCTGTTAATGACTAAATATTAAAGGCATGTGTTCAGATCATTGTGGAGAAGGGTTATAAAATATTTGTAGTTTTCATATAAAAATAAACAATTCAGCAGCTTCTTAGTAGGGTCGAGATGTTTATTCATGCTCAACTGACACATACAATTGAATTCAAAATTAATTTCTTTTCAGGGATAATAGCACATTTTATGAACAATCCGTCAGCCCAGCAGTAACCCTTATGGAAATGAGTGAAGCCCATTTTGTTCTAAATATTAGCTCACGGAATCAGTACATACTGATTGCTCTTTTGCATTTTTTAATTGTTAATTAATTTATTATTTTGGGGCAACTTTAACCCACATAGAAAATTATGTTTGAAATCCTCACTACTGAGAATCCAAGTAATTGCTGAGGATGGATCCTAGGCTTAATTAATGAGATCTCCTCTTAAAAGGCTTGGGAAACATGGCAAGGATTGTCCAGTCCCTAGGCCTTCTCCAAAACTGCCACTTGATACAAATGTAGAGGATGCAAGGGCTTACCATTTGTATTTTTACTGCAAGGGCACCATCCTGGAGTAATTCCCTGGCAGTGGTCTTTATCTAAAAATGAAAATTTCTAAGTCTAATTAGCTGTTAATTGAAAGGTGGGTGTCCATAGGAGGACAGCAGTTGCAGAATTCCTGGCCCAAATGTACAGTAATTTCATGCATATAAGGTGCACCCTTTTGACTAAAATTTTGATCTGAACCCGGAAGTGCACCTTATACCCCGGAGCACCTTATATATGGACGAAGTTCGGAAATTTGCCAACCCGGAAATGCGAGCCTGCAGCAGCCCCAAGCTGAGCCTGCCTGGCCCCGGCGGCAGGGCAGCACCAAGTGGTGGCTGGCCAGCGGCGGTGGGGCAGCGCTGACCCAAGCCTGCCTGGCCCCGAGCTGAGCCAGAAACCCCCGCGACTGCAGGATTCTGTTTCTAATTTAAAAAAAAAAGAAAACAGGAAAAAAAAAAAAAAAAGTGCACCTTATACACCAGTGCGCCTTATATATGAACAAAGTTCGGGAAATTTGCTGACACCTGGGTGTGCGCCTTATACTCCGGTGCACCTTATATACGCGTGAAATTACTGTAATTTGTTTTTGAAGAGCAAAGAGAAACTCAGGGTTTTGTTGCCCAAACCAGCAAAGTTGAAAAGATACCTCTTGCTTCATGGGCTTGAATTTAAGGTTTGGACAATCTTGAGCTTTTAAAATACTCAGTAATTGCTTTATTTTTAAGCATGTTTCTAAATAGACTAGTTATATTTCCAGATCAATCAAAAGCCAAGTTACTATTTTGTTGCATTACAGCAAAATTTGTAGAGCACCAGTAGCAAATGAGAAAGTTGGTTTTATTGTTGACACTAGACTAACAGTGGGACTTCAAGTCCTTGACCCTAGGTGGGGAAAAAAATCATGTTACTCTGAAGAAACTATGCTGGGATACCTGTGAGTGTGATAGAGAAAACATTTAAATTTGTGAATGTTTGGGGGGAGGAAGGAGAAAGCAAAACACCATGTGCACATCTTTACCAGCCAGCGTCTAACTGCAGACTGTGATATACACAAAGGTGGGAGCAAATCTGCCTCCCAAAAACTTTGAAGCTGGAAACAAAAACAAAATTGAAAACAAAAAAAACCCACCAAAACAAACAAAAACCCTACAAACCAAAACCAACCAAACAAAAAATCCATCAAAAGCCCCACACAAACAAAAAAATGGAGCATATATTTCCTGAGTATAAACAGCTTTCTACATCCAACTTGGTGATCTTTAAAACCAAGGAACTGTGGTGTGGAGAGCTGAAGGAACTGGAGGAAGGAACAGTCCTTTTACAAGGACTTTAAAACAAAATGCCAGAAGTTTCTTTAACATAAATGAAGCATGGCAAATTGTTTCAATCACCAACACTTAACACATAAATGGTAGTTTATGTGGTTTGGGCTGTTACCATTTCTTGTCTTAAAGAATTACTACACTGCCTCAGACAAACTGGGCTTTACACTTCTGGGCAAGATGAATCTTCTAATACCCAAGGAACTGCTTTGTTCCTTGCTCTATTTGTGAGTGCATTTTGTATATAGATATGTACATTTATCCTGGTACAACTGCTGCAGTCACTCAACTGTAGAATGACTGCCATGATGCATCCTGCCAAAGATACTTCAACAGAGCAGCACTTGCTCAGCAGACAGCACTTCTTTTGGATATGAGGCTAGAAAGAAAATGACCTTACTTTCTGAAAAGTGCTTTCTCAGAAGAAAATGAGAGAAAATGTTTTGGCAGTGTCCTGTCATCTTGGCAACAGAGCTATTTAGGTTTTTTCTAACTGAAGATTATATGATTTAAGAAAGTACTATTTAGAACCAACTAAATGTTTCCTGTAAAGTACAGTGATTTCACGACTATAAGGCGCACCCTTTTGACTAAAGTTTTTCCCCAAACCTGGAAGTGCGCCTTATAGTCCAGTGCGTCTTATATGAAGTACAAAGTTGCAACATTTGCCACCCTGGAAGTGCGAGCCGTGAGCCGTGGCGGGGGGCTGGCAGTGCCGTGGCAGCTGGGTGGAGGCGGGCCCGGGGGGCCACGGCACCACCCCTGTCAGGTCCGGGAGGGCCAATGGCTGCCGAGTGGAGGCGGGGCCGGGTGCCCACGGCACCGCCCCTGTCGGG
>PYHW01009662.1:865637-890960 GCA_013186435.1 Turdus rufiventris | reverse complement strand
AAAAAAAAAAAAAAGTTAATTTGCTTTTTGGTGATTTGGTGGAGTTTGTTTCCAGTTTCCTTCTGGTTGAATAACAAATGAAGTTTCAGCTCTTGTCTGCTGATCACACTTGGCAGAGCAGCAAGACCTACTTAGTATCTAGAGTTCTGGCAGCACTACAGTGTAGAAATCACATCCCACAAGGGATTATTTTATTGGCTTTCTTGGTAACCTTTTTCTGTAGGAAGGCTTTTACATGACAGCTCATCCATCAGGTGTCTGAGGTCAGCTGTCTGCTCCTGAAATGCCTGGTTTTCTCCTGTGACTATAGAAGAGGAGTAAGTTATGTCAGTAGGATCCCTTGCTCAGTGGCTACATTTCCACAGAGGTTGATAGGGACCTCTGGAGATCACCAGATTACACCTTCTGCTCAGAGCAAGGTCCCATTGGCTAGAGCTACATGTCCAGTCAGGCTTTGAGTATCTCCAAGGGTCTCCACAGACCTCTCTCAGCAACCTGTGCCAGGGTCTGACTACCCTCACAATCAAAAAAGGTTTTCTCTTTAAGCAGAATTTCTTGTATTTCAGTTTGTGCCCATGACTCTGTCTTCACTACCCTCCCCCATCAGGCATTTAAGATGAGATCCCCTGAGCTTTCTGTTCTCCAGGCTGGGCAGTCTCAATTCTTGCTCTCTCCTCACACAATAGCTCCCCAAATCCCTTCTATTTCCCTGCACCCATTTCACTAGATCCATGTCCCTCCTGTACTGGGGAGCCCAAAACTAGATCTGTCATTCCAGATGTGGCCTCACTGGTCCCGAGAAACATAGAAACATGGTAAATTATTGAATGTCAGAGACCTCACATTTGGGATCCTTGTTAATGGGCATGATAGACATAGAAGTTACTGCAGTGGGAAACCAAGCTGTCTGTGGAGCATTTCTGCAAAGCAGTAGGGGTTGTAGGTTTTATTTCCCCTCCTGCATTTTATTTTACAAGCTGCAGTGCCTCCCAAATTCCCAAACAGTATTTTCTAAACACAGCTTCTTGAGACATGTTCTCCATTGTCAGGCTGGCAAGTGGCTCAGGTGTCGTGTTCTCTGCCTCAGGCTCAGGGCCAGGTTTCCAAAAGGGCTGAGGTGAGAGCAGCCATGTTCTCTGATCAGCAGCTGCCCTCACCTCTTGACAGCACAGCATTTTGGGTTTCTCTTTCCTTCCAGAGGGATGCTGCAGGCACAGGGGTGCCTTGTGGCTGCTGCCAGCTTGGATGGCCCCAGGCTCCTGCACAGCAGGACAGGGGAGAGACAGGGAAGTGATGCAGACATTGACCTGTCTGCACAGCACAGGACAGAGTGGAGAGACTGCTGGGTGTGAGGCTAAAACGGTTGTGATTTGTTTTCAGCTATATTTAGAACAGTCCACAACTGTTACCTTTGGACTCCCTCTGTGTGCTTCTACATATAAAAGCAATAAACCATCTTTTGTTTTGTTTTGTAGTCCATAGTCTGATATCCCCTCTATCATCTATCCCGAAGGAGTTTATTTTTATGCTCTCCATTAGTTTAATGACCCATCCTCCCCACCCCCCTAGCAGGTTTATATTTATGCTCCATGGGGTGTTCTGGCTTAGCCTTGTGTGCTGAGTCTCACAGATCTTTGTTTCTTCCCTCTCTATGGTGGCTTCTAAGATGGAGAAATATAACTTTAATTTAGCTTTTTATTTTATTTGTAAAAGGAGAGACTGACAGTGGGGTTTAGTACTTACACGGGAGCAGGAGCAAACAGTAAAGCTGATGGGAATCAAAAGACTCAGTGGTTTGTGGCAGAGCAGATCCTTCCCTTTTGATGTTCCTTCTACCAATGGTCTCATTCTGCAGCCACAGAGGTGAGATATGTTCCCTCAGTGTCAGGCAGGAGCAGAGGTGTTGAGGGACTGGTCCTTGCAAAGGATGCCAGAGAGAGGGTGCACCTGATGTGGTCTGAGTAACACCCAGTTGGGCAGACATGCACAAGGAGAAGAGGTGTCGGGCTGGGTTTCTTGTCAGGACTACCAACTTCCAAGTCCCACAGAAGTGTTCAAGGCCCAAAACAAGCTCACAAATGCCAAATTCTTACTCCCTTTTGCCTACCCAGCCCTTTCACTGACTGAAGCAGAAAGCAACCTGGCTGCTGAGGTGTGTAAATACTGAGCTGTTCTGATCCTTGTGCTGAGAGAGACTTCGGTAAGGTATTACCTGTTTTGTGGTTAACCATTTCACTCTGAACTATTTGGTCCTTTCCTGGACCTTCAGGCAAAGATCTGGACCAGGTCCTGAACTTCCAGACCAGGATGAACCGGGGTGGAGGCCATCAGTGGAATGGGGTAGTGCAGCTTTGTTGAATTCAGTTTTGGATGGTGTAGTGCTGAGGGAACTCCTTCTGTAGGTTCATCCTATAACTGTTATTTCTTTTGTTTATATAAATATAGGTACATTTCATACTTCATCTTTCCTCTGCTGTGTCAGAGAGCCACAAGCAGCTGAGCAATGCCATCAGTGGCACAAGGTCTTATACAACATGCTCTATTTTTAATAACATGGGGCTCATTAGGAATTGAAGGCATCAGAAGACATTGGTTCAGACATGATCACTTCCACATTTCCTTTTCCTCTCAGCTGAGGTTTTTTTCCATTAGTCTGCATGTTTTTGGTTGACAGCACACTTTGCTGACAGCAGATGTTCCATTCTGGCTTGAGTGCCAAAGGATTTAATGGAAGATCAAAAAAGTGATGCTTGTTCTGGCCCCCAGCAGATGGACCACATGTCCTGAGGACAGTTTCCCTAAGGAGGTAGCCAGTGGCTGTCCCCATTCAATCTCTCCCACCTGGCATTCTCTGTGACCACAAAACACAAAAACCAAAATCATTGTGGTAAGCAAGGATGAGGAATCTTCTAGAAGTTCCTTCTCTTTGGTTTTTCAAAGAAAATTTGTAGTTCATAATGAAGTAAGAAGATTGTAAGAATAATAGTTAATTTATAAATGTAGCACTGAATCTGTAAGGTCAGTTTCATCATCATGGATCCAACAAGTACAGCAGGGGCAAAGCCATTCTTCCCTGTGCTCCTCCCAGCTTCAGAAGAGCCAATCATCTACAAGGAATGGTGCTGGCAGGAATTTAGCTTTGTGAAAATAGAGAACAAGAGATACAAGCAAGAAATCTGCTGAGAGCAACTTGTTATTTTTTAGATTTGTCAGATTGACTCCTTCATGTCCTCTCTGGGAATATCCTTTGGCATCCATCTCCATGACTTTTCAGATTCACACTTCATACAAAGATGGTCCAGATCCAGCAGCCACAACTTCCCCAAAGTTCAGCATTGCCAGGGTCCATAGCTTTCACACTGTTTCTCTTTCCATAAAAGCTCTTTGTTTATTTCTCTGACCACACATTTGTGTTTTAAGACCTTGTGGTTTATGACCAGTCAGGATTAAAGTCAGCAATGCCGGAATCATTGCTGCTTTGCCTTCACGAATCTCAAAACATGGAAGGAACATCTGCCAAAGGAACTAGAGGATTTATATTGAGACAAACTGGCTTGTAGGGTGTAACCATGGCCTACAGCAAAGAGTCTTGGAAAAATTCAGGAACAGGGTCCAAAATAAAGCTCATTGAAGGACTGAAAAAGAGACCTAATTTCACATGCAGTCCTGAAGCAGTTGAAACTTCATAGACTGGTGTGAGGCACTGTCTTCTCTCTTACATGGGATGCTGGAGAGAAGGAGGAGGAGGGAGAAGTCATCACATCCTCAGTGGGTGAAGGAGAGACTCCTGGTGCCACTGCAGCTCTGTTCATTGTGGAGGAAGGGGAGGCAGCCTTGGAAGGACTGGCTCCATGCTGGGACCTGAAGTGCCATCTCCTCCAGCACCACTACTGCTGCCAAACAGGGCTGAGGGAGGGACCTTCTTTCTGGGTTAGCTTGTATTTCAGAATTAAATTTTCCAGCAGCAAGGGAGGAAAGGAAGGAAATCTTATTTTCCTATAAAAGGATTCTCTGCCTGTATCCTGTGTATGGCATGTGACTGGGATGATATTGGGGCAGGAGGGGGAGAATCCTGTAATGTGCATTACAGGGTGGGAGGCTCGTATCTCCAGCCTTCAGACATATTTCTGGAGCTGTTCTGAAGAGAAAGACAAGGAGAAGAAAGCACTCAAATCACATTAACACAACTCCATTCCTTCAGCAAGCCATAGAGATATTTTTATTTTATAGTCATTTGAACAGCAGAGAGTTTGGCAATAGTGACAACCTCAGAAGCGTGCACTCTGCATTTGTGCGTGTGTGTATGTGTGTGTTTCCAGCTTGGCCCAGACTTGATGTCCTGGAAGACCTATTGCCATGCTGCTTTTAAACAAAGCAGCAAATGGGAATACCCGTCCCACTGGCAGGATCCTGTCTTGACACCTACAACCTGGAAGCGCAGGGTGTGTGACCCAAACTGGAGGGGTTATTACCAAGCATTGGACTGCAAAGAACCACTAACACCTTTTAGCCATCAGCCAGCAAAGCTCTGTTGAGCTGCCAGGGTGACCACTTGACTTCTTTCTCACCATTGCTGTTTATTCAATTTGTTGGGTTTTTTTTAACTTTAAACCTTTTCTCAGTAAAAAATCACTGAGGTCAGACCTTGAGCTGGCCATGACTATATTGGCACAAACAGTGCTCAGCAGATTTACATTTGCTGAGAACCAGCAAAGACTGGAATAGTTCATCTGGATTCCAGTCATACAAACAGGTCAGGTCATTCCTAAAGCTGCTGGAGTGAGTTGTCCTGGGGCTTATTTTCAATATATAGTTATTTTTATATAGCAACATACTGCCTAAGAGTATTACATTTATGTTATTTATGTAATACACACATCTTCTATTTCTAGTAATATTGTTGACTAACTATGCTCCAAGTCTTTGCTGCTTTCCCCTTCATACTGCAGTATAAATAAAGCTTCTGATGGGATTTTTTTTAAAGGATCTGGCAGTGGGTCTTGCTTTCCCACTGAAGTCAGTGAAACTGGCTTCTGGCTGGTGAGAAAAGGATCAAACATGCCTCAAACTTGCTAATTCAGTCATACACATCATTTGACTAGTTGGACAATCCCTTGAGCAGCTGATACCCTGCCAAATAAGCCAAATTGCATCTCTCAATGCCGGGGTAGCTCCCTCTGTTCACTGAGACAGGATCTTGATCCTCACAAGGATGAACTGGGACACTGTGAGGAACACGAAACTCTCACAAACTGCTGCCAGTGCTTATGGGGAAGCAAAAAAAGAGAAGAAAGCAGAAACTGCCTATGCTAGTATCCCAAGAAAGCTCAGGAAAATGGGAAAGGACACTGCAGAGTGACAGTCCGGGCAGCCGAGGCAGCTGTATGCCAGGCTGGACTGCTCCACTTGTTCTTTGCTGGAACAGCTGAGCCGTCCTAATAAATTCCCTATGTAAAAAAATATATATCTATAAATCATGCCTTAGGAAGAGCAATGCAGCTGCAAACAGGGCTGGATGTGGCCAAAGGAAATGCTCTAGAGCTCTATAACCCGACAGTGAGCCAAAGTGACTCTCTTTGCAAAGGGTGACTCTACTGAATGCATGCGTGTGGGTATGCAGATGTACATGGAGGCATACACACAACTACAGCTTCATCATCCTGCTGCCCAGGGTGGAGATCCGGGCTGGATGGGCAGGGGGGAGACCCCGCCACTACACGATCATGAACTGGCAGATGTAGGGCAGCTGCTCTCGGCACCTCTTGTCGAACCACTTGCCAATGGCCGTCCCTGACAAAGCTGCACAGTTTTCCAGCTTGCCACCGTCAGGCTGGGTGGTGATTTCAGTCTCCCAGTTCTTGTAGCGGATGGGGCTGCCTGTCATGTCGACCCACTTGCCCTCTGCAGCCATGTCGTTGAGGCCCAGCCAGATCTCGACCTCTGAGCCGATGCTCTTGCGCATGTAGTCGTAGAGGGCATCGTTCTCCTCCCCATTCTGGGGCGTGCTGAGCGTGCCGCCCTGAGAGATGCAGTTTTCGCTGGCCTCGTGGTATGTCTTGGTCTCCGAAAATGCCAGAAAGCATTTTAGGTGAATTTTGGTGCCTTTCAGACAAACTGAGAGGTTACCACATGAACAGAATAAAAAGACAGAAAGAGAATTTGGTTTAAAAATGGTGACCAGGAAGAGGCAGCAGCAGCAAACCCAACAGCCAAATGACAAACTTAATTTCTTAGGCTGCACAGCAACCCTTGGCAGCATGGAATTCAAGAGCTCCTCTTTCTCCCATGCAGGGTAGGACACAGTCATGGGGACGTGCCCTCCTTCTCTGCAAATCATTGGGCGAAATGGATTTTCAGAGTGCCCCTGCCACCCTTCTGGGCTCTGCTGCTGCTGGACCAGAGGCATAACATGCTCCTTCTGCCCTTTCCCCCGGCTTTGCTCTTCCCCAGCCAATGCTACTCATTCTCTTATGAATTTGTTGGAAATATGGTTTGTCATGGGCACTGCTGAGTGTTGGAGTGTTTTGGGAAAAAGCTTGCATGCCAATTAGATAATCTTAATTATGCAAGATGAAAAAAAAGTCTTTTTTAATAAGCTTTGATCAAAAGCATTGCGCTAGCATAGCTTGAAGTCTTCAGAGGAAATTTCTACTTGTCTCTGATTTTGGTGTTAAGGATATAAATTTATTTTGTTTTTCTTTAAGCTCTAAACCTTAAGAGTGCAGGGTACTGTAGCCAAACAATACCTAATCAGAGCTACACATTAATATCCAAACCAATTACCTCTCAATGAATGTGAGCTTGGAACTAAAGCGTTGATTTTGCTTGTGTTCCTTTTCTTTTAGGGAGAAAATTCTCCTTAATTTGCATTTTCATCTCATTTCTGCTTCATGTTTGCAAATCCTACTGCTGATGTCAGTGGAGTTTGCACAGAGTAACTATGGAGCATGTCTGGAAGATGGACATTTTGGGACTGTGAATGACGCAGGATCGACCTGCATTGCAGTTCCCTGGGCAATACCATGGTGTGTATAAGAGACCAGGTTGCCATTTCCACTGAGGTTCAGACAAAAGAGTAAGCTGCATTTGATTAGAGCACAGACTAATCCAAATCTCATTCTTCCACCTCACAAAGGAAAATGAACATCTGGCTTAGCACTGAAGGAATATCCAAATGAGAAGCACATAGAGAGGGGGCCCCCGCACTGCACAACTCCTGTCATTAACTGCCCAAGGTGGTTCACCAGCCCAGATGTATTGCAGAGACCCACACACTGCTTTGATCCCCCAAACTCTCTCCCCATTGTGGGCTTGTTGCTGTGGGGTACTTGGGCATCTCTCATCAATACATATGGAGCAATTACAGCCACTTTATGAGCAGCTCCTCTCAAAGTAAAAGTTATGTGTTCTTCAGCAAATCTTTTACCTGTCTGGAGTGCTTGCTTTTCCTTCAGTAGAGCAACCTCCTGAGAGATGTTGTCAATCATGGCCTTCAGGTCTTCAATCATTTTGAGGCTCACACCATCTGTTGGAGAAGTCAAAGAAAGAGCACAAATATTGGTGGCATCCCAGTGGAGGCAACAAAATCTGTTCCTATCACCAAAACTCCATGTTTCTTTGCCCTCAGAGAAGGATAAACAAAAAGAATCCATAAAGTCAGCACCTGTGTCCCCTTGCACATCCATGAGAGCGAGTGCTTGCCAGCCTGGTTCCACTATCAGTAACAACCTTGTTTTCCTGGTTCAGGTTTTGGGGCTGTGCACCCCATGCATCTTCCAGCTGCAGGGATCATCTTTTGGGTTGCCATGGTAGTGCTAGGGCAGAGGTCATATGCATGAGCGTTGCAAGGTGCAGGCTTGTCTCTGGCACCCCTGTGTAGAGCATTCATCTGAGGTGGTGCTGCATTGGGGTAGAGCTCTCAAAATGCAGGAGGACACCATCTGATGCTGCCCTACTTGAACAGAAGTCCTGACACACACAAATGTTTTGTGGGCAACTTGAAGCTAATGATGAACAGGATTTATTTCTTCTGATTCCTCAAAAACATGTCCTCTCTCTCTGTTCACAGCACATACTCCTGGCTTCTCTTAAACACCCTAACACGATGTCCTCTGTATGCACTCCTGGCTGCACCCACCTGTCTGCTGTCTTTGGTGGGTTGGTAGGAAAGCATTTTGCTCACCAGGCTGATGCTCAGCAGGAAGGGGCTGGAAGGGCTGCAGATCCTACCTCCACTGGATCTGCCTCTGCACCACCAGTCACCAGCCTCTGCCCACCAACTACACGATCCTTTGGACCATCACAGCTGCCTCTGCCTCATCTCTACCTTCACCATCCCCAGTGTAGCTACCCAAACACTGTCCAGAGCTGCTCTCCTGCTGTGAGAAGATACGTCTTTTGCGGGAGAGCTGGCTCTTAAAGCCTACATCTTGCTAGGTGTGTTGCTTTTGCAACAGCTCCAACCAGCTGTTTATCAGTACTTGGATTTCTTTAGACAGGAACAAAGGGACCATTTACACCTTGAAGGTGGTGGGAGATTGGAACTGAGGCACTTGCATGCATCTAGTAGTTCTTATGTTGAAAGCATCTAGTACTTCTCCTGGGGTGAAAGGAAAGGGGACAGTTTGCCCATGAATGCAGTTGGAGGGCCAAGGAGCTGAAGCACCAAGGCAGGCAAGAAGGGAAGCAGCTTGGATGCAGAACAAAACCAAACTCAAGATTACATGGTGCCATGAATATGAAAAGCCAGACACATTAGGAGGAGGGTATTAAGCTGCTTTACTCATTGCTCAATTAACTTTAATGGATTCACTTAACACTGAGGCACTAGACATTATTTTGCTGCCTTTGATGAAAACACCTTGTGGGAAATGGCTAATTAGTCATGTTTTTTTTTTTTTTCCATGCAAGCCTGTCTTGCAGCAGAACAAATGTTCTAAGGTTTAAGTAACATCCAAAGGGCATGGCAGGACACTGCCAATGAGTCTTGCTGGGGCAGCTCCTTATGGTGTTCCAGCTGGGTTTGACGGTGGGTTCCCACCTTGAAGGTCCCTGCCATGAGAGGTCACATGTCTCCTTGATAACTACCTAAGAGCCCTGTCTCTTTTCAGTACCTCAATTCCAAATCCTGGGCCACAAGATGTTCCTACAGCAGTGCATTCACTGGGATATCTCACGGAGAACCAAGGACTGGTTGACTCACCCTTCAGCTATAAAGTGAGGACCATGGCTACATCAACAGACAATTGTGTTGTCGTCTATTTGATTGCCATGGGTTTTTGTCTCAGTGCTGTCATTTCCTCAAGGCTCATCTCTTGAAGCCTGGAATCAAGCCTGTACACAGTCTGGGTTTTCTGTGATAGAAGCCATCATATGGGATGCTGATGATACCATGGGAGTTGGAGTGGGTCCTTGTGCAGGACCGTGAGTAGCAGGAATAAGTGTGGGCAGAGGCAAGATCAATAAGGAGACTCACAGAACTGTGGGTCACAATAGTCTGTTGGTTTGAAAGTCTGGCCAGGAATGTATTTAAAGCTGAAAATGGGAACTCTCACTCATTCTAATTGTATGCTGAATAACAAACAATCCCTCTGTACTTAATTTCAATGTTTTAACTATTCTTGTATAAATTTGAATATGTATATAAGAGTTTCTCAGTTTTGCCTGGAGATCCAAAGTGCCTTCTGTCCCCCAGAGGAATGATCATTGCTCTGGTTGACAATGTCAGTCATCAAAGCTCTCTGGCCACCAGTATTTCTTCTTGACACCAGGCATTTGCTCGAAGGTACCAAGCAGAACAGTCAGGTCTCATATTGCAATCTGTCCCTGGATCAAAGGAGGAGACTGAATGCATCCGCACTGGATTTATAGCAGTGTAAATGTTCACAGGCATTTTCAGGGAAGAGCACCCAGACAAGAATACACCAAAATTTTGGGCAGTAGGTGATATCAGGCAAGAAGCCCAAATGAGTCCCTATCCACTGAACTTTAAGCATCCAGACTCTGACTTCTGTCTCCAGTTACCTTAGAAATAGATGTGAGAGCTACGCACAAAAATGCTCCCTTCCCTGATCCCAGTACCCCATCACAGCTGTGACCAAGGTGAGCCCTCCCAGGCCTGATGCCTGCACCCCCAAGCCATGGGGGGTAAATGCTGCCCAGGCACAGATGCCAGCGCCTGCCTCCCCTGGGCATTCTTTTGGATGAGACCTCCAGAGCTGCCAGACAAGGACACCTCAGGACATTGGACCTTGGGGTCTCCTTGGGGAGTTTGCTGAGCTACTGCATTTGGAACAATAACTGGGGAGTAAGTAATCTGAGGAGGGAAAAACACAACAGCAGGCAAAGTGAATGTGCTGTCTCAGCATTTTCTAAATACCATGGTTTGGCTTTTTCATGTTGAAATAGCATCATTTTTCATTCTGAAGCAGATCCAAACATAAGCAATAATTACCAAAAAAAAAGAAAAGAAAGAAAAAATTTAAAAAACCCCAAAACATAAAAAGCTTGGCTCAAATCAGTCCTTTCTTTCCTAACATTTGTGGTTTGGTTACATAGATTAAAAAAAAAAAAGAAAAATCCAGACGAATACCCCAACCCTCTGGTGGCTTTGCCCTCCCAGGCAAAGTGCAGGGGTGAGGATGAGATGGGGCCATCCTACCACTCTTCAGAGTAGAAGTGGCTGAACCCTGGCCCCTGTGCTTGCTGGGCAGGCAGGCTTGGATGTAGAGAGGGGCTGGAAGCAAAGAGGAGCTTCATAGGGGATTTTTAGTGCTTTTCCCCCTCTTTTTCTACCCTCTGGCATTGGTAAAAATCTGAAAAATATTAACCAAGAAATACAGGAAGTTTCGAGTAAAGGCAGGACAGTTGATCCCCTATGGAGCTGGATGGGACTGATCAAAAAATGCAAGTTGCTGGGTTTCCTCCTTTTCTCCACAGAAAATATGACTTCTCCTTTGAAAAGAAATTCTGACTAAAACCTGCCTCCAGCTGGTCCAGATGGCTTGATTTTCAGGACACCCCCTGAAAACTCAAAAGTTTTAAAATCAGAGCCAAATTTTCTTGCCGAAAAGGTGATTTTTCTCCCACTTTCTTATCATTAATCTATTACAAATAGTTGCAATGACACCTAGAGAAAAATAGGATTTCTCTAAGAAATATCTGTTTCCTGGCACCTCCAGTGAGTGCAATGCACATATGTGCCCTATATGAGCCCAAGGGGGTATTTTTTGCTCTAGAAAATAGTCACAGACTGTTTGCTATTCCATGTCCTGTAGAATAAGATGTGAAATAAGCAGCTACGTTTGTGAATTCATAGAAAGATCTAATGGGAGAAAAGGCAAAGGTTTCTCAAGGATGGAAATCTGACAAAAATAGCCACTGGGTGAGTGTAGACAGCAGCTTGCCCAAGTGAATTCCAGGGATGCTTCTTCCTTGCTCCCCACTTCGTTCCAAGCAGGAAAGCGCCTGCCAGAAGCAGTCCAAGCCCACGCGGCTGCCGTCGGACACATCAAGCAAGCAGGCACGCTCACATGCTGCTTCCTCACCTCACCTGCCTTCTCCTAAACTTACTGTGCATTGAGTCAGAGGGACAAAAGATGGGACAGGAGGAAAACAGGAGGAGAAACAAAAAAACCCAGGCACCTTTGTGTGTGCACTGCTGTCTGGCAGGCCTGAGCAGTCAGAGATCGTGTCTGGTGTTAAATATGCCTGAGGCCAGTGGTTTTAAATGAAAAAGCCTGTTGATGTTTAATGGCTTCGATATTTTCCGCCTGCTTTTATCTCCAAAATTGTCTATCATCTGCCATTTACTTGCATCTGAAAAATGAATGAGAAGGTGTGAGGGGGTTAAAGAAATGGAGAGTTTATTCGAGGAAAAGCTTGGGATAAACCTTAGAGGGAACAAGGAAAATGCGTTCTCTCTGAAATTCAGACCAAGCTGTCCCACGAAATTTATTCAAGATAGGAACCCACCAAAACTGTTTCGATACCCTCACTATTTTACAGGTCTGCACAATAGTTCCCACGGAGGGGGGTGGGGGAGAAGACGCTTTATTAGGTTTTTAGATGCTTTTTATGAAGTTTCAGTAAAGCACTGTTAAATGCCCAAACGAGTGGGCTGATTGCAACCCCCCTAAGCCCTGCAAGTCTCCCTTGAAAAGAAGCTGCTGCTGCCCCTTACCTTTCTTGGAAGCCGCCGGTTTTTGCCGGGCTTTGCCGTTCTGCTGGCCGGAGACCTGGGCGAGGGAGAGAAGGCAGAGGAGCAGGCAGGCTCCTCGGAGCGCCATGCCGCTGCCGTCTGGTCCGAGCAGTGGCTCTGCCCTCACACAGCCGCCTGGACACCGGCTGGAGCCAGGAATGGCTGTCCCAGAAAGCCTCCCGCTGAGCCCGGGCCAGCGGCAGCCTCCCGGCCCCGGGGGCGCTCAGGCGGCTCTGGCCAAGGCTGAAAACCTCCCAGAGGGGTTGTTGCAGTTCTTAGCACGCTGGTTGTTTGTGTTTAAAAAAAAAAATAAAAGAGAGAGAGAAAGAAAAACCTCAAAACAAAGCAAAAAAACCCCACAAAAATAAAACCAACCAAAAAAAGGGAATGAGTGTACCGACAATCTGCTAAGCTAAACATAAGGAAAGGCTGGGAGTATAGCTGGAACGATTTCCTGTGGCTTTTAGCACAATGCCACAAGTTTGATCTCGTGTGTAAGCGATGGCAACAGCAACGTGAGGTGAAGCAGCGCTTGGGTGGCTGAGGGAGCACAGAGGGGCCACCTGTCCCCCGTCCCTCAGCAGGGATGCCCCTAAGGGAAGTGACGGCACCAACAGAGGCAACAGGGAGCGGGTGGGGCTGAGCACCCCGGTTCCTTACTCAGAGTGTAGGGTGGTTCTTACCCCTCTGAAAAGCAGTTGCACTGTGGTTTTGGTAGGATTGTCCAGGTATCATTGCTTCTCCATGGGCTCTCCAGTCGGACTTGGAATCAGGGTCACATATTCCACAAAAAGCCATTCTCCCCGAGACCCGTTTGCAGGTGCCCAGCCTGACTTCTCAGACCAGCTGGGCTGTGCTGAGCAGCTCTGCAGCCTAAAACAAGACCACTGCCTGTTTTTCTGGGTGGTGTGACTGTTCAGCAGCTGCAGCACAAGCAGGTTAGTCCTTCCCGCAGGAGGAACAGCAGCAGTTTGAAGAAGTGGAAGAAATTCATGTAAAGGGAGGAGAGGAGGGATGGGCATTTTGGAGAACAAAATGCTCCAGACATCAGCTTTTAATCTTAAAACTTTTCTAATAATTTAAGGCAAGATGCTACCCAGCACAGTGTGAACCTCTGGAGCTGTAGGACCATAAAAGGTCTGAAATAAACAGGGATGTGACTGGGAAAAGAGCTGCCATTGAGTTAGTTTGGCAACCACAGTGTTACCCTGCCTCACACTTATGCTGAATAAGGAAAATCCTGCCCCGATGTCTTGCCTGAACAGAGAGCTCTCTTGCAGTCCAAGCTTTTGAAGCATAGCAGGAACAGTTTGATTTTTCCTGCCCTTTATCACGTGTGCCAACCCTCACTCAAATTTAAACTGGAAAATATATATTTTAGGGATTTACTGTTCCCTGCCTGGACTATCACAAAATGGGATGGATAGAGCCCAAGAGATGCCAGACACCTACATACACATATATGTTTACTTTCCTTGACACTTGAAAGTACTTTAGGTAGGTAACTCAGTACCTCCCAGTTTTCCTTGGCTTCAGATATGTTTGCCTGCTTTTGCTTTGATTAATGTGCTGCCAAGCTGGAGGAAAAAACAGAATGCTCCCTTTACTGCTGCCCATGAAACAGATTGCTGTGGTGTGGAGTCTGACAGCAATCCCTACCCTCAGATTTCCAATCTGGGACCAACTGCAGTGCTGCCCAGCTGAAACAGGAAGGGCAGGTTGGCTTTCCATTAGTCCCTGAAGAACAGGTCTGCACCAAGGAGAACCCTCCCTGCACCATCCTGCAGGTCCTGTGCTAGATGTCACCATAATTTTTCTTGAAAAATGAGAAAAATGAAAACAAGTACTCAAAAGACTGGTCTCCAGCTGTAACACCTCTACACAGGGGGCTTTGCCCCAATTCTGTCCAATGTGGACTGAAAATAAAAATCCTTGACATAATAAAAGCTCATAAACCCCCATCTATCCAGCTGATGGGAGCAAGCTGAAGTGTTGCTGCATTGGATCCAGCATGAGGATGCTTCAGAGAACAACCATCCCCTGCTGAAGCTCCTTCTGAAGCCAGAGGTTCCAGTTAAATAATGGGGCTCTCAAAGGTCCTTTGC
Organism: Turdus rufiventris; assembly: GCA_013186435.1. Lineage (NCBI taxonomy): Eukaryota > Metazoa > Chordata > Aves > Passeriformes > Turdidae > Turdus > Turdus rufiventris. The sequence goes on along the minus strand of PYHW01009662.1, from coordinate 876,656 downwards.
TTTTGAGATCCTGATGATTCACACTTCCTATATAATAGAGGTGTGGGAAGTGTGTAGAGGCAATCCTTTTCATCAGATGAACTAATAGAACTGGAAGTCACCTGGAAAATACTAAAATTATGCCAAGAAACAAAGGTTTTGTCGATGATTTTTAACATCTGTGCATTTACGGATTTTACTTCCCAGTAAAGGCACTTCACTCCCTGGTTTCAAGCCCTATCTCCTGGTTAGAGAGACAGCAGCTCCTGTTAATTGCAAGGTGACTGGTTTAAGATGAAAAAAAGAGGGCAGAAGAACCCATGCTTATGGAAACCATTCCAGGGCCACAGAGAAGCAGACAGAAAAGTTTACGTGGCTTTGGGAAACCCAGTAAGTAGGCTGGGATGCTGAAGTTGGAAGGCTTTCAGTTAACAAAACAGTAGTTGGAATAAGCCCATGAAAGGAAGCTGGATGCTCCTGGCAGCAATGCAGACCTGTGATTTCATGCCCAGCTAGGCAAGGAAATGGGCAGCAAGATCAGAGGCTATTTTGCTTTGGCTCCTAGGGAAAGAGCAGGTGTGGCCAAGCCAAGAAATGAGGCAGCGACAACGCACAATGGCTGGAAAGTGCAAGGATGGACTGGGTAACAGTATTCACACGGTTATTATCAAGATCAGCAATTACCAGACCTGGCTTTTCAGGGCTAAGTTACCAGTTCAAAGGCAGGCCACCCCAATGCTGAATGATGCCAGCTCTTTGCCTGAAGCTCCTCCTCCTCTGGAAAGGCTCCTGCCTCCCCTGCCAGCACTGACAGCAGGAGAGCAAAGGGGAGACCCAAAGCATATTTTATGTGTGGGGCCCTGCAGCTCGGAGGCCTGATCCATGGCTGGGACAGCACACTGCGATCCATATCTCTGCTCCCTTGAGATTAGCTCAGTCCATTAGAGCCTGATCCTAAAAATGCCAGCGTTGTGAGTTCAATCCCTGTACAGACCATTCACTTCAGAGTTGGACTTGATGATCCTTGTGGGTCCCTTCCAACTTGGACTATTCTGTGATTCGGTGACATCCACTCTGCAAGGGTAGGATCTGTGTGTCAGTGGCACCACAGTAACCTCAAAGAGGAACAGGAGAGAAAGAGCAGTGTACAGTAACAATCTGTGAGGAAGTGGGGCTAGCACAAGAAAACCTCTGATAGTCATTAGCTGCTGCCTAAATTCGTGCTGGCATTGTTTCTGATTTCCACCAGCATAAACATCGGAACAGGTTAAAATGGAGAGCCAAATCTTTGGATCATTGTTTTGGAGATCAATTGAGAAGAAATGCAGTAACAGTTCAGGAAAGGGTGGTTTTCATAAGGATAATTATGAGGAAAACCAAGGATTTTGCCAAAATGTTATCCCCAGTATCAACTTTAGGAAACTGGCTGAGCCTAAGGAGGGAACCTTGCCATCATATCCCATGTCAAGGACAGCTCTCACATCCCTACCCCATGTACACCAAGGGCTACAGGACAGAAGGATCCATTCTACAGTAGATCCTTGGGCTTTAAACCAGATGCACATGTGGAGCACTTGAGTTCAAGTAGTACCAGCTGTTTAAAATCCCTCTGTTTGCAAAGGAACTGCACCAAAGGACTCACTCCCTTTTGTTTGGAGACTGCAGCTCCTGTAGGTTAGAGGTAATGTCTATCTTCACTGCTTTGTGTTTGCCCGTCACCCAGATCCCAAAGTCCAAACAGCCAAAGGAGAACTGTAGTGAAGTGTCTAAATTTAACACCAAAACTCTGGAGGAATTCTTAACTGTCTAGGTCCACTGCCTGTCACAGCATCAGTTTAAGTGACACCACTGAACTTAATGGTCAGTATTTTTGGACTGGCAAGTAGACAGTTCCGTCAGCTTAGGCTCTTATTTCATGTCGCTCTCATCTTTGAGCATGGTTTGCTTTCATATTGCTGTGGATGCTGAATTATGGATTATAAGAGAATTTAAACTTCAGCTTTGTGAATTCCTTAATTTTTTGAATTTAGAGAAAAGTTTGCATGATCAGACAGCAGAAAGAAAGAAATCCATAGCCTTGAAAAGCCTCATTAGGTTAGAGTTGGTCTTTCACTGGAGGGAAGAAAGAAAGGTAGGACTTAAATAATGACTTTTCAACCCACAGGTTTCCAGCTGTAGAAATAGCCAAATTTATCATTTGCCAAAACACAGAAGAGGCAGTGAGAGAGCTCCTCTGGAAGGGAGGGTGGTTCCTAGTACCTCTAATGCCTGAGCACACTGGCTTGGCTGTGGTCCCTGCCACAGACGGCTGGGTGGTGGAAATCAGAAAGGGCCTAAAAATTCTTGTTAGCACTCTGAAGGTACAAGCTAAGGGGCTGCAGCAATTATGATATCTCTGTCTAAATAAAGGAAAACTAATCTCATCAACAAATGAAAACTCAGCCATGCCTGCGCTGCTCAACTTAACCAAACCTTGACATCAAGATAGCAACAGAGATATTCACAGAGCTTGAGAGATAACCACAGCTTTATTAAAAAGTGTTCCAGTCAATAAAATGGAGGTTTAAACCATCACCAGGGAGTCATTAGCAGCATACTTGAGATTCTAATGATGTTTTGCAGCAACAGCAAAACCATCTTTGTTCCTGGATAGCTAGAAATGCAGCTCCAAGAAAATAGCTAGAAATGCAGATGCAAGGAAAACCTTTGGAAAACTGCAATTTCTCTATAGGGAGATCTGTACCAAAGTGCCCTGCTGTGGCTGAGCACTATCACTGTGAGTCTGGGACTTTGACAAAGGAAAAGAAGCCTCTCTGAGGCACAGCTAACAGGAGCAGCCACATTTTGCCGTAGAAGGAAAAGCTGCCTTGCATGGGCAGGGAGTGCAATTGGGCAGGAGTGCACCAGGAGACAAGAGGTTGGGGAGCAGTGAGAAATCACACAGAGGATGATGGCTGAAGAGATTCAGTACTAGTTGCAGACCTGCTCTTGCATTTTTTTCCAGAATGTTAAAGGAATGGAGAGAGCAGGCTCTGGGGTGAGGACTGGAGTGCTCGGGTCTCACCAGTCACAGCTTTGCTTCTTCCACTCTCTGGGTCCCAGTAGCCACTTACCACATGCAAAATAAACCAGTGCTAGAGCAGGGCTGGAGAACATCCCACTGCAGAGGACAGCAGTGGCATCTGCTGCAGTTCAAAAGAAAAGCTGGAGGCAGTCCTAGAAGAAGTGCGTAAACCTCAAGTAATTGCTGTTTACAAAGCAAATACAGAAACACCCTACTGTCCATACCAAATCAAGGTGCCAAATCCCTTGAAGAGAGATTTGCACACTACAGTCTCACAGGAGCATGAGCAAGCTCTGGCTCACATCGATTTGGCTGTGCTGACAGAAGGATTCATTTAAAGCCTGACTATAGGTGGCATAGGTGTGCTCCTCCCCACTGCCTCCGCAGGGCAGAATGACCTTCCCTCTTCTCCCCAAGCTACACAATTACAGTGTTGAACTGTAGGTGCGTAACATATGTTGATGGGATTCCCAGGCTTGGTAAATCTGCCAGGTCCACTCACCTACACCCTCTTCTGCTTTGAGGGGAATGCTGTCCCTGTGAAACAGGTAAATTGCAGGTGTGTGCTTTTAGGCAACATGAATAGAAGCCTAGCAGGAGTTGCTAGACTCCTCATCTCTAGTACACAGCTTTCAGCCTCTCAACACTCCCAGCAGAAGCAATTAATTTCTGGGACAAACAGAGAGCTATCCCACTCCACAGATGTTTCCTCTTAGCTCTACTGGACTCGAGTCAATGAAAACGTGGCAGTATCTGCACAGTAACACATGGAACTTTCCACCAGCCCAGATGGGAACAGGGGTATTCTCAGTTGAAGTCTCTATTAAAATTCTGCTATTTTTGTTTGGAATAGAAGGGAGGGGTTTAAAGGAGCTAAGAAAATAGAAATTAGCCCTTAGCATGCCTGAGAACCACAGTCTCACAGATTTCTTGGCAGATACCATATCAACTGGGAGAGCTGTAGGACCTTTTACCCCTGTCAGAGCTTTGTTTATCCATCTGGGACATGAGCTGGTAGCAGGAAACCTCCAGGGGCAGCTAAGACCAGCTAGCAGCTCTGTAATACTTTTGGCTGAGCTCATTATTTATATCTCAGGGGTTGAAGCAGACCCCATCTGAACTGGGGTCACTCTCCACACCACTGCTTTTCCATGCCAACAGATGGGAAGCAGTGACATAGACGGAACAGGACCCCTTGAGACCCCCAATTCACTCTGTGCCTGCATATCCAGGTACAGAAGACCAGGAGGCGGACACACACGCCTAGGGGAGGCACTGCAGACCACTGCAGCACCATGCTAATTTACAGTGCTGCTCTGAGGAAGTGCTTGGCACCAAATCTCTCTCTTGAGTACACAGCCTGGAACTCAGAGGGCTAAATATCTGCTATCCTTATTAAGAAATGGGGAGGGAGTGCACATGTACTCCCCTCTACAGAGGCGTCAGTTCACACACTTGAAACACAGCAATGTTTCTTTTCCCACCACCATCTCCAGCTCTCATAAAAATATATTCAAAATTAAAAGGATCTGAAGAGAGGACAAGAAGCATCTTAACTGATGTAACTTGCAAAATGCTTGGACATCCTTCAGCTGGAAAGCTGTGTAGAATTACACTATTCAGGTTACAGAATTTGCCCCAAGTGTAACTCGGAGCAGCTTTTTGGTCTCCAACCACAAATCTGCAATAAAGCATTCAGAGAATGGCTGAGGTTCAAGACTTGTAGTCTCATTTACATTAACCATTTTCTGAAACATTGAACAATACATGATCAAAAAAACTGCCTGTAATAAGTCTAAGGTACTTTAAAGGTTTTTTTCACCCTTCAGTTTTCTTTCTTTCTATGTTTTTACAAGCAGCTTTGCATGGCAAGGAGTGCATCACAGCTACTGTAAAGCTGATGTCAGATTAGTATTTGCCTCACACAGAATAACTCTGCTGAAGTGATAAAAGACAGTATGTATACTCATTGTCACTTCTTGGCTCCACTACTGTGTAGCACCATTACAACCTACCTAAACCATTACTTAAGGTACTGAAAAAATCCCAACACTTCAAAATACAAGCCTTGGAAAAATTTTGGGGGACAACATATTTTTTTAACAACCTGTCTACTTGTTATACTGCTTGTTATAGCAGTGGTTACACATACCTGAAATACACCGTACTGTTGCAGTCACCTTGAAGAACTATGTGTAGGAGCTCTAGCAAAAGGACTGAAGAGATTTGGGAACCTTAAGCACTCCATATATTTTAATGTGATCATGATTATTAGTTTGAGTTTTAATATGTTCTGTCCTGTATCTACAGCTTTCCTCCAGCAAAACCCTTCCTTCCTTTCTCCCCACCAAACATGTTACAATCAAGTGAGTATTTTTAACCTGGTATTATAAAATTGAAACAGAAAATTCAGAAAATGTTGCTTGAGTAAGAGCTGAATAAGTCCAGGATTATTGTAGTAATTTCTGACATAAAGTTTGTTCAAAACATTCCTTAACGCTTGCAGATGAAATATCAGCTTCTTAAACAAAACTTCATCCTTTGACTCTTCCCATCTGTTGTCTCTTCCTATCATGCCAAATAAACACCTCATACTCTTTACTGGGCCATCCAATTGATGTAGGGAGGGAATCCACTACTTTCAACATCTGGTGATGTGACTTGTATTCATTTCTGTGAAGGATCATTATTGACAGCCACTATGCTTTTCCAGCTGAAATATCAAACTTCTAAAGATCAACTTAGTTTCCCATTTACCTTGGTCATGTCCCTACTCCTTAGCCAGAGCAAGATGTTTTGGCTGGCTTACTATAGGTAGAGCTCTAGGAAGCAAGGAAGTCATAGCATAGCCTGAGCTGGAAGGAACTCACTGGGATCATCAAAGTCCAACTCCCATACAGGACACATCAAGAGTCACACCATGTGCCTGAGAGTATTGTCCATACACTTATTGAACTCTGTCATGCTTGGTGCTGTGAGCACTTCTTCAGAGAGTATGTTCCAGTGCCCCACCACCCTCTGGGTGAGGAACCTTTTCCTGATATCCAACCTAAACCTCTCCTGACACAGCTTCAGGCTGTTCTGTGGAGTCCTGTCACTGGTCACCAAAGAAAATAGTTCAGTGCCTGCCTCCCTCCTTCCCCCTGTGAGGCAGCTGTAGACAAATCTTGGTTTAAAATATGAATTGGGAACTTGGGACCATGTGGTATTTATAGTAAAATTTAACCACATTTTATTCAAAGCATAGTAAGGTAATTTGAAGAAGATTTCCACCCACTGCTGCTCTCATTTGTGGCGCACTGGGAAGACAATCCCATATGCATTCTAGAACACAGCAGCTGGTTTACAGAAGTGAAACACATGCAAACAGAATGAAATAGAAAATACACCAGTTGCTCTGAAAAACAGACTCAAGCACTTCCCAGGCAACAGCACCAATTGCTGCTGGTGCACTTCCTAGGTGCCAGCAGCTACCCATATGGAAAGCATCTCAAATTTGCTTATTTGCCTTTAACTATAGCTTTCTTTATGCTAAGTAACATTTTGAAAGCCTCTTAGCCAGGAGGATGACTCTACTGGAACAAGAAAAATAACCTTTTCTTTATATACAAACTGACAAGATTGCACAATCAGTTAAAAACAGTTTTGAACATTTAATAAAAACTCATCCTAGAAATCCAACTTTTGGTCGTGAAGTCCCCAAACTCTCTTCTTCATCCAAAATCTTCTGAAGGGCTATGTGAAGTGACTTGCCTACTCTTTGTCCTGTCTGCAAAGCAAAGAAAGCAAAACAAACCTAAGACGTATGCTTATTTACAGGAAGACAACTCTTACAGAACACTTCCTTTTGACAAATATTTTCCCTTTGATGATTCATATACACCAGATGGTATCATAAAATATGCTTTTAATTTAGAAAAATAATGGAGGTGAAAGTTTCATTTTAACTTGATTAAGTTTTGGAAAAATGTACACACAAAGGCAGTGCTCTTATTCATCAGAGAAGCATTCCACAATCATTAATACCAGATCTGCGGAACGCTGGATCACCCAGGAATACAAATTAAATTCACATCAGGCATAAGCACATGTTCAAATTAGCCAGCACAAAGAGCATGAAGCAATATTCTATCAGCCAGAGGACAAGAGACCCCTGGCCAGCAAAGCAGTCTACTAAGAGAAAGTTCAGTAGACTCTTCTGAATGTGCTCAGAATCAGCAGAGTGAATTTAGACCAGCTGAACACCCTGTCCTATGGCCAGAGAAACCCAAAATGCACACTGGCTGCACCACCAAATTACTCTGTGGGCAGATCCTTCATATAATTCTGTCCTGTCTAACGATCTTAAAGGAGTTAATAGAACATTTTCTTTACAGAAATAAACTTCAGCAGTGAAAACCCAACAGGATTAGGTCCAGTGCTGACCTCTACTCATCCACACACCCAAGTATACTGTGGCAAGCTACAGGGCAAGGAAACATTGGGCAGTGGTGAACTAAAGATCTTAAGGCAGTGGTGCCCACTGGAGCTCTCCCAAGGTCTCTCTAAATGACCTGAAATATTGACGGCAAACAGAAATAAAGAGCCCATCCATCCCTAAAGAGCCAAAGGCAGATTATAATAAAACAAGTTTATTGGCTCCTGATCTATGCACTAAAGCTATGGGCTTGCCATACAGCTGACACAAAACTCTGTTTCACCTCCTGATGACAATTACTGAAAGCATGAACAAACCAGAAAATAAGCTACATTTTAAATTGAAGAGCCAGGTGCCAGAACATGGCCAATGGTACCAAAGGAAATTTGGGAAGAGCTTTGATGCAGCAGGGTAGCTGTCAATCCCAGACACCATGAGTCATGCTACAAAAATGTGGGGGGCAAAGAACAAGAACTATTACAGCTCTTGCACTGGGACAAAGATCACTGCAGCAGTCCAGAGTCAAGAGGGCTGATACACATTCTCCTCCTCAAGTGTAGGACAACATCACTCACCCCAGGTCACAGTGGGAACTTGAAGCACTCTGGTATTGACCCAGCACTGTGGCCATCTTATTCCTGCTTGCCTCTCCAGTGGATCGGATCATAAACTCGGTAAAAAAGAACCTGTAATGCTGGCAGCTTCCCAAAACTTTCCCATGAAACTCCCTTCCTAAGAGTTATGTCCTAGAATGTCTGTTGTCTACCAGTGAGGAAAAACTGAACATCCTCTGACCTGCAGCTAAATCATTCAGCAACAGAGGTGTCAGATATAGGTTACTCAGATCCTCCACTGGGAATTTGTTTTTCTTGATATCGCAATCAGGATGTTGAGTTTAAGGCAGGACCAAACAGATAATCTCTGACCTTACAGGAAACATCTTGGGTTTTTTTGTGATCAGCTTTATCTCTCACTCCTGTAGAGGAATTAGAAGTAACACCTCTCTACCCAGGTAAGGGGGATAAAAGGCATGTTTGAACACAAATAAAAAGCCCACTGCCAACACGGAGATAAGCACTCTGGATGACACAGTCAAGTGCCATATACTCAGTAATTCCCACTTGAGACCAATTGTTGTCAAACTTGCCTCCAACTTCTGCATTCCTCAGATAGATCCATGCAGAAATTAGCCCTGTGTCTCTAGGTAACAGAGCCAGCTTGAAGTATCTAATTTTCATTCTGACTTTCAAGTTCAAAACCCATTTCTGTCTCATGCTCAAGGCCAAACTCAGGCATGAGAATTTACACTGGAGAACAGATCTAAGAAGGGCCTGAAGAAGGGTTTAAAATGGATCTTATATGAATGCGGACAATATCCAGATACTAGTATTTTTATGAAGTAGGGGGAGATTGTAAACTCAATAAAAAAGCGAAGTAAAACAACAGTAAAATGAGAACAGTAAGTTTACCATAAAACAAATTAGTTGTGCTACAACGCCAGGCATGACCATCCCTATTTCAAACCACCATCCTAATTTCAAGCACCATCCCTACTCTTATAAGGACTTTACCATGTTGGAAGTTTTGCTCTTTAAGTCTTTAAAAGAAACAATGAAAGAGGGAACATGTTCTATAAAAATGCCCTCAGAGTTTCTCAACTTATGCTTTACTGTCTTACAGCTGTGAAGTACTTGCCTGAAACAAATATGAGTACTATACATTTCAGGCATCTAGAAGTTTTAGACAATGTCCACTCACATTAGAATCTGTTTCAAAGAAACTTCCTATGACTGTCACAAAGTCTCTCATCAAATCAAATCACCAAGGTCTCTGCTCTAAAAGCCCTTACTGAAGCTTTCAGTACACCCAAGCTCCAGTTCATCCAGTATCATTCACAATCAACTACTCAACACTGCTTACCTCCATCATTTCAAAAATACTCTCAGGATCCAGGCTACCTTTCCCCACCTTCTTCATAGAAGTGATGGCACCTTTACTGGTCACTGAAATAAGCAGGCTTGCCAAAGAACAGGCTTCTTCCTGAAGGGTAGCATCCACCACGTGCCTATATCCAATCTGCAAGTGACAAAACAATGCATTAGTTTGCTGTTCTCAAGGCTCCTCCATTGAGAAATCAAACTGTGAGTGGTAGCTTTGTTACTTATCTACAGCCTCCCATCCTAAAATCATGTGGCCTTTAGAATAGTCAGAGACTGACTTGATAGCACAGGATTTAAACAGCCTCTGACCCCAAATTATGGATACATAAACAACAGAGGTGAGATAAGCATGTCACTATTTCATACTGTTTTCCTTTCTACCATTCTTTTATCTGTATGAAACTCCATATTCACCTTTCCCTGCAACTCTAAGTATAGACTTTGCCCCCCTCTACTTGCAAATTATAATCTAAAGACTCAGGTGAGCCCTCATTTCATCAATGGTCCCTCTACTATTTACGCAATTTCCTTAAAATAAATGCCAAGCAAACTTTCAGGTATCTAAGCCAATCACTAACACTTGCAATAGAAAATGCAACACCCATAAAATCAACTGTGTTATCTGTGTCCTATGCATGGAAGACAAAAACCTGTTTGAAAGGAAAGGGATGGTACTGTACACATGAAAACTGAGTTCTGTACTCAGCAACAAATATCCAGCATGTAACTCCAGATCACACAACCTCGACTCCTGAACACAGTGACCTCTTGTTTTAACACACTGACATATCTGCTGCTCTGGATGTTAAGCAATGAGCAGATGAAAAATAACAAACAACTCCTCTGGATGCACGATGCATTTTAAGAATACATCACATAGAAACCTACAAATCAGAGGTGTAAAAAAAACCCCCTTATTCAGTAGAAGTTCTTAATCAGGAGGCAAAAGACAAACAAATACATACATAGTGGACACTGACCACTGCTGTAATTCCAATTTTATCTCTTGAGAAAAAATACAGTAATTTCACGACCACAAGACACACCTGACTATAAGGCGCACCCCCAGGAGTCAGTAAAATTTGCAACATTGTAGATCAGATAAGGCACACCCGTCTATAGGGCGCACTTTTTTTTTGCAGCGAGGCTCTGCCCCCAGATCCTCCTGCGAGGTTGCTGGCTGAGGCCCCGCCCCCACCCGGCAGCCATTGGCCCCCGGGCCCGCCAGGACCCGACAGGGGTGGCGCCGCGGGCCCCCGGGCCTGCCTCCATCCGGCAGCCATGGGCCCCCAAGCCCGAATGGACCCAACAGGGGTGGTGCCGCGGGCCCCCGGGCCTGCCTCCTCCCAGTGGCCGAGGGCCCCGGGTCCGCCTGGAACCGGGAGGCACGGTGCCGCGGGCCCCCGGACCTGCCTGTACCCGGCAGCCATTGGCCCCCGGGCCCGCCTGTACCCGGCAGGAGGGGCGCCGCAGGTCCCCAGGCCCACCTGTACCCGGCGGGGCAGGGGCGTGCCTGCTGCTGCTCCGTGCCGCCTCTCCGGGGCAGGGCTGTGCCTGCCGCCCCTCGGTGTCCCCTCCACGAGGCCGGAGCAAGCCTGCCGGGGCTCCTCCCTGCCTCC
>PYHW01009662.1:823436-865222 GCA_013186435.1 Turdus rufiventris | reverse complement strand
GGCAGGCATGTTCCAGCCCCGGGGAGTGGGGGAAGAGTCCCGGCAGGCATGTTCCAGCCCTGGGGAGGGCGAGAAGAGTCCTGGCAGGCTTGCCCCGGCCCCATGGAGGCGGCATGGAGTGGCAGCAGGCATGCCCAAGCCCTGTGGAGGCAGGGCGGAGCTCCACGGGGCCAGGGCAAGCCTGCCGGGGCTCCTCTCCCCCTCCACACGATTGGGACNTGCCTGCCGGGGCTCCGCCCCACCTCCACCTGGCAGCCATGGCCCTGCCAGCTCCCCCGAGGCTCACAGCTCTCACTTCCGGGTAGGCAAAAAACTTTGACCGTCAGGTAAGGCGCACCGGACTATAAGGTGCACCTCCGGATTTGGGGGAAAGTTTTAGTCAAAAGGGTGCGCCCTATAGTCGTGAAATTACTGTAAATGGCAGGTGAAATTAACAGAAACTGGAGTCTCCAGGCAGGAAGGCAGAAATTTGTCAGGCTTACTTTGCTTAGTGTGACAATACAGGGCACCTCATCTACATTAAGTCGAATACAGTCATAAGGATCATCAGACAGCTCAATCTCTTTCGTGCCTTCTTCATCCTCCAGAACACGCACTTTGGGTATTCTGTGGAAACAAACGATGCAGTCATTGCCAGAACACATAACAAAATACAACTTTTCTACAGTCACAACTCCAGGAAGTCCATGTTCTTCTAAATGAGGCAAAATGTTTAGAAGAACAGTACAGAATGTGATCAAAGTATTAACAACTCACTACCTAGACTTCAAAAAACATTGGAAGTGGGAAGATATTTAGGGTAAGATCATTGTATATATATCATTCAAACAGTTAAAATTTGATCTGTTTTTTACACTATTACATGGAGAGAAATTAATCTGAAACTTGCACAAATCAGTTACTAACAATCTTTTTTTATGTACAGGAATGCCATGGATGTACAGGAGACAAATTACTGACTGAACCCTTTTGTCCTGTGGTTCCCGACCTTGCAGACAACAGTAAAGTTGTCAGCATTACATCTGTTGCATTGCTTGGCAAAGGTGTGACATCAGTAGCAAATACAAGTAGCAAAGCTGTTCAGGAAAGAATAACACCTACTAAGGAGAGCTGGAGTAAAGAGAAAAGATGGCATTAGTAAAATCCTTTCTCTAGCAAGACGAGAAAATTGGCAAGATACTCTACTGTTCTAAGGACACATATACAAGGGATATGCAACATATCAGGACAAAGCAGTGTTGAAAACCCAGGCAGAAATCCAAGAAATGCTTTCTTCTCAGTTGTGAATGATGAGCTCTCTCACAAATGAGCTACACAGGCTCCTTATCAGTTGTACATACATTGTATTTGTGATAGCCATCTAATGGAAGTTTTATGGGATGATTTAAGGCAGTTTCCTTAGCATAATGAATGAAGTAATTTAAAACAACTTAGTAGAGGATGGTATCTCAAGCTGCCAAGAATGTCAGCATCTTATACACTCTCATTTATCCAGGTGCCTGATAGGATGGAATACTGACTGAGAGACTTGGCATTACTGGCCAGTAAAACACACACAGAGTTCACGCACACTGCTCTCTTTCACGCATTTGCACTTGAAAAGAAAATATTTCAAGATGTCCCAAGACAGCTAACTCAGTAACCACAGTCTGGTTTTATGTTAGTGCTTTTACAGTAGCATTTTGTTTTATAACTAGACTCTGGAGGTTACATTCTTCTATGCCCTCTGTAACAAATCTCTTATTTTAAAAGAGGAGGAGATAGGGACTAATTTAATGAACATTTTTCCCCACCAACACAAAGTGATTTTGATTGATCCTTGGAAGAGTATTTTAGTTATTTGTGGCTAAAAGTTGTAGTGGCAAATACCTCAAAACAGCTAACCTTGCTCAAGTGACAACAAACTCCCTACAAGCACACTGGCCTGAGCCAACCCAAAACTAAGACTTTGAGTAGGCAGAACAATTGTGATGTGCACTTTTTCCAGAAATGAAATTCCAAATGTTTTTCGACTCATCAGAAATGCATCAAAGCCTATTTTCAAGTTTAAAATAGTCCATCAGAAGTTGATGGAATAAAGTCACAAGGTGACTAACCCTCAAGCTACACAGGACAATGGACAAGACTGGACAACAGCCTGGTCAAGCAGGAGGTATACGTGCCAGAGTAGTGTTTAAAAAACAAGGCAAGATTTTAAGAAAATCTGTGTGATTAAGCCATTTTTAACTCCAGCCTAAAATAGCTTTGAAACCAGAATAGTGTTTGGTCTGCAAGAAAAAGTTGCCAGAATTAATATCTGAAAAGTGCCTGCAAGGAGCTTTTTTGGCCAAGAACAGATGAGAGAGGTGTAAATTAGAAATACTGCAAAGGCAAAAAGATCAGACACAAGCATCACAGTTGCATAAAAAGGGGATATATGGACACAAAAACTATGCAAAGTGAATGTAGCACAAAGCTTTTCCAGAACACTGTAGATTTCCTCTCCCACCTTGTGAGGATTTATCTGAAGAAATAGCTGTATATGTTTAATTTGCAACTTTTATTTTTCTATTTTGATTCCTGCAACTAATCAGGGCAGAGATCTGTACAGCAAGACTCAGTCATGTAACAAACAGTGCTCTTTCCCGTGTGTGCAGATCCAGATTTCACAAATACAAAACCAGTCCCACCCTTCCAAGCAGGCATCAATTCTGCCTCTACCATGCTGTGCAGCAAAAGCCTCAGTATCTGCAGGCTGTTGCATTATAGACTTTGTTGTTTTTGTAACTTGCCTATTTTCTGCAGCCTTGGTTGCAATTAGGCACATTCCACAGGACCAAGTTTAATGTCCAGACACAGTAGCTAACCGCGTATTTTGCAAAATCTACTTCCATCATTAATAAATCCATCCTTAAACATCTGGGAGATGTGGATAGAACAAAGTCAGGTATCTGCTATCTTGTGCACATGATCTTGATTGTAGTTTTTAGAACTCAATGAACAATACAAACCTGTGAGGAGTAAATATCCCCCCCTAAACCAGTTCTATTGTCATTCTTCCATGCCTGAAGGGGAGAGAATGAGTCAGGTCAGGCATTCAAAGGATTTAAATCCCATAAATATTGTGCAAAATTCCTTAAGTCATGATGTTGGATTTACTTCGGTCTAAAGCATGATGTGTCCACAGATATTACAAAAATGCTTAGAGCAAGATTTTAAATTGAAGCTGAAGTTTTCAAATGCCTATGTGAATATCTAAAATATTGTAGCTTCAAAGAAATAACAGCAGCTTGAGCTCCCTGCTCTTTGTTCCAATGCTCTAGTCAAGGCTGGCAAAGACCTGAAAACACTTAGAACAAAAACCTGGTTGTAAACAAAGTAGGAAAAGAAAGTAAGAGTCAAAGAGGGGACACATGTTGAACACAGTTCAGAACACTTAATCTGAAACAATCTTCAAACTGATGTCTTGTTTGGGGAATAATATTTTATGGAGAACAGGCAGCTACTCGTAACTTAAACAGCCTTGTGTCAATCCAAAGAAAACCCAGCAGATACAAAGGGAAAGGGAGAGGAATAGTGAATGAGGACAACAGGTTTTCACTTTGAATTTCACCTCTTGACTGTCTGGGCTTGCATGTACTAGCATTCCCTGCTCAAATCAATAGGGTTTTCAAAGTTAAAAAGTCAATAGGCTGTGTCATACTGTACCACATTTTGAAATGATACTCAACTTCAACAAGACTTGCAATGTTTGCCCACAGTTTAGAGATTATATAAAGGACGCAGTTGTCAGAGGAATAAAAATAAGTAAGAAACATTAAAATAATTACACCCTCCATCATGTTGTCCATGCTCCCAGAGCAACAGATTTTCTTCTATTCACTTATTTAATTCATTACTTTTTATATGATCATCTCTCTTTATTCTGGTTAAAGTAAGAAAAAAGACCTTGTTATCTTACAAATAAAGTATGAGCTGTGGATCTGCAAAACAACTCACATGGAGGTAACTGTTTTAACTATATGACTTCTGCATCCTGGCAACTCACACACAGAAATACAGGCATTTCTTCTTTTTACTGTAATGCCAAGTCATTTGTGAGTCATTACATTTCTAAAAGCATTTCTTAATGTTATAAAAACAATCCACTGTTAAAAGTTACTGCCAAGAACTTGATTAACATGAGAAATTTCTCAGCAACACATACAACTTCTAGTCTCAGATGGATAAATCTCCCCTTATCTCTGTCAAAGTGTTTATAACCTGATATACTGCCTGTCTTCAAAAGCCTATTTTCCTCGTTTTTTTGCATATACTTTTCCAGATCTAGTACTGTGCATTGATTTCCTGGTAAATAAGCCAGAACAACACTAGTGACTAGCAGATCTCTAATTTAATGCTGAAGAACAATTTGAGATCTACTTTAAAAACATTTATGCTTGTAAGAATCTAGGTTTTGCACCTCTACCAGCTATTTTTGCCATGTAAGTTTTTTAGTAAAGCTGTTCATTAGGTTGTTTTTCTCAAGGGTGCTACAAAACTCTGTTCCCTTTCACCTATTGATAAAGAAGATAAAAACAATAGAAAAAATAATAGTGAGTCTTATTAAAACAGAGAAGATTTGCATCATTCATTCTACTAGATTTTATTTTCCTATTCTTTGGATTAACATGCATGGGGCAAAGTTCTTTTAAAGATATCGTTTTCCCTTCCCTTCTCATTACCACTTTTTTCCTCTTGGTTTTAAAAAAGAACTCTAGGCTGACAGTGAATGAGAACAAAATCAATAGTGGAATAAAAGTGGAAAACCAGGGCTGATTACAAATCAGTTGTCACACCGACAGAGGGCTTCTTATACAGAATCATCACATATCAGTAAATACTTCTTATTTCAAACCCACAAGGCATCAGCACCAAGGCCTCCAACTACTTGCAACAAAACTACATGGTTAACAGTACTTTTCTGGATCTGGCTACAATAGTTATATTGGAAACATGATTGTGCATAACATGCAATGTGACACTTGATCACTAGAAACTGAATTAAAATAACATTAGTTCATGGTGCTTGCATGCAAATGACTGCCTTGTATCTGAATGCAAGCTGTCTTGGGTACTTCTTATTTAAATAACTAAGCATTAGAAATGCTTTATTCACAGAGAATACTTCTCTTCCACTTCCCATGCCACTTCCACCCACATGAAATAAGATCTGTGCTTTACCTTGTGTTAAAGAGAGCTGCCTTCACTGCGATAGAGATTGCATCAAAGATGTTCCCACCACACTCCAATAACTGGGGAGCAAAAGAAAAATTTCTTTAAATCAGGCTAGTGCCTTTAAATGAAGCCTTTATTTTATTTAAACCTACTTGAAAAAGAAGAAAACTAATTACCATTACTAATTTTTTTAAAAACGCAAAGTTGTCTTTAAAGCCTATATATGAAAAGAAACAGATAGGAAATTAAGATTTCAACTAACTGTATTATACATGCAAAATAGAAGAGTTAATGCACGGCATAATAAAATTAATGATAAAATTTAATAATAGAAGCTGAAATGAAATCACCACTGTTCTTAATCTTCTTGTGCTAAGGTTCTGAACTAGACTATGGCCAGAGTACCCTTTATAAACTCATAACATTAATTCTTTAGTGTTAACTTAAGCCAATCCACTTTCTATATTTCATTTCAAAGAGGAGCCTTTTTTAAAATATCAGATGGATAAAACCAATTGGGAGAACTGCTTTCACAGAAGAAACACACACTGTCACCGAGAACATGGTATGAAAAGCTAGTTTTATAAGGTGCAGTTAGGAAGGTACATCATGATTAATTCTCTTTATGGGAAAATCATCATCAGGTTTGTCTCATAGCCAAAAGTGATCTAAGGAGAGCCTGATGTCAAAGTCTATTTCAAATGAGTGTTATCAACAGCTGAGGTGTGTGGTCGGAGCCTAGCTCAGCTTCTTCCCATGAAGATCAGGAGAACAAAATTCAAAGGAAAAAGCAGCACTGCATACAAGATAAAAAGGGAGGGCTCCCACAACCACTAATACCTTCTGCAGGCTGCCAGACAAGTCAGAGATGTGTCTGTCCGTAGCCTACTGTCACATCTCTGAAAAGCTCAGCTCTCAGCTGCCAGTACTATTTCCTGAGAACACACACACAGAGCAGGCATTTGGAACTACTTCAGCAAGAACATATGGGTGCTTCTCCGTGACATGAATCTACGCTGTATGATGAGAGCAAAACGCGATTTGCAATCCTGATTGCATTGATTGTTCTTCAAAATTTATTTAAAAATGAGATAAACTCCTGCACAGGGAGAAAACCATAAATGTAAAGACAATTACTTTTTATGAAGACAGACTGAAGAGCATAAAAAGAATAACAAAAAGTTGGGATAATAAGCTAAGTACAAAGGTGATCAGATTATTTCTTTGCAAGCAGCTGCTGGATACAAAGAGGTTAATTTTCCCCTTTCAGTCATTATCAGATTTTACTTGATAACACAATAAGCCCCACAATATCTTTGTTATTAAAAGACAATAATGGGACGTGTCTGCACTGTTGCTAGGCTTGTATTCAGGCTGCTCTTCTAAAGCCTTCTCTGTGCTACAGTGGCTCCTAGAGGCAAGGAACACTACCCGCACAGAGCACGGTGCAACAATTCCTTCACAAAGAAATGAACACTTTTCTCAGCTGAAGCACCTTGTACTAACATTCCCCTATTTATTTAGTTATTTTTAGAACTAAGAAAGTCTGTACAACTGTGAGTTATGGGAAGCAGAGGGGTCTTCTCTGCTTTTAATTTACCGATATGCAAGTGAAAAAGTTACGGGAAATAAAAGATAACACATTGTAGACCTCATCTTATTCAGAGAAGGTTTTCCTCCAAAAGTAGAGATTCCTAACTTCTTTTTAATCAGACTGTGGGTGAAGGGGAAAATAGAAAACATGAGGAAATCCTGGAAGGTGCTCAGTAGTGAACTGCAAAAATTTTAAGAGAACCTAATGCACCCTGTCCTCCTGACACACAATCTACTGTGACAGGGTAGGGAATGATAAGAGATTGCACACTTTGATTCTCCTTGCCTAGCCCAGCAGGTTGCTGGGGCAAGTTATGGGGAGAAGGCTATACATATATACCAAAACCCACTTACAAATGCCTAAAAGCTTATTTCTGACACCAGTGGCTTGCTTGGAAAAGGAAAGAAATTGAGAGAAACACAGACAGAGTGTGAACAGGCCTTGGTGGTACTCCACATTGATAAGCTACTACTTGGAAGTGGAATGCCTTCCATTATTAAGGAAGAATGCAAATATTCTGAAAAGTCAACATATATATTCTTGACCTTTGAAACATGTATCTCAATTTGTCCCTATGTCTGCATCTTTATGGTGTGCATGACTGAAGGTTTTTTTTTTTTCCCGCAGGCTGACTGTACAGAATTACTGCACATCCCAAGTACACTGACCACTAGAAAATATTTGAGAGATTTTTTAAAATTGATATATCTGCATGACTGAAAAACAAACTACTTTCTCTTTTAAGGTTGCACGTCAAATTTTGTTTACAGATCAAGAACTGAATATAGATGTTCCAATCAAAGCGCATATGGCTAAATTGTGTAGCAATGGAGTATTTCTGGGCTCATAACATTCTTTCTGGATCTTTGTCTTTTGGAATGAGAGATGTCTGGACAAGTACCTTCACACCTGACTGCAAGATATCAGTATTTTCAGTGTTACGACAGATTTAAGGTTTATTTTCCCTCCAGTATAACTATGCAACACAAACACCAATGTAAACAATTTCCAGGAATTCTGAAGGAAAGTATCATCCAAAGGACTCTCTGTGAGTGTTGTTTTTATACTCAGAATTTGTCTCCCTCAAATGACAAATAATATGAGTTGTTCCTTATATTAGCCCAAATGTCATCCTTACACCACACCCTATAAAAATCAGAAATCTATAAAAATGATTCAGCAACAGCAGCTTCAGGAAAATCTGTAGGTGTTAAGCACCTACATTAAGTATACACTATCACATGTAATATACATGTCTACGGTTTAGAAAATATTTACAAATATGTAACAAAACTGAAAATACAGAGGCCTAAGGTGGAAAAAAAAGGTTGGGGTGGAACAGAGTAAGAGAGAAATGTTAACAGTATCTTGTTCTAACTGTACCAACAGCTCTTCAATGTCTCACACACAAAAACCCTGCAGAATATAACATTAAAAAGACTCATGAAGTTTAGAGTCATAACTATGAACCTGCAACAGATTCTTTATTGGCACTGTAAAAAGAGCTAAATGTAAAATTCCTCACATAACATATACCCTGATGTTGATAATTTTGATACAACTAGTAGCATGAAAACACAGAGGCTGTCATGAAGGCTGTTTTTTTTTTGTAACTGTGGACAATCAACAAATCTGTCCAGGAAGACAGATCTCATACAAAAGCTAGATCTCAAACAAAAGCAATACAGAACGGTGTGTGTATTTATATATATATATATATATATATATATATATATAAATATATACATACATATGTGTGTGTGTTTATATATATGTATGCATATATATATATATATATATACAGAAGCAGACAGCTCTATGAAAGTCTTTGTTTATGCAGTGCCTACGCAATGTTAAGCAGCATGTTGCTTAAATAAGCACAGCATTTAATATTCTGTAGCTCTGCTTGTAATTACCTAGTAACTAAAGACCTCAGTGTGATTTCTCAGAACTAGCATTTCATTGTCCATTAAACCATGCCAAGCTGCAATAAGCCAGTGACTCGGGATGTTAAAGAACTCAGCAGAGGTACATATTCCATCATTTTGTTGCTGGACTGTTGTACTGTATCTACTATAATTAGACTAATGCTGCTGCTTTTTAAATACCTAGTGAACTAATTTTCACATTTATTTAGGTGTTAGTCTAAATGTTCATGTTTTGTTCAACAAAACCCTGAATTTAATTTTCTGGCCATAAAGCATAACATTTTGCACATTATTTCACAGACACTAATGGATTGCTGTAACATCCCTTAACATATTTTCACTTCCAAATTTGGCAAACAGAAACTCAACTTTGGACCAATAAGTATTGGAAATAATGTCTAGGAGAGTCTGCCCTGCAGATTTCTATTGAAACTCCCATGACAGAGTGTTTTAAATGCAGTATATTTTAGAAATTGAGCTGCCGCCTGCATCGTATTTGTACAAATTCAATTTCCATTATTGTCATGGGGACAAATATTCAGTTTATCATCTATGTTTAATACATGTATACAACTTTCATCAAAAAGCACCTAGGCTAAACCTAGCTTTTGCCAAAAAGTTTCTATTTCACTTTAGTAAATTAGTAGTGATAAGAGCACAAAGAACCAGACAGATGGACTGTTCTGTTAGGGATAACATACACACACGATAACTTACATTAACTTGAACAATATATTTCCTATTACATCTAGCTTAGAAGAGAAGTTTACCCTTCTTTAGTGGCAATTTCCTTATCAGTATAAGATCACTGATTTTTATCTGAGACAGATTTGGAGTATTCAATGTTTTATTAGTTTTGCAGTGGAACAGCAGCATCAAGAATAGTAGAAAAAGATCAAGCTGAAATTAGTGATTAACTACTGGAACTAGATTCACAAGAAAACTTCCATCCATGCTGTGATGCATTATATCACATTATAAGAGCTTTTTTTAAAATAAGAAAATACAGAAGGTTATGCTAAGTCAGTCTCTGCCTTAGATATATTTTGCTGACTCTTAGTTTTAATTTCTGTACTTACCAATACATCCACATAGAGAATCCAGCAGTGCTCTTTGGGATTAATACAAAGGGATTTCAAGTCTACAGTGTTCTCACAGCTGAATACTCTGTACAGAGTATTTGCTATATCTGTGCCAAGTTCTTCTCCTCCCCGGCCTTCCAACTCAGGAGAATTTGAAGAACTAGATAAAGAAAAAAATAATACTTTCACTTCTGAAACAGCAAATACAGTAATTTCACGACTATAAGGAGCACCCTTTTGACTAAAATTTTCCCCCCGAACCCAGAAGCGCGCCTTATAGTCCGGTGCACCTTATATAATGGACAAAGTTCGGAAATTTGCAAACCCGGAAGTGTGAGCTGCGAGCCGCCGGGGGAGCTGGCAGGGCCACGGCTGTCAGGTGGAGGCAGGGCCGCAGCTGCCAGATGCAGGGGGGCCTGGGGGCCCATGGCACCCCAGCAGGCATGCCCTGGGGAGGTGGGGCGGAGCGGCGGCAGGCATGCCCCAGCCCCGTGGACACGAGGCAGAGTGGCGGCAGGCATGCCTGGCCCCGGGGAGGCAGGGCAGAGCAGTGGCAGGCATGCCCCGGCCCTGCCGGGTACAGGCAGGCCCAGGGCCCCATGGCTGCCAGGCTGAGGCAGGGCCTGGGCCAGCAACCGCGCGGGGGGAGCTGGGGACGGATCCTCGCTGCAAAAAAAAAATGCGCCCTATAGTCCGGTGCACCTTATATAATGTACAAAGTTGCGATATTTGCAGACTCTCGGGGGGTGCGCCTTATAGTCCGGTGCGCTTTACGGTCGTGAAATTACTGTACTAAAAAAATATTTCTTAGATATAAAGCAATAAAAGTATCCAAGGATTTATTTGTACAAGAATATGCATCCTATCTGAAAAGGAATTATTTCAGTTTTGCATAAGAGAAGGTTTTGTTGCAGATAATATACTGACATTTTGCTACAAATACGAATACTCACTAAATCCCACTATTATCTTCAGTTCTCCATTATAATCAAAGTAAAATTTGGTGAATTCTCTCAGAGATTATTTCTTAAGCACTGTTACCCTCTATTACCTCAGTTCTTTAAAGAAGAAAAGTGGAACATTTGTACTAAGTTCACAACAGCCACCAAGACAGCCGAGAAACACTGAATGTTAAATTATTAAGAGTGTGGCTAAGAAGAAAAAGATATGATGATATGACAAGTAGAATTTAATAGAAATTTCTTTTAAGTAACATGACTGCCTGACCTTAATTGGTGATTTCTTTATTGAGTGCATTGTCTGCTATCAAACTCCCCAAAGAAAGCATGTTGTTACTCTCTGCAGTTTATGGAGAACAGCAAGTAAGTAACATCTTTTCCTGAAGGGATCTGACAAAATGTGTGGTCTTTACTTCCCTGATTCCAACATAACAAAGTATTTATGAGCAATCATGCAAGAAAGTCCTTCAGTGCTAGGGCCTAATACATAGCTCAAAAATTTCCAACAATAAAAGCAAACAGGCCTAAAAATATCACCAAAACCCAAAAACATAAAAGCCAAACCAAACTAACCAAACAAAAACCACCCCAAACCTAAGAAAATGCCTTGCCTCCAAAGAACAATAAAATAGAACAGAAATGTCCAGAGATGCATATACAGCAAAACAATGAGCAAAGATTCCAAACCCAGCCTCTGGTTTATAGAGAGGGCAAGAATATTCTCAAGCAGTGGACCTGTAGCAGCATTGCAAATCTTGTTTCAAAATAAACCAGTCAGATCTCCACCAAATTAATTGCTCATTAGAGAACATATCAAAGGAAGTGATTACACAGAAGTAATTTTGGTCTGTTCAAAATCTGTAATGGCCACACCCTGTATTGTCCTGGTGGGGCAAATCAACAGGGCAAATTTTTCACATATGTTCTGTGCCCATATGATGATACAAAACCTTAGTATACCAGGAATACAAATACACAGCAGAAAACTAAGTCTTGGAATATAATCCCCACATCTTTAAAAAAAACAAACAAGCCCAAACAACTAAAGATTCACATTATCAAGGCTTTACTTAAACCATCAAATGAGCTGTGCCAACAATACTGCAGAATCCATAAGCTTACATATAATTATCTACTGTTATCCTTACCTCACAATAATTCTCCCAACTTGCTGTTTTGCAGAGTTGATGAAAACTCAGAATGCCAGGAAGAACTACTGGATTTTATAGAAGTTATTTGCTCCTACCAGAAACAAGAAGCACTATACATGCTTAAAAATACAAAGAAACATTACTGCCAATTAAGCACTGATCTATGCTTCCAAACTATATTTGCCACATGAATAAGTATTGCAAGTGTGGCACACAACATTACTCAGGGTTATTAGACACAAATTTTATAAGACAGAATCTTATCTAAGTATAACTCAGTGCTGAGTCAGGTCTTCAGGTTGTATTAAACAAGCACTTAGCTGTGGAAGCAGCTTTTATGCAAGTTAACAAGATCATCCTGTTTAAGCCATTCTGTTTAAGTCATAGTTATGCAGACATTATGATCCCTAAGGCAAGTTGCAATGATTATGAAAACTTCAATCTATGCCTCATTATTATTTCTAAACACAGTGTTTTTCAAATGTTGCATTTTTTATTACAAGTGGATACTTTCTTTGACTCAGTAGAAAGAACCTAAGACTCAACTGGAATACCACTTTACATTTCACTGCATCTTAATTCCATTATTAAATTTCCTTGCAATCAAAGTGAAATAAAGAAGTAATGTTAACAGGATATTATTATAACTATTTGGTAAATACTCCCTCTAATGCCTACAGACTATTGCAGTAATTTATACTGGGCAAAATTTGGAGAGGGGGCATCTTAACACACTAGAAATTGATGAAAAACATGGCTTATGGAGCACAGAAAGAAGTTAGTAGTGGTACAGAATTTCTACGCCCAAGCAGCAAGTAGCTTTCAAGACTATCAAAATAATTTCAGTGTCACATTGCCTAAAAATCTAAGATTCCTGCGAAAGCATAAAGATGCTTTTACCACAGATCTCTACTGAATTTCAAAACTCTTCCTGTTACCAGTCAAAATCTTTCTGTTGCAACAGTTAAACACTTCCTACCTATTGCTCAGGCCATTAACATACTGTAATCTACAGATGGTCAGATCTGGACAAATATATTCCTTGCTGCCCTAATTCCACAAACAAAATCTGATGCATTCAAGGGCTTCAGATGTCTGCTTCTCTTGCTGTTTCTATTTCTTACAGTTTAGAAGTGACAAATCAGATCAGCCACAAAACTCAAATGTCAGAAAAGCAGACATAACACTCTTTCAACATCAAGGGCCAGGATGAATGTCTTCTCCAGGGATGACAGGCAGTAAAAATACCACACAGGACATAGAGTTGTTTTATGACAATTAATTTCTAGGGTTACAAATCAGTGCCCCAAAAATCATCCCTGCAAGAGCCTTGCATTAAAGTCTGTCTCAAAATGGGACTAAGTGTGCTCCTCAGATTGCAGGTAAAGGACTCAGAGCAGAATAAAGAGAAATTGAAGTTTGGAGCAGAGAACTATTCACATGATCCAGCAAATGATTACTTGCATCAGTAAAAGAAACCATGAAAGTTTAGGGAAATAAGCATTTTAAGATAGTAATCACTGCACTGAGTTTTTATTATTAGCTTCTACAATTTAAAAGCCAAATAGAGCACACAGGAACTTCACCAGAAGATTCAGGATATCGAATTATGCTCAGTTACTACCAAATTATGCTCAGTTACTACCACCCAGTGGCAGTCTGGAAAACCATCACGATACTGACAGCAGCTCATTCCTCTTGACAGAGAACAAGCTGACTCCACTTTTTGTCTTTCACATCTTTCTGGAAGCTAAAGGACACCTTTCCTCTTGCCACAAGCATGAGACAAGTGATTACACTCCTCTGAAGATCAGGCCCTTGTCACAGAAATTAAAGATCACCAATTTCCTGAACTGACTAGATCCAACTCCCAGAATACTGAGGCACATCTCCCTCCCCTCTCATGAAACATAGATTAACAGAAAATGCAACCTAACATTGATCTAATGTTGAAGTTTTTCTAGTATCTCTTTACATACACAGGAAGTGTGACAGAATTGCCACATGTCCACAAATGACTTTTCTTAGGAGGGAAATGTCCCTGCTGTCCATGGACTTTCTTCATATAGAGATAACCAGGAAAAAAAAACCAGAACAGTAAACACATACCATTTAAGACACTTCATACATGAGTTATAACAGCATGACCACATTCTAGTTGATCATCCCATCTGATAATTTTAGAATAGCAATTGTAAACAAACTATCAATTCACAGGTGAGTGCTTTCCTTTAAAGTATAAGTTTCCACAATTAACTAGAGCATACTGATTCAGAGAGGCAGCCTTAGATAAGGCTGCATAATGTGACATACCAATGTTAAGAGAGATATAGACAGTTAGGTCAGAAAGATTATCAGATACACACTTAGTAGCTCTCATACCTTAGCTTTAACAATGGTATATTGGCTTAATGTCAGAGTAGCAACATTTTTTTGTTTTAAATAAAAATGAAAAGAGATGTCACATGCAAAGCAGCCAACTTGCCAATGCCAAGGCTTTTATGATAGCATACCAAAGCACTGTAAATCATAAAGAACAGTTTTGGGTAAGTCCGCAAGACATAGATACTGTAGTTTCAGGCTGCAGACAATCTAGACTAACAGTGAGATGCTACTGTGCTCAGAGCAACCTGAAAACAAAGAGTTCTCAGTTTTCTTCTAGCTTCTTCCATAATTCAAACACTATGAAGACTATAAGGATAAAAACAGTCCACTTGTAGAAAAATGCAAGAAATCTTAAAATTAAAACCCTTTTAGTTAATGATGGATGGATTCACTGATAAATTTCTAGTTTTTGAATCTGAAGTTTACACTGAGGATTTTTCTTTTTTTAAACAAAAAAAGAGCTTTGTACAAAACATACTTCAAACTTTTTCCACTGCTTTCACAGACAAAGCAAGCAAACCTTCAACTGCAGTTAAAGTACAGACTGTATTGGTCAATTCTTTCCTTCCAACTTACTTTTTTTGAAAGAGATTTTCTCTATTTTATCATGGTGAAAACAACAGCTGATATTTTAGTCCTAAAGTCTGATTACAACCGTGTATACTTGAACCATTACTCTTTTCCAGCTGCAGTGACGCTTTGTAATTTGGGAATGTTTTATTTAACCTGTTTTCATTATTTAACTTCTGCTGATTTGCTTCTTTTGGGTTTGCAGAACCAGCAAAAAATTCTTAACATTCACTGCTACTGAAACAGTAAAATAACTTGTTTCTATTACTCAAACTCCTAGAGGAGGTTAGTGGAATGAAGGCATAAACGTCTGAAGAATGGCAAGACCATTTATTCATTATAGTAATTTATTCCAAATATCAGATCTATTTTATTCTTTTCCAGAATACTAACCAGTCAACAAAAAATTCCAGGTAACCTTCATATGGTTTCTCCAACTTCGGTGTCCCCATTTCAGCTTTTATGCCTACCAAGATATCAGTTTCTCCCTATTAAGACAAAAACACATCACATAACTGGAATTATAATTACAAAATTATTTATTTTATTTGTATTCCTATGGTAAGCTGACATTTCTACCTTTCAGTTACCAATCATTCTATCAGAATGAATTTTTTTTTTAGTGAACAAAAGGCTTTAGAAGGACAATATTACATGCAAGAAGATTCTTTAAATAATTACCGTACATATTACCTTTCTCTAGGTAAAAAAGACACTCCTAATATCGAAGACTACTTCTGCCATTTTGGTTCTGTAAACAGATCTTTCTGCAGAAACTTCATAATGGTGCACGGTACATTTATCTTCTTCACAGTCAACACGTCAGAAATAGTTTTGCTTCATTTTAAATGAATAGAAATTTTTGTGCCCCCCCCCCACCCAGGAACCAGGCACAACAGCAACTTCAGTTTTCAAGATTACATACTAGATTATTAGATTATTATTCAGGTTGAAGGCTGTCCAGGCACTTTACAGTAAATCCAGTTCAAGCCAGCCTGAACTAATTATATATCCTGTCATTATTTCCATTTCCCATAGTTTCAGTTACTGCTATACACATACATGTTATTACACACACAAACCTATTTACAAATAGCATCAGATTAACTAGTCACATGAACAAGGAATTTAATCAGCAAGGTACTCAATCCCTAAGAAATTTACCTACCAGCTTTACTCTTGCAGATCCACTTGTGTTTGATACAACATCTGTTTCTACTTCTGCACATCTGTAGTCTTCACAGCCTCGACCATCTACACGAAGGTCTTCCTAAGTATGACAATCAATATATTGCACTTAAGGGAATCATTAATGAAATGTAAAAACAAAACAAACAAACAAAAAAACCCTCACCACAACCCAAAAACTCTGTGACTCTAAACTTTCCTTCTCTTATACCAAATGCAGCAGTAAAGAGGATATAAAAGCAACAGCTAGTAGTTTCACCATGGAACACAAAAGAACCAACTATAATTTTTCATTTATATCTCATTTATGTAGAGCTTGCAATAAGCAATCTGCAGGTAGGCATGAATTTCACGAAGTCCCTCTAATTCCCAAAAGAAGGCTTCAGATTTCAGAACTGTAAAGGTCATGGCTTTCAATGGTACTTTACCTAACACAACACAGCTCTTTTCTGGGATAGGCAGGTTCTGAACTTTTACATCAGTAATTAGGACCCCAGCAGATAAAAATAATACACTGGCATTCCAAAAGCTTTCATCCATTTGTATTCCACAAACGGGTATTACGCATCTTCTGATAATATACAGCTCGCTCCCATAAAAACAGGTTGTTTTTCAGTAAATTTCAGCAAGGATAAAGTTATTTTATCTTTGGGCTTCTCCTCTGACACCTTTCACTCTTCCTCTTTTGTCCACTCACATTCCTTCGCTAAGTTACAGGCTGAAACTCTATCCAATGGCAATAACTCGAGGAAGAGCCAGGGAAGAGAAAGGAAAAAGGAGCAAATGGGGACAGAAGAAGGATATTAAGCTCTTAGAGAGCATCCAAAGGAAGGCAATGAAGATGGTGAAGGGCCTTGAAGGGAAGTCGTTAGAGGAGATGCTGAGGCCACTTCGGCTGTTCAGCCTGGAAGAAACTGAAGGGTGACCTCACGGCAGGTACAACTTCCTCGTGAGAGGAAGAGGAGGGGCAGGCACTGATCTCTTCTCTGCGGTGACCAGTGACAAGACGCGAGGGAATGGTCAGGAGTTGTGTCAGGGGAGGCTTAGGCTGGGCATCGGGAAAAGGTTTTTGACCTGGAGGGTGGCTGGGCACTGGAAAACGCTCCCCAGGGAAGTGGCCCCAACACCAAGCTTGAAGAGTTCAAGAAGTATTTGGGCAATGCTCTCAAGCACATGGTGTGATTCTTGGGGTGCCCTGTGCAGGACTAGGATCTGGACTTTGTGGGTTCCTTCCAACTCAGCATATTGTATGATTCTGTGAAAACAAATCCACGTCCCGCTCTCAGTCCGCTTCCCGTTCCGATGCTCAGTGTGCTCTGATTACTACTCCAGAGGTTCGCGCCGGGATGCAACAGTGGAGGGCTCCCTCCTTCCCTCCTTCCTTCCCTCCCCCCTCACCTCCCTCCTCCCCAGCCTAACTCCGTCCCTGCCGCCCGGCACCCGCTCCCGGTACCTGGACGCCGTGCACGATGTAAAGCTTCTCCGCCTCACTCAGCACCACGGACGCCATTCCCGCCGCCTCCTGCCCACGCCTGCGCAGTGCCCCTCTTCCTGCCTGCCTGCCCTCCTTCCATCCGCCCGCCGCCGGCAGCTGCCGGCTGTCCAGAGCTGGTGCCCGCCCAGGTGGCACCGGCCCCTCACAGCGGGGTCTCCCTTTGCCTTATGGCAAAGCAGAGGGTGCAGCCGGAAAGCCACAGAAGCCTTTCACGTGGAGTAGGCGACGCGCTCTGGAGGCGGTACCCACTGGGCACCCCGCATCCCGGAAAACGTCCCGTCCAAGAAGCTGACCCTCGCGGTAAAACCAAAGCTCCCGCAGTAGGCTGTGGAAATATCCCGGTGCTCAGAAATACATCGCGTAGTCATAGTCCTCTGCGTTTCCTCATTTTCCTTGCGGAGTTTTTAACCTCAGAAAGGTCCATGCGAGGTGCGTTGCGCGGGGAAGCCTGGTGCGGGAGCAGGGAAGAAACCAAATGCTTTCCTTAGGAGATTCTCTTGGTCCTGTGCCAGATATCGCTGGGAAAGTGGCGTGAGAAATGTGATTAAAAACTCACACTATATATTAAAACAGTAATGAATGGTTGGGGTTTTTTTTGACGGCCTTAATTGAAAGTTGCATAACAGTTATTAATGTAAGTTTGCACGCCTTTTAGCACAGCTCCTGTGTATAATTTTCAGAGTATTTTAAAAGATGCTATCTTGACTTCACGCTGATGTTTGCTTGGCTAAAAATGATCTATGGCTCCCAAGGATTGCACAGCACACTGTCAGAGTTTAAGCAGCTTTCCACAACTCCTTGTTCAATCAAATGTGAAAAGCATTCCTGGCTGTGTCTACTTGAACAGGGGGCATGATGCAGTGGGAGCAAACTTCAAAAGCGATGGATGGTTTTGGAAGTTTTAGCTTGATCTGGTCCCATTGGCAGGCTGCTTATCAATTAGCAGGTAGGGGCGGAGCTGGTGCATTTCTGCGACTCTTCCCACAGCTCACCTGCATCTAAAAGGAGCCACGTTTCTGTACACTATGGTTATTGTATGGGGATTGTTTACTGCTTCTTGGTGGGGAGAGCCAGCCCTGGAGCCTGGCAGAGCAGGGAGCTTGGATAGCTTGTTCCGCTTGCTCACCCTAGGGAGGTGAGCAGGGCCAGGTCTTCTTGCTGGCCCCGGGGAGTGCCAAAGACAAAGGCAGTGCCCATGCATGAAAGAGCCGTGGTTTGTATGTCTCTCTAAAATAGCGTTTACCAGTGCTTCTGTCTTGCACAGACTGACCCTTCGTTTGACTTGCAGTGTAATACTTGTATCCTTGCATTCCACAGTGTGGACCAAACAAGAAGAAATCAGGAACTCCCTGAAAATGTGTGTGAATTCTTGATCTGAAACAGTATTAATACAGATGCACCCTGTGATTTCCACTGAGAGCACAGGGAGATGACAGTCTGACTCATGGCTTAGCCCACAGCAGCTAATGATTGCAATTGCCAGGAAAGAGTGATTTGGTAATTTTTTTTTCCCACTTCTGCCATTGCAGCTTGGAATCTAGCTAAGGTTAGTCAAATTCTTGCATAGTCCAGAGGCTCAGCTAACAAATCTTGTTCACATGCAAACAGCAGTTTTTCAAAAGTGGGAGGAGCCCAGTTTGGCTCGTTTTTCCCCAGGGAGGGCAGAAGGCAACCTCTTGCCCTAAAGAGCACTTCTGAGGACATTCAAATTCCAGCACAAGGCAGTAATGAAGCTTATCATATGAAAAAGGATGCCACTTGTTTCTTGGGCTTGTTGAGGTTTTTATGTTGGGGGATTTTGTTTAACAAAGGCAAAGCAATATCTTCATCTTGGTAAATAAATGATGTGTGTTGGGCCCATGTCACCAGGCATCCATGAAAGCCATTCACTGACCTCTTGCTTTCAGCTGGGCAGAGGAGAGGAAAAAAAATTAACAAAGGGCTCATGAGTTGAGGATGAGGACTGGGAGAAAACACTCTAAGGACAAAACAGGTTCAAATTAAAAGGTATAAAGTAAATTTATTATTAACAGAGGAGAATAATGAGAAGTAAAATAAGCCTTTAAAACACCATTTCCCCTCCACCCCTCCTCCAGCCCCTCCCTCTTTCCCACCGACAGCACAGGGAGACCAGGGCATGGAAGTTTTGGTTAGATTGTCATTTGAGAATTTTTTTTCTGTTTGTTCAGGGAGAGGAGTATTTCCTCTGCTATGGTGGGGGTTCCCTCCCATGGGAAAACAGTCTTCAAAACTGTTACGGTGTGAGTTACTTGTCCAGGGGTGCAGTCCTCTAAAGATGGGCTGCTCTAATTTGGAAGCAAGGGCCCACTCTCTCCATTTGGGTCCCCTACTGGATCACAGCTTTCTCCAGGATCCGCCGCTCCAGTACTTCTCTCACAGGCTGCAGGTGGATATCTGCATCCCCTGTGGACCTCATGGGCTGCTTCACCATAATCCTCACCACAGCCTACACCGATATCTCGGCTCTGGCAGCTGGAGCGCCTCCTCCCCTTCATTTTCCACTGACCTGGGTGCTGCCATGATTTTTTCCCTCATATGCCCTCACTTCCTCCTCTTCTCTGACTGGAGGAAAAACTGCTGCTTGTAGGTATTATTGCAAGCAAATTCCACCAATTCAAAGATTCTTGCAGGATCCTACAGCACTGAGAGTTTGATCTTATCTAGGTTCCACATCGGGAAGTCTCTGGCCAGTTCTTGTCACCAGCCAGGTGGTCTCACAGCCACTGAGCAAGCAGTGGTGGCCACTGCAGCACTGGTGCTATTTAATGTCTCTCCTCATGTGGGGCACCAGGAAGAAGCTGCTGCATCGCCACTGCCCTTCTGCTCGCAGCACAGTTGTCTAGGGATGGCCAAGAAGGCAAGGCTTGCTGCAGTCCATCTCTTTGTGCTCTGCCAGGACAGCCCTGGTGACAGCACCTGGCACCCCTAGAAAAAACTGCCTGTGTGCTGTTTTGAGTTTGTTCTTAAATATGTAATCACAGAGGTGTTATCAACCTCTCTAATTGGGCCAGTAGCATGTTCATCTTTGGAGCCATCAGAGATTGGCTCTGTCAGACATGGTGGAAGCTTCCAGCAGCTTCTCACAGAAGCCATTTATGGCACTCCTCCACGACCAAAAAAGCAGCCTATGCCAAATCAACACAGTGCAAGTAAAGCCAGTCTGAGGCAACCCCCTGAAATGTGATTTCCACTGCATGATTAATCCCTGTGCAAGGCCTCAAAGGCTGGAAGCAGTGGCTAGATGTAGAGGGTGTCAAGCTAATTCAGCCCTTGCTCTGGTTCTGAACATGACACCTGCAGTGGAGCACTCTGTCACAGAATGGGTCATCTCATCCACCCTCCCTGCTCAAGCTGGGCTATCCTAGAGCACATGGCACAGGATTATGTGCAGACAGTTCTTGAGTATTTCCAATGAGTCAGTCTCTACAACCTCTCTGGACAACCCCTCCCAGTGCATGGTCACCCACACAGTAAAGAAGTTTTTCCTCATATTCAGGTGGAACTTCCTGTGCATCAGTTTCTGCCCACTGGCTTGTATCCTAGTGCTTGGCAGCACTGAGAGAAGCCGAGCTCTATCTCTTTGGCACAGCCACACCCCCCTCCTTTTACACATTTATACACATTAATGATGCCCCCTCTCAGTAGTCTCTTCCGGAGACAGAACTGGCCCAACTCCCTCAGCCTTTCCTCCTAAGAGTGATACTGCAGTCCTGAAAACATCCTCACTGCTCTACACTGTACGGCTCTTCCTTGGCTGCCAACAGATTTTGGATACCTGCAAACCAAAACCACCCTTAACCTGCCTGGGCCTCAGAGGTGCCCGCTGAGGCAGAACCATTTGTTCCCATGTCAAAACAAAAAAGTCTGGGGCTTTTCCTCACAAAACCCGCATTTTTCGCCAGGCACCCGCACGCTCGGGCCGTTAACGCGTAGTCGGCACAGGCGGTCTGCAGCCGCACGGGGCCCGACGCCGGTGCCCGTCCATGGGCCGGGGAGCCCTTGGTGGGGCGGGGAAGGGCAGAGCCGTGGACGCGCTGCCTCCCGCCGCCGCCGTTCACTTCCTGGTTCCTCCCGGCGGCCGCTCCACCTCCGCGCAAGGGGCGGGCGGGCGGCCGGCGGAAGGGGGGGGGTGCGGTGCCGTGCTGTGCCGCGCCGTGCCGCTGCCGGCGCGGGGGCGGCGGGGCGCGCCGGACCCGCGGCGGCGGCGGCGGCCACTGGGGTAGGTGGGTGCGACTGACAGCGCGGGGCGGGGGGTGCTGGGGGGCGGGCGGGTGTGTGCGCTGGCGGAGCGGGGCGGGAGCGGGAACTGGGAGCAATCAGAGAAGTGGGAACCGGGAGCGGGCCGCTGGTCGATGCCATCCCGCCGCCGCCTGCGCCGCTCCACCAGCTGCCCCCCGGCCCCCGCCGCTGTCCCGGGTGTCCCCGGCCCACGCGGCCGCTCGCGCGTGCCCAGGGATGGCGCGGCCGCCCAAGGGCCGCGCGGTGCTCCGCATCCCTCGGCGGGGCCCTGGGCCAGGGCCAGGCGGTGGGTCGTGTTCCCGCAGCAGCGTCCCCAGGAGCTGTGGGCATCGGGAAGCGGAAGGAGGGCTCCCGCTCTCCCTTCGCCGCCTTCCAGCGCTGGGCTTTACATACTGGGAGGCTGAACACATTAAATGATACCGGACTAAATACTGGTTTAGGTCTGCTCCGTGGCCTTTCGGAGTAGTGTTGAGTCCCCTTGGCAGGCAATTTAAAGTCGGAGTCTCCAGCGATATCATGGGGGTTATGTTACCTGTCAGTGGATAGCTGTGGTGCTGTAAGTTGCTAATGCGTTGCAGCGATGGGACGTGCCCACCAGCGAGCAGCTGGACAGAGAGTGGAGCTGACCCTGTCACTTCCGAGGTGGCCCTGGTCACCAGGCGTGTGGCTGCGGCTGTCCGAATGGCACCGTCGGCCAGGTGCGCCCTCGGCATCGGGGGCAATCCGTGGCGAAACCATGGCGCTGTACTGTGGCGGGTTTAGTTGAAATGGATGGTGAGTTTTACGTGGCAGTAGGAAGTAATCCGGGCTGGTTTAGAACGGCAGCTTCAAAGTGTTACTGAAGTAGTTCTGTAAGGTAAATTTTTAAGAGGAAGCTAGAGTTCACGATGGATCATTAGAAAATGGTCTTCAAGGAAGCAATCAAGAAAACAAGGCCTTGGGGAGGAGGGGGCAGCCAGTCTGGTCCATGACGGTCTCTCCAGTCCCTGTGTGCTATTGAGGGATGCCGGATGAACAGCAAAGTTCGTCAGATCTCTTTCCTTTGATCCTGATTCAGAAAAGATAAACTGTGTTTTTCAGCATGAGAGAGAGTGACAGTGTGCCAGACTCCTGGCACAGCAAATACATGTGTGGAATGTCAGATCTGTAGAAAAGAACCCCAAATTTGTATGGTTGTTCTGATATGGTGGAATTACAGAGAAGGGAGAGACTGGTGAGTTACAGTGCGTGACTGCATTGGGTGTCTTGTCGTGTACACAGCAAGGCATTAGAGATGACCATGTTTTTCTTTCCTTATTGAAAGCAACAAGTAAATCTTTTGTGTAGCATTACAGGTATGTCAGTGATAAGAGTCATCCTAAGGGGAGCCATGCCATTCTTACATCTTTTAGCGTAGCTCTTGGTGTTGCCTCACTGATGCAATAGTGTTTGTCACACCAGGGGGACCTTCTGCTGGTAGTAAGTTGTGTCTGACTGAATGTTCATTGAGATTTAGAAGGCATGACCCAGAAACTCTTTGTGTTTATAGGTTTATGAAAGGGCAAATATCAGGTCTGCCTAAAACTCAAAGTATTTGTTGTGACATTTAGGACCTATAGCAATAACATCTATTGGGTATTCTCATGTATGTTTCTGCTTCCTTTTAATTTTCAAGTGATGTAGTTACAGAAAAGGATCTCTATTTCAGTTTGAAACTGTTTGTTTCGTTGTAGACAGAAGTACACAAATGTAATTTAATCCAAATAATGGAAGCAAATTACTGTGGCGGCTGTATGGGGCCTAGGAAAATTTCCAGCCTCGATTCTCTCAGGCTGTAGCAAGCACACAGCTTTCGTTTCTCTTGGGAGCTAAAACCTTCCCAGGTTGTTTTGAGTACACAGCTCTCGGGCTTGAGACATTCCTAGGCAAGAAAAGAAAAACAGATTTTGTGAGTAGCGGTACTGCAAGTATGTGACAGAGATAGCTTTCCTATTCTGTCCAATAATTTTCTGTCCTGCCTGAGCTTTGCTATCCTCATTATAAATCTGCCCATGTATCGGTGAATAAACGGCTCTCTTCCCTGAAGAAGTCCTGTGTTTCTGTCATTGCTTTCCCTCGCGTGATAGCGACAAGTTACAAGATGAGTGCTTAATTCCTCCGCAGATGCAAGTCTATTGTGCCCAAGTAGTTATGTATTTTTTCTGGGTAGTTTCCTTTGTGCCAGCGAAGGGGAACAGTTGGCAGTCTTCAGCAGTATGTGTGTATCCTGGGCAAATGGTAGCTCAGCTTTGGTGAATCTCTTTTTCTTATATTAATTTACTTTTCTGAATGGGTGGATTGCCCTGCACCTTCAGGAGAACAGGAGTCAGCACTGTTGTACAGGCCATGCACTTTAAACCTGTGTGTTGCATTATTTGAGGAAGACTTGTTCATGGATCCAGTTTTACTATGCAGACATTTCCCATACAGCTATAACAGGGCATCTCTCCCCATTAGAGGAGGCTAAATGGGCACCCATAATGATGTCAGTCTGAAAATGCCTGGCTGTAGCTCAGCCAGTCTCTGCAGATGTTAGTTGGCTGAGCTTATGCTTTTCTCTGATCACTCTGCAGTGTAGACATGACCTTTTTTCTTAGGGCAATATTCAGGAATACAGTTTTTCTGCCTTCCTGACAAAAGACAGCAGATAATGTAAAATACCACACAACAGAATAGCTTGTTGCCAGTTTTTATTTCATCATCCTCTGCTTATCTGGTTGAAGCAAACTAAATGTGACCGATTGTACCCAGAACATCATATTTAACCTGTGCATGTAACTGATCTGAAGCTTTGGTCATGTTCAAGAAAATGAGAAGCTAAACGTTTCCTAATTGAAGCTGTGTATTTCCTCTGTTGTGTAGAAAATAAGGAAAGAAGATAGCCCTTGCCTGGAGCTGCAGTGCAGCAAGTCTGCCAATAACACTTCACACATTGTCCTTTTGAGAGGGAGTCCAAAAGACTGAGACAGCTTGTCTGTAGGGTGTGGGTACCAAAGACCTCCCCATATGGCAGCAGTTCCCTGCTAGTGAGGTGCAAGGTGTTAGAGGCAAGATGCAGCTAGGTGCTGGCTCACTGCATGGGAGCACTGGCGTGTTAATTCCTGTTGCCTGCTTCTTGCTGTGTCCCCAGCTTGAGGGCTGCTCAGGACTGTTTCTGGAGACTGGAGTGAGAGATTTGTCTAGGCTTATAGCCTCATCTCTTTGCACCACTGGGTTACAGAACCAGTGCTGTTACAGAACCGGTGCTGTTACAGAACAAGAGGTAGGAATGCGAGAATGGGAGGGAAGAAAGAGAGGATAGGCATGGAAAGGTAAGGAAATGAGAGGAAAGGGTGCAGCAGCAGAGTTCAACTAGAAAAACGTTGGGAAATGCTATTCCAGGAGCAAATAACACAGCAAGTAAAAAAAAGACTCAGAAGACTCACTGTTAAGATCCTTTGACAACGGAGGAATGTTGAATGAGAGGAAATGCAAGGCCCTTGTTGATGTTTCTGCTCCTGGGCTGCTGGTGGATGGTGTGTTTGTCATGTTCAGCTGTGAGTTTTGCCATAATGCAGAACTGACCAGGGTGACCAATCTTAAATTTGGTGCAGCATGCAGAAGTTAAAACAAGTGGGCTGAAGCTGAAACAGTGTGAGTGAGTAAAGGTAGTGTAAAGCACTAAGCTATTGAAAAAAAAGGTAAAGAAATATGCAGACTTAGTGGAAAGGCAATGATATCATACTATAGTTACAGAGAGGGCTGTAGCAGGTGATAAAGGTAGTAATGTGAGATGCATCTTTGTTCTTTGCAGTGGCGACTTGAATACTGATGTCAAATATAGTACAGAATAGATAAGTAAGATATATGTGGTAGCTGGTCTTGTCTTGAGCTCTTTGTATTTCAAAAGACAGGAAAATTAAGGTTTACACACACAAACTGGTTTTTATGGCAGCTAGGATCCCTTCTGCTTGCCAGTGCTAAAGTGAGCAAACCAAGAAATGGTTACTTTGCCAACTCAGATGTTCCTTGCTATGTTTTAAAAGCTTTAACCTACAGCAACTTTGAACCTGCAGGTTTTTCCAGTTCTCTGAAGTAGCAGCATACATTTCTTCTAGTTGCGAATTTAACTTTACAGGATAGAGGTGATAAGTTTTTGGTCTCTGTGTTGTTAATGTGCTGCTTTAATGTATGCCCTCTATACTTCCTGAAGTTGGCTTAGGGATCCGCTTAGGTGTAGTATGTAGATTTCAAATCTAAATGCCTTACTGCCTTCATACCTACATCTTTACTTACCCCTATGTGGTAAGGCAGGGGAATAAAATCAGAGAGTTAGTGACTTGTTTGTGCTTGTAAAGGGGGAGCTGTAGCAAAAGCAGATGAGAAACAAATCCTGTGATAGACCATGTTGAATGAAAGCATATATCTGATAGTTACAGTGCTCTTTCTGCCTTGAAATATAGTGTTCAGAATATTTTTTTAGGCTGTCAGGGTTCTGCCAGCTTCTTATTGGGATTAAAACTTTAAAACTGCAGCTCTTTTCCTGCTCTGCAAGA
Source organism: Turdus rufiventris (assembly GCA_013186435.1). Lineage (NCBI taxonomy): Eukaryota > Metazoa > Chordata > Aves > Passeriformes > Turdidae > Turdus > Turdus rufiventris. The sequence goes on along the minus strand of PYHW01009662.1, from coordinate 838,861 downwards.
CGTATTCCTTATGCCATGAAAATTGTGTGGTTTTTAAAATTGAAACTAAAAATAATGCCAGTTTTATAGATAAACCTTTCCCTTTAATTTTTGTCTTTCTTAAAAAAAAAAAACAAACAAACAAACAAACAAAAAAAAAAACTTGATAAAGGACAAATTGAGAATTTACATTCCCCTAATCCAGTGTCTTGCTATTTTAAGACCTGAGTCAGCATGTAAATTGCAAAGCTGTCTAGAAGGCCAGGACATTTTCTCCTGTTTTGTCTCTCATAAGGCTGTGCATTCAGGATAACTGCAATGCTGTGGGAAAGCATGACATCTCCATCTGTTGTTTTGTGTTTCCTGGTGCAGTCTCTCCTGAAGGATTGCTCTTTCCTTCCAATGCTTAACTTTAGATAGGTGGCAATGCAACAAAGATGGTAAGTCCAGGATTAATATTTCTCTTTAGACATAGGTTAAATAGCTTGTGTGTATTTGGTCTATTGGGAAACTGTGACAGAAATCTGAAGAAGACAGAAGACTGAAGTGACAGAATTTCTGTGTTCCCCTTGCAGCTCTGACAGTGAAAAACTTATCAGTTATTTTATAATGTTTCATTACTTAAATGACAGTTTTATAAAGTACCTTCTATCTGTGATGAGAGACTTATTAAGATCACTAACTTTGTGATCAGACCAAGTCAGATCCAAGTCTGACCTGTCTTGGTGCCCTTGTGATTTGTGCCCTGTTTCTACATGTTACCCCAATTTTGTCACTCATTCATAGTGGTCCACTGTTTTTGTACCTTGGACAGTAACTACATTGTCTTTGCTTCTTTTGCTGAGGCTAGCAGCTGACAGGCCTTTTGGTAGGGGTGCAGTCACCAGATAACTCAGACTCTTAGGTCAATCTTTATTGCATTATAATTTATTTATACTATGCATGTCCATTAGTTAAACAGAAATGATACAGACATTCACTAGGAACCTGTTACCATCTGCCCTGGGAGACTGCATACGACAAGCATCAGGACAGGGAAACCCCTGTATTTTTAAGTCAGAAAACGTGGCCTTATTTTCCTTTCAGTTCTGCTAATGGAATTCCTCTGGCATGTTTGAAGTTGCTTCTTGTCTACACTGATGTAAATTAGAGGAGAACCAAGGGGTTTGTGCCTTATGTGGTTTGCATCTCTTTTGAGCCCAATCCAAGCCCTCAGGATGGAGTTCCTAGATAAGACAGATGTCTTTGAGGTAATTTCCTCCTCCCCTTTCTCTCCTTAGGGAGAAGTTCCCTCTGTGTATTTGCATTTCTATTCAAATATGTTCTTCAGGAAGGCATGACTTCAAATAAATCTTCCCCTCTAATAGGATGCGTCTAATAAAAATAATGAAAGTATGATTTTAGTATGAGCCATTTATACAAAGCTCTTGTTCATGTCTGACCTCTTTAAAGAAATAAAAATAGAAAATAACATCAAAATAGTTGATGTTATAAACAGTTTTGTAAACAATTACTATAAAGCATTGTAATGCAGCCGCTTCCTTCATGTATAAGAAGAATGTTATAAATTGGTTACCATCTGGTTTTATGTGCTCTCTGTTCCCATTTTCAAGGGAGGTAATCCAAGCCTGTATGATTACCCTCAGGAAACACAAATTTATTTTAAGCCTTGTAATTTTTTAAAGATTTCTTTATGCCATTTTTCTTTTTGTGGGAACTGAAAGTGTTGAAATTGCCTGACTTCAGGAGCCAAAGGATTAAGGAGAATCTTGAGATGTTTGTGAGCCTTTTGCTAAAAGCAGACGCATAGCCGATAATGTAGTATTTAGGCTGTAACTACAGTAATTTCAAGATTATAAGCTGCACCATTTTGACTAAAATTTTGGTCCAAACCTGGAAGTGCAGCTTATAATCAGGTGCGGCCAATATATGGATGAAGTTTAGAAATTTGCCAACCCAGAAGTGTGAGCCTGCAGCAGCCCCGAGCCGAGCTGGAGCTCACCCAGCCCTGGTGGCGAGGCAGTGGCGAGCTGAGCCCGCACGGCCCTGAGCCGAGCCAGTAAACCCCGCGATTCTGTTACTAATTGGCAACTTTGTGAAAGTTGCACGCGGATCCCCGCTGCGAACAAAAGTACAGTTTATAATCCGGTGTGGCTTATGTATGAACAAAGAACAAAAAGTTGCCGACACCCGGACATGCGGCTTATAATCGTGAAATTACTGTATACTCCTTAATATAGCTTGAATTTCCAGGAGAGAAATGAAAAAGTGTCTGTGGTAGGCACAGTCCTGTTCCCTGCTCCTGGAGTGGCTGGAGGGGGGCTGGCAGCGCCAACTTTGCCCTGTGATAATTTGATCTGAGTCACTGGTTATCCTGTAAGCACAGCATTAACTTCTGTCCCTGCTTCTTCTCTATTGCCTTTGCCTTTGTAACCCAAGATTAGGTTTTTACCCATTTGGGTTTTTTAGCCCGAATTGGGGTGGGGTTTGTTTTGTTTGTTGTTTCGTTTTTTTTAAACATGTGTGGAATCCCAGAAGTATTTCAGTGGAAGTATAGCTCTCTGTAGCAAATTTGAGCCTGCTCTAATAATAGGTTTGCTTTTTTTAGCTTGCCTTTCACAGAACAGTTAGAAATGTCCCATTGAGCCTTCAGGGTTTTGTAAACCTGGGGTTGGAAACTGCCATGCCACGGATATCTGGATGAATCTGCAGGAGACTGCCAAAAATTCTCAGCATAGCTGGCCTGTTTTGTTGCACTCCTGCAGATCAGATAAAGCTTTTTAGGCATTGCAGGAGCCATTAGAAAAATACGTATAAATACTGATATTTTCTTATTATCTCTGCTTTGGCAAATGTTCACAAGCTTGTTAGATTTTGGCTACATAAAAGTGTGGCAGGAGGAGCATAGGTAGAAAACCATTCAGTTAGGAAATTCACCTTCTCTTACATCTCTTGCAAAGGAAGATTAAATATGCAGTATTTTAATCTATGCAGTTTTATGTAAAGAAAAATGAAATAAACTTGAAAATTAATTCTCATTTTATCTGTCTGGAGCTGGTTGATTTTGTATCTGTCCCGTGGATATAGATTGCCTACTTTAGCTATCATGAATATAGTATGCTTCCTTTTGATGATAAAAATTTAACTTTAGTGTTGTTTGTCAGCTCTCAGGGTACTCTGTATGCCATAAAAGCTGTTCAGAAGTATTTCTTTAAAGGAAATAAAAACCAAACTGAAAACATAAAAAAGGTCCATGATCTGCCCTGATCTGTCTTCTTTTTGTTGTTCCCCCCCCCAGTATTGTTTTCATGTAATTTGCAGAACTTGAAATTCACTTTGCTCATATGACAGAATGAAAATGTAACCTCTTCCCGAAGTTCAGTGTTAATGGATTTGTAATAGAGGAAATGGTTGCAATGTACATAGTAATGCTACAGCTCTGCAAGTCATACCCATGTGCTTGACTTCACTAACATGAATAATTACATGAAAATCAGCGGGTTTATGATGAAGCTTGCTCTAAGTTTTACATCAGAACCTCAGGTAGCTTTCAGGTATTTATTGGGTGAAGGCCCACATAATTTGTTTGTGCATTTTTAACACATTTTTTAGCTGTCACAGGCCATTAAAAACCACATTTTTTACATGGCTTATGGCAGGTAAAAAGACAGTTTATATAGGGTGTAAGCATATTTTAAGTGTTCATTGTAGCAGGAAGTGGATTTTCATTTGCTTTGTTTACATTTCTACCTTATGCATTACATGATTTTTGATTGTTCCCCTATTGCCAAATGCCTTCCAGATAAAAAAAAAAAAGGTCTTTGTCACATCATTAAGCTGAGGAGTGTGTTGTCATTGTATCTCACACTTACCTACTGGCCTCTGCTGCAGCCTTACACCAAGATTAAGTCCTTAAGCCCTTTGCCTACATTGTTTACATATTGTTTGCTCCAGAGCAGGAGGAGCTGACATATTCCATCTGTATTATAAATTAAGTTCATATGCAGCATGATTGAAGGGCAAACCAGTTAGGACAAGTTACTGGTTACTGGACAACATAAACCAAAACAGATGTTTGTGTATGTAAGAACTAGGGATTTTAAAAACCCCACTAACCGCGTCATATAGGAGAGAAGCTGGGACTCTAAGCCATTATAGCTTGACTCTTAAGATAATGAACACTAAAACACCTATGTATTTCTCAAACAATGTATGGTGTTTATGTACTGATTTATTTTGTTGCATAATGAGGACTCTAAAGCAAGCATTAAATGGCAGAGTACATTAAATGACAAAATTGTCTTCCAGCCATAATCAAGGGCCTGTGCTCTGTCCTCTCAACTCACTGTAGGAATGAATCTCCAGACTTTCAGACTGAGGGGGCCTCAGGGCTCCTTCCAGTTTCTCCTTAGACAGTTACATAGCAATCGATTTTTCTTATTTTTTTCCCTGGTTTAGCTCAATAATATTTCTGGGAGACAGCTGTAGAACTTGTGTTGAAATTAAACCACTTCCTGCACTTGCAAGAGAGATTAATTTTTGTTTCACTCCTGAAGTGTGCTGTTCAGGACTAAACCCACAGCTTAATTACTTGTGTATTTGTTCAGCTTTCAGTTAGTCTTTGCTAATACTGACCTTAAGGTGACTCGTGAAACTGATTCTTTTGTTAAATATGAGTTTGCTTTTCCTGTGGCTGTTTCATTCCTTTAACTTTGGGATACAAAACCTTAGGGAGAAAAAAGTCTCAGAGTCTAGGCAAAAAGTCCTGAGAGTATGTGTTCAGGACTGGCCCAGCTTCTTACTGTACCTCATGTATCAAGTCTAAACTTTCAATTGAAAATTGAACACCAAAATTGCAGTTTTCTTTCTTACTTTTTAATATAATGTGATGTTCTTGTCAACTAAGCACTGTTGTCATGTGTAAGTCTTTAACTATGCCAATTTTATTTTGGGCTGGCAAACAAGCATAACAATTTTAATAAGATTATTAAACAACACAGTGGAGGTTAACCTGTTTCCTTGAGGGAGTGGAAGAATTAAATGTTAGAAATACTTGCTAAGTCTGTGTGAATATATGAGTACATAATTATCTTTACAGAAATTGTGAAAAACAGGAGAAAAGGTATGCATGTACTAGTAGGTATAGATTTATATGAACTTAGACTGACAGATTGTTTGGATAATCACTGTTTATGAAAATTGCATAGCTTGTCTTCCTAAATATCAGGAATTATGAGGCTAAATTATAGCTGTGGTTAAAATATAGAGTAATTACAATGTGTAATGTGAATTTTGTGAATGAGGAGTGGGTTTTTTGTTTGGGCTTTTTTCTTGCCAAAGTAAATGTCATCCTCACATGGACATTTTCATCTTGATATTTCTGTTCTGTGTGATGTGTGTATAAATACAAGACTGATATGCTTTAACATTAATCCACTTGACTTTCTTCAGATTCATAAACTATCTTAAACTCTCTTGGCAGCATACTAAATGTTCAAAGTGGAAAGAAAAGAAAATACCTAATTCTCCTAATGTGTTTATACAAGGTGTTTTAGAAAGCAAATATTGTAAATGGTCTAGTTCATCTGCTTCTGTGCACCTAGGAAGTTTGTGCTCCTGGCTTTTGATTCTCATTGTGGCCACAGCAGTTCCAGTACCTCTCTTCATGTCACTTGGACTCGTGCACAAAGCTCATCACTTCTCTGCTTGGATGTAATTAATCATCCTGCTCATTAATAACCTTTGACCATGAAGGAGTAATTGTCCTTTTATGAGTTTGGTCTTATTAAAATAACAACTGATAAGTAAACTATCCTCTCCTTTCCTGTTGACATAGGGGCAGCAAGATCTCCATTTTATTTGGTGTTAGGTGGAGTAGAGCTTTCTTCTTGTACTTGGCAGAACTTAGCCATAAAATTTGGAGGAAAGTTTGAAATCCTAGGGATTTCTTCAGTTCTCTCACTGTGTTTTCTGTAAAATATATCAATTTTTAAAAAACTAAAGACAAAAATAGCTTTAGTGTGAACTTTTTTGGTTGAAAACATAATTAGTGGTGAACATTTTCTCTGAATTTTTATGGCAATTTTTGCAAAGCCATGAGAATAAGCTTTATTTTGAAGTAGCAGAAGGCTGATGCCTTCCATTCAGGGATATGCAATTCAGTGTATTTGGTAGTGGAATTACTGTAGCCATTTTTGTAGAAGGTGGGTCGTTAGAGGGTGTAGTGTTATGAGGCATTTAGAGCACTGAGCAAATACTCTGGATAGAAGTGTCTTTGGAAGAGGTTGTGTAAAGAGCTGCTTTCAAAGTGTAGCATTCCAGGTGTGCTCTGACAATGAGTGGTGGATGTTTGAGTGCAAGTGGATTGATTCCTTGCCAAAGACTTAAGAGCACCTTCTCTGTTTTCTCAAATGGCTACATTTGGTGGGAGTTCCATTGAAACTACATAAGCATGGCATATACTTGAAGCATTATGTTCCTGGTTCCAAGATGGCTCTTACCCTCTGGGTAGACAAGGTGTCTGCAGAGCTGGAGAGGAGAGGACTCTCCAGCGATGTCAGTGCAATGTCAAGGCAATATCAGTGTTGGTCCTTTTGCTACAGTAGAGTGGATTTGGCTGGAAATCATAAAGGGGAGGGAGCCATTGAGGGATGGAGCAAAAATGGAGGGAGAGGCATGGCAAAGCAGAAGACTTCCAAGGGAGGAGATGAGAATGGGAGACTGTTGTTGTTGGGAAACTATGTCCTCCAGCCAAGACTAGAAGTTCCTTTCAAGATCTTTTCTGAGTTTCTTCTTAGTCAGTTTCTGCAAATCTACTGTACAGCTGTTTGTTTTTGCACTTTTACCCCAAAGCTGGGAATCAATGGGTAAGGAGAAAGGAAACCTCTTCCATTTGCTAAGTTTCACAGTATGTGTAGGGAAGACCCTTCTCTTCCCTAAATCCAAAGCAGCAAAAAGGGACCCTGCCAGCTGTGCCAGGACTTTCTCTTCTCCCCTTCCATGACAGTTCTGAGTACTTCCTTTGGCTCCTGTGGTGGCAGCTGCTGTTGGCTCCTAGATGATGACTTTTTCTTCATTAAAAAGCTTGTTGCCTTTCTACATAGGGAGTATAGGTGGCACACAGGTAGATCTAGTGTGTAATTAAGCACTTCTTAAAAGCACTTAGAGTCTTCTGAATAAGGAGTGTTCCGATAAGCGCAAGAGTGTGGTTTCCCAATCTATTATTTTGTATTTGATTTTTTTTTTTCTTTTTCATTTCACTTTCTGCGATTTTCCTGTGTGATGACCATGCCATTATGCAAACAGAGGTCTGGATATCTGGCAGAACAATGAGCACTGTTTCTGACTATCTTTCAGATGCAAGTATGGACATAATAGCCTATGATGATTACTCCAGTCCACCGCTTCAGAGATATTGAAAGGACACCTGAATACCTCCAGCCGGAAAAGTGTGTTCCACCTCCTAGCCACGCTTCCCTGGGAACAATGTGGTTTATTCGAGATGGCTGTGGTATTGCATGTGCTGTCGTTACCTGGATGCTGGTGTTCTATGCCGACTTTGTAGTCCTTCTTGTCATGCTAGTTCCATCGAGAGATTATGTTTATAGTGTCATCAATGGCACACTGTTCAACACCTTGGCTTTCCTCGCTTTGGCTTCACATTTTCGTGCTATGCTGACAGATCCAGTAAGTATACACCTCTCTCTGTGTGTCTCGGAAAGAAACAGGCGATGTTTTTCTTGTCTGCTAGATGTTGGGTAACTCAGTTGCTGTGTGAGTGGTAGATTTAAATAACTTTTGTGTGTTAGCCTGCTGAGTGAGGCTGCTGATGTGGTATGCTAATTTTTTGTCCCACTCAAATTGGATGCAAAGTCGGGACCCAGCATTAGGTTCTTGGTGTGTGAGCAGCTCCTCTTTCTGCACTGGGAAGGACAGTGTTTCTCTCTGGTGCTGTTTTCTCCCCCGGTGGCAGATCTTGTGTTTGTGGCTTGTTGTGTCTTGACAAGCAGGAAAACTGGAAAAGCTGGTTTTGTTTGTCTGCCTTGGCAAGTATTGCTTTAGCAGAACGGAGCAGAACGTGTGTTGTTTTGAAAAGCTGCATTACCATCTCTCATTCTACTGATTTTGTTGAGTGTATTGGACAATCCTGAAACAAATATGGTCTGAGCATGCTAAGAGCTGGCAGTTCTTAGGCAAGTTGGGAAGCATCAGGTTTGTGAGATCCCCTTGTGTGTATCCATAGGACATTGTTTTGAGAGATCAGATCTGCTGCTTTCTCGTCTTTCAGTTTGTGACAAGATAAAGTTTAGCACCATGCTAATTCTGAATGGCCTGTGATGGTTTATTTTGCTTAATAACCTCTGGACAGCAGCCTCAGTTCAAAACCCCATCTCCACTAGTCAGTGGAAGGAAAGACAAGCTTAGACTTCTCCTGTCTCCTTCCTCACAAATGTTCTTGTTGCTCTTGGGAGTGGTGGTGTACATCTGACATTCTGTCCCTTCCAAATGTTATTTCCCCCTTGAAACCCTTGTTAGATGCCACTAAGACTTCAGTATAATCTTTGTTCCTTAGATTCTAGCTCTTCCAGAAGCTGCAGAAATGGCTTGACTTGGGGTAATCTCACAATTTATGGTAAAGACTGCTGAATTGCATGCTACTGCTGCTGGGCAGAAGTGTTAGCAGTAGTTTAGCCTCTGAAACTTCTGATCACTGTACTTGGGAATAGAGGGTTGCAGCAGTTTGTTAAATAGTTTGTATCCTAAGGGAGGTTGTTAATTATTGTATGTTGTGCGAGTTTTATACTTAGGGTCCTTCAGGTCACTGGAATTATTTTGCTGAGTTAGAAGCAGCTTTTGTGAAACAAAAGCTATATTTTGATATGGGCTAGGCAGGCAGTGTTGGAGAAGCAGATACAATCGCTGTTGAGAGTAATTGGGAAAATACATGTTAATTCCTAGTGTGATGTGGGGTTTATGTATGTGGATGGAGAGCTAGTGGGATTTTTTTCCGTTTTTTCAGTGAGGAATTCAGCTAAATAAAATGCAGGAGGGAAGATACAGAGAAGGGATGCACTAACATCTGGCAGATAATGAGTCTGGGATTAAGGAAGCTTCCAGGACATGGGGAACCAGGGGCATATGTAGGATCAGAATGAAATAGAAAGCACTGCTGAGGCAAACAAGCAGAATTCTTATTATAAACGAATTAACAACTCAGTTCTTCCCAATTGATAGCTTGTATCCTGCATTTCAGGAACTGCTTCCAATGGGTCCTTACTAAAAACATTCCTGAAGATTTGAGCTTTGCTTCTACTGAAGAAAGAGCACATGAGTTGTAACATGTTATGGAAATTGGTTTTGGTAATTTTTAAATTAGTCAGGCCTGTTGGGAGTTTTTGTGGGAAAACCCCCCCAAAGACTGCTTCAAAAAGCCTTATACTACTGCGTTAATGTGCAGTTCTCTCACTCATATGTCATTCCTGTTTATTGCTTTTAAGAGGTTGTATAGATGTATTAAAAGGAGCCTGTTCCATCAGAAATCTATTGAAATATTGCATCTCTGTTTTTATTTCAATTTTCAAAAGCCTTAAATTCACAGTAAGTTGTGCCTATGTACTAGCAGTGATTTCCTACACCATGTTTCTTGGCTTTTTTCTTTTGAGCAGAGGGAGTTTCTTTGGTTTGTTTTTTAGTTGCTGGTTTTTTGTTTGCTTGATTGTTTTTTGTTGTTTTTTTAGCAAATTTTTGTCCCTATAAGGACTGGAAATTCATGAACTTGGGCTCCTGTAGCAGCAATATGTTACCTATTTAAAGATATAATTTAAAGTGGAAATTGCACTCAGCTAAGAATGTTTTACCTGCTCTTATTCAGATGTGACAATTCTTAGTGTTCACTGTTTGAATGTTAAACCCTAATTTAAATAAGAAATACACAAAGGAAGCATAACTATGAGTTGTTTACCAGCAACTCTTAGTGTGCAAAATACTTCAGAAGAAACTGCTTCTCTGGCATAAAACATCTACAGTTTTCAGTTTGTGATAGAAAACACTGACATGATAAATTTGAAAAGAGGGATGAGGATTCTTACTATTTTAAGGTTACTGTAGGACTACAAAAGACTAATTGCTTAAATTAAAGTTTATTGATGTTTTAAAATAAACAAAAACCCCACCAAAATTATGTATAAGTATGTGCTTCCATATTTTAAGACCACATTTAAATTTCTTTTCTGAATCTTCTTGCTCTTCTTGAAACTCTGTTGATCTTAAGGAAGTTTTTATTTCTTTTTTTTTTCCTTCCCCTCCCGTAGTTTTAAGTCATCCTGCTGTTCTTAGCAGCCATAATGTCCACAAGTTAATCTCCTGGTTTGTTTTTTTTTTTTTTTTTTCCCTGCAGGGTGCTGTACCCAAAGGTAATGCCACAAAAGAGTTCATCGAAAGTTTACAGCTAAAGCCAGGACAGGTGGTTTATAAGTGCCCAAAGTGTTGTAGCATCAAACCCGACAGAGCACATCACTGCAGGTAAAGTCTTTTCTGAGGATGGCTATTTCATCAGGACCTCAAGAATTATTCACCACTGTGCCTTGTTATTGGAATCTGAGACTGGAGTGGGTCAGTTATGGGACTGGCATACAAATTCTGTTGCCAATAGTACCAGACACATTTAAGCTTCTCAGAAGAAATCTCATATATTTAATGAAAATTTTTCATATATAGGAGGCTGGGACAATTTCATGCAAAGTGAGAAACACTTAAAATTTTGAGTGCTGCCTTGGTTCCAGACTTGTAATTGACACTCCATAAAGTCACTTGAAAAGAGACATTCTATGCCAAAATGCAGAGAAATCCATAAAACATCTCCCAAAGGGTGTCTTTTCCATTTTTGTTTTTATTTACAAACCCATTTGTCTAACTTTGTATTCTATTTAGAAGTGATATTTAAGTTAAAACTGAAGAGCAGGTAGCTGGTAGCTATATTTTTAAGAGTTCAGACTTCCACATTTTCATTGAATACTGTGACTTTGTTTTGTGCTATGTGATAGATCAGTATGCCTACTGATCTGTCATGTCCTTTCTTTTTCTGGTAGGATAAACTTCCTGGAAGAGAGTAACTGGTAGTGAGCTTTTTAGTACTAAAGGCAGTGAGCAAAAAAAATAACTATTTCCTAAAATTCTCTTCTGCTTTTAAAGCAAGTGAACCTGCTTTCCAGTAAGTAGTTAATAAGTTTACACTGGTGTCACTTCCTTACCTTCTCAAAAACCAATACATACAGAGAGAGACTGGTCTAGTGCTGATTCCTGCAGTGGTCATCTGGGGAGGGAAATACATGGTAATGAGCTGAGTAAACTTGTCCTGCTGTTTTCTTTTTTTTTCATATTTGTTTTCAGATCTTTGGTTTGCGAATGTTTTTCTTTTCTGTTTTTTTTTTTTTTTTTGGTTTTTTAAAATTTTAATGAAAATCAGGAGTCAGTTATTCAGCAGGAGCAATGTGATCATGCCTATCACTTATTAATGCTACTGTAAAATCCCCTCTGACAGCTTTTCAATTATGCATGATACTTCACATCTAAAATGCTGTCTTGGTGGTGACTTGCAGTGTAGGTAATGAAAAAGACTCTGGCTAAATGCAAAAGCTTGTCAGCATGGTCCTTTTTTCTGTCCTTTTAGATAAGTTTTCAGACATTAAGATCTGGGAAGATGATCACTGAGTATGGATGCTATTGAGAATCTTCAGTCAAACTTTTTTTTGTGGCCTAGGGAGATTTATTAGACTTTAAGGCACCAAGGGTGAGCATATGCATCAGCAGGCGATACTGCTAGCAGCATGCCAGAGGGACCAGGGTGTTTTTGATGAATGTGCTATTTAGTGAGTCCCCTGCGTCCAGTAAACTGGTCCTGCCAGTATTTGGAAGCTGTGTGGTTGAATGGGGAAAAGTGTATGAGTGTGGGCAATTCCTGCTCCCTGTAGTGTTTAGTTGTGGTTTCTGTCTTTCCCTTTCCATCAGCTAGCTTCCTGTTCTGCCTGTCTTCCGGCTGTTTTTGGTACATGTACATGGAAAAAAACTCCCCTCCCAGCTTCCTCTCCTGTAGCTTGGCTACTTCAAGTTGTCCCTCTGGGAAAGTAGGAGCAGTTGGAGGGTTGGTTGGGTACTCATCTCTCCTGGAGCCCAAGGGAAGTGTGTGCACGCATGGAGGCATTCTCCTCCTTCACCACCTACCTTGCCTTACCCCTTCTGTTTTTTTAATCGCAATGAGAGATACTTGTCTTAAAACGTACATTACCTGGCAGATAAATTGCTTTTACTGTGCAGGCTGATTTTAGACCCCATGTAGCTCCAAATAATTTAAAACTGCTTGTTCTGGAAAAAAGAGGTTTTTCTTGCTTCGCACTGCATGTGGGGCTGTCAGGTAGGACACCTACGTTTCCCTGAGGAGAAGGTGCTCTGGATCTGGCCTCATGCTGGGAGTCTGGGGCCTGGCTCCTAAACTTTGGTTTAGGATCAGACCTATAGCAATTCATTTGTTTTTCAAGCATAGCACATATCCTTGGGGATTATGCTGTCCCAACAATTAAAGTGGGTGAAAGGCTGTTCTGACAAAGAGATTTTCTATTTATTCATACATGCTGATAAAAACATGTTTATGTTTTTGTTTGAGTTTCCATTAAGTGTTTGGGTGTTGAAGTCAAAATACTTTTTGTTGTAAGAAGAAAAATAAAATTATCAGAGCACTTAGTCCTTTCTCTTTCATTGCTGCCAGAATTGTTCTGGAATGGCTGTTTCCTTTCTGGTTCTGTTGTTTGTTTGCTTTGGGGTTTTGTGTTTTTTCATATTTGATTTCTGTGCTTGTCTGTACAATGTGGTATCAGGAGACTGAATGCCTTTCGTCTCCTATCATATGAGAAGGCATCAGAGAAAAAGACTTCCTTTATTATATTAGTTGAAGCAGTTACTGGCTGAGCAAGAGAATGATGTTTAGACAAAGTAATAATGTTTTAATTATTTGACTTCCAGCCACAATTTGCATGCTGGCAAGAATATGAATTTTGATTTTATTAGTCTGTTTTTGTGAAGTGCTTTAACATCTAATTTCACCTTGTATGTATATTGTGGTACCATCTTCCTGACTGACTGCCACAGCTATTTTCTGCTAGTATGTGTCTTACCTTGATGTCAAGAATCTTTTTTAATGCCTTATTTAATTTTCTTTTTTTGTAAGTTCCTGCTGCCAGCAAATGTTGGCAAATAAACCTTAGTCTGTTGTTAGCAGCTCTGAAAAGTATCTTTTATATCTTTGTGATTTCTGTTTGGTTTTAATCTGTTGACATTTTTACAGACCAAATAGATTAAAACTAAACAAAATCACAGATTTTTTCCATCTGCCTGAATGTATTGTTCAAACCATATTTTGGAAAGAACCACTGATGTGTGGTATTAATTTTAGCAACGGTGGTTTGGTATTGTATGGTTCATTTTGAACAGGGTTAGTCAAGTAAGCAAACCACAAATATAAATATGGTGTCAGGTAAATTCTTTTATGTTCAGATTTCACCTCTGATTCTTTTCCTGAATTTCTTTGCCCCCACACCCCTGTAAAATCTTGTGTTCCTGGAATGAAAAGTGCTGTTAATAAAGACCTATGTTCTTTCAGCGTTTGCAAGAGGTGCATTCGGAAAATGGACCATCACTGCCCGTGGGTCAATAACTGTGTAGGAGAGAATAACCAGAAGTACTTTGTACTGTTTACAGTAAGTATTTTGCAGGTGATGCTTGAGGTTGTCCAGTGGGAAGTGCAGTGCATAGTCTGTGAAGCCGTTCCCAGGGCTGATGTTCTCTTCCTTCATGTTTTGGAAGAACTTTATGGGGACCTGCTGCAGGCTTCTGTTCCACCAATTAGGGAACACCTCCAGCCCCCCCACCCCCCCCATCCATCCATAGCAATGGGAAAAGGCATCACAGGAAGCATTTGTCAAGGATTTTTGAGGTTTGCATTGATGGTTATTTGGCACCTATTTTGTAATGCCTGTAATGTATTGTAGTGCTTGATCTTTGAGGGAGGGGTCATCTTTTACATCAAACAGTGGCTGATGGGGTCCCAGGCCATATGTAGAGTTCCTAAACATTGTAGTTGTACAAGTATCTGTGTGGGATCATGTAAAAAGAGCTGATGCCACATCTCAGAGAAGGAGTGGGAAGTCTGCATCCCCTTGGATAAGAATTATCCACCTTTTAACTTCAAGTGGTTTGTTTTTGTGCTGGAAAACCAAGGAAGTGCTTGACTTTTTGTACTATATCTGTAGCACCATGAGTAAGAAAACAGGAGTACAAACTTGAACAGTGGATATTTCTGGAAGGTTTGAAATGTGTTTCATCGAAGTGTACTGCAAATATCTTGTGGGAGTAGTGTGAACATTACAAGGCTGAGTTTCAGTGATGCTCTGTTTTATTAATAAATCTTTTGAGACATCTGTAGTTTTGAGATAGTATGTTCTCATGTTGCCAAGCAGAAAGGAGAAGATTTTCAGTTAAATGACAGGCTTTGTGTTCTATGGTGTGGTTTGCAAAGATGTGGATTACAGAACAAAATTGATTCCATTTCTTTCCTATGAGCAAGCAGGTTTATTTTTTTTTACCTTGAGAAGTGAGCTAGGTGTTCTAGTCCTCTCAAAAGTATTTCAGTTTCTATTAAAACTTGATATCCACTTTCAGGCAGACTGTATTTAAGACTTAATTTAGTTGAGAGAAGCAAAATAAGGGTTGCTGGTTTTGTTCTTGGATATTCTTTTTGACACGAGGAAGTGAAAGAACAGCAGCATGCTCAACTTGCAAAGAAAACCAGAATGCTTGCCTATTGCCTTTTTCTGTTTCCAGAGGTGTTTCTTGTTAGGAAGTCTCTCTCACTTCTACTGTCTACCTATCTTAGTCAGAGTTTGTAGGTTCAGAGGAGTAACTTTTTTAACCCTGTCTTAGTAAATTGTAATCTATGTGTAACATTGCACATAGCTTTTGTTCTAACTTTTTGTTACATGCAGTTTTTATTACAAAGCTAAGACCTCATTTAAACCAAAAATTACTAGGTATGAAGTATTAAAACCTGAGAGAAACTTTCCATGCCAGTGTCTGCCTCAGGAGAAAGTACAGTAATTTCACGAATATAAGCCGCACCATTATGACTAAAATTTTGCTCCCACCCCGAAATGCGGCTTATATTCAGGGGCGGCTAATATGTGAATAATTTTCTGACATTTCCAATCCCGGAAGTGACAGCCAGGGTGCCAAGCCCAGCACCGGCCAGTAAAAGCCTGCTTTAGGCGATTGTTACACTTTGGTTACTCTGTTTCGCGGTGGGTGGAGCCGACTCCCTGCTGGTAGCACAGCAAGGGGGGAAGGCAGGGGAGCTCCCTCCTTCAGACAGTGCAGCCCGGGGGAGAGACAGGGACTCCTTC
>PYHW01009662.1:781627-821915 GCA_013186435.1 Turdus rufiventris | reverse complement strand
AGGGAGGGGGTTTACATTCTCCATTTCAAAGAGAAGCTCCTGCCTTTCTCAGCAGACACCTGTCCTCCAAACTAAAACAGCAATTTTTCGTTCTTTGTCTATATATAAGCCGCACCTGATTATAAGCAGCACTTTGGGTTTGGACCAAAATTTTAGTCAAAATGGTGTGGCTTATAATCGTGAAATTACTGTAACTGTTGTTTCTCTGGGAAACTAGTGCTGTCAAGAGCAAGATGTAAGCTTTGACAACAGGATACCTTGATCAGTGTTAGTGTTCCCTGAAAGCTGTGTCGTGCTCAGCTGAGGTAAAGACAGTAAGCTGTGTGGGAGGCCACTCTGGGACACAGGAGGCTGGGTTTTGGATCCAGCTGGCGTTGAATTCAGTCTGCCTTGTGTTCACTCAGAGCTGTTCATAAGGAGAGAATGAATCTATGTAGTTGTGGCATTTGCCAGCTTCACAGTGCTTTTTCAGAGGAGATGGGAGAGCTTGATGGTTTTTGGAGTTGTTTGGTTTTATTTTGAAATCTTAGCACTATGCTTTTAAATAAGTGTTGGGAAGATTTAGTGTTTTGGTCTTTGAACTCACTTGGTACCTGTATTACATCCTTTATTTTTCAGATGTATATAGCACTGATTTCCCTGCATGCTCTAATCATGGTGGGATTTCACTTCTTGTACTGCTTTGAAGAAGACTGGACAAGTGAGTAAAAGCAAAATACTGTATTAACATAACATATTATTCTTTTAATAAGAACTTAAAATGCAGTTTGTTTGTTTCAGAAGAATGCAATCAAGGTTCTGCTATGCTATCTCTGGGTTTTTTTTGTCTTTTTAATGATCAGTCTTGGAACTTGGCCTGCTTCCTTGACCTGCTGGAATCTCTGTTGTGAAAAGTCTTGTTTTAACTTACATCTGATAGTGCCTAGGAAAAACCTGATATGTAAAGACACCTAAGGAGTATGTGTGCAATAAGCTACTGTTGACATGAATACAACACTAATTTCCTGAATGCCAGGAAAAGATAAAAAGAATGTCTCTACTTTTTTTAAAAGGGTAATGTGAATCATTCTTGCAAGACTGCCAGGAAAACATGCTAGCTCAGATCCAAAAATCCACCCTCACGAGAACAAACAATTCTATTCCTCAGAAAAAAACCCCAACAAACCAAAACCAGAGCCCAAGCAGCTCAAAAAGCGAAACCAAAAACCTCAGCATTCACTCTGAAGTAGTCAGTGAGTACATTTGCACAAAGTCAGTACGTTCCTAAAACCACAAATGGATATAGGAAATCCTCAGTGTAATGCTGATGAACAGCAAGGTGTCAAAGAATGTGTATGCATGTATGTACTGCTTGCAAGTTTGTTTTGGAAAAGGAGGAGGGTTTTTTCCTTGGAATTTCAGTATTGTTATTCAGTATAATGACTGGTTTTAGTTCACAGTACTGCAGAGGATACACATATGAATTGATTTTGACAAGGTTGTTCTGCACTTCAAAACTTTGTAAAACAGCTCTCAGCTGTCACTAAGAACATCTGCATTTCACTGCAGTGGCCAGGGCCAAAAGGGAAGGATGCATCAAAAGGTAGTTTCCCTTATCTCTTTTCTCAGAGCCTGTTCCTATGGGGAAAGCACTTTCCTGTCCCAGGTTTAGGTGGCAAAACAGAGCTGTTAGGAGGGATGGATATGTTGTTCCAGCTGCCTTGTGTTTGTGCAGATTGTGTTAGTTCCCAATTATGATGTATCTGTTTAAGCCTAAGATCTCATTAGAAAAATACAGGCTTTTGGTGACAGTCTTAGATTTTGGAAAAATCTGAAGACATTCTGGCATTTACAGCACTCAACTATGACTTTAGCCCTATAACATTACTTTCTTTTGCTCCTCCTTTCTAATTACCTTCTTGGGGTTTATTTTTTTTTCCAGCTCTTACTTGAGTTTGTGCTATTGAGTATGTGGAAAAGTAGGAACTTGTTTTAATCTGACTTTCTTTAAGTTACGGCTCAGAACAGTTATGAAAGGAAGCACACCCTGGTTTTATGTTGGTGCTACATATGCTTGTGTCCTGATTGCCAGCTTGAGATTTGTAATGGTCTTACCACTGTGGAAAATCTTTTAAGTCTAAGATTGAAGAGAAAACCTCCAGGTGAAATGGAGGAAAATGGCATCCTAGTCAATGTGATGGGGAAACACTGAAGTGGAAAAGAAAGTTGCAATCTTGAAGTGTTGCAGGGGTTTTGGTGGGTTTTTTGCTTTTTTTTTTAAATTTGAGGCAGTGATAATTTTATGGTTGGATGTCAGAGCTTCCCTGTGGATTTTTCTGGGAATGTTTTTTATATAATTTATTTGATAGTTTGGGTATGGAAAACTCGTGGCTTAGCAGGGATTTTGCAGTTGGCGCATTACTTTCTTTATGTCTACCGTTCCAACTCCGTTGTTTTGTCTTCACAGAATGTAGTTCCTTCTCTCCACCAACTACAGTGATTCTACTTATCCTCTTGTGTTTTGAGGCTCTCCTATTTCTCATCTTCACCTCAGTTATGTTTGGGACCCAAGTACACTCCATCTGCACTGATGAAACGGTGGGTGTCTCACACTCTCTCCTTTACCCTGTCTCACCATTTGTAGAAACACTGATGGGCTACAGGATTTTACCTCATGGCACAGGGAGTCCCATTTACCCTTTGAGGAGAGATCCAGTATAATAAAGCATAGTGCTGGATGGTGCTCTCTGAGGGTTCCTGTGGAAAGTAAGGTACCCTATGTATTGGCTGGGGTGCTGTGTTTACAGTACCTCCCATAAGGTAGGCGTGGGTAGCTAGGGTTGTAGAGAGTACTTGTCTCTGTGGATTGGAGAACCTTTTGCCTTTAATGAAGTGCTTTTACACTGGTGTTGTCTGAAATTCAGCTATGTGTCCTGGTTGTCACTATTCACAGGTTTATGTGCTGGAAAACCAAGATGAGTAGTTGGGGGAGGAATACACAAACACACAGACTTCTTTTAGCCTAGAAGATTTTCCAGCTTTAGGTATCTGTTCAACAGTTCAAAAACTCCTGCCAGAGGGAAAAAGAAAAGGGAGCAGAGTAGGCTCATGGAAGCCTGCTGGATACAATCTGCTGCAAATCCACCAAGCCATCCCTAATTTGAAGATGACATAGTAGAGATTATGTAATCCTAAATCCATGTATTTGCCTACTTCTGTAAATATGGAGCTCGTGACTCCTGGGAGTGTTCCCACACTTGTGAATACTTCCACTCTTCACCAAGCACGCTCAGGTAATTGAATTAACCAGAGTGGCTGGAGAGAAGTGATGGTCTTAAAAGAGTTCTTACTTTTAACTCTTCTTTCCTCCCCTGCCTCCATTAGGTTTCTTTCCCCTTGTTTGCCCATGGCCACTTGAAGCTAGAGTAGGTGTTTCTGCTGCTTGTCAGAGAGCTGTAACTGGCATTGTATACCGTAGGGGCCCATTGTTCTGAGCCTTTTTTTGCAGTGCTTTCTTTAATGCTTGGCTTCTGCAAGAGGCTGATGTTCCACCTGTCTGTGTTGAGAGGAAGACTTCACTGTGATTTCTGATGGGGAGAGCCCCAGGAAGAAGTACAGTGTGGTACAGATCTGCTGAGCTTGTGTTCATCAGTAAATGTGTAAATTAGCAATGCTGCCTGTGAAATCATTACTTGAATTTCTCTATCTTTGGAACCTTTCAAGAATTTTTAGAAACTGCTTCCTACAGCTGGGCACCCAAATAACTCCCGAGATTTTCCCTTCCAGTCTAATTCTGGGGACTCGTAGATGTTAAAGGAACAATGCCACATTTTAAAATAAAGGAATGAAATATGGTCTCCCCCTGTTGGTTTGTGGTTTTTATTTTTGGGTGTTTTTTTAGTATGTACCAGTAAGGATTCTGCTCTGTCTCGTTGGTTTGCTAGCATTGAGCTAGATGTATGCAAGCAATCTGTTTGGAGCAGAGGAGTATTTCCAGGTGAAGTGCTTCTTGGTGTGCTCTCTTGCATGTTCTAATTCACATTTTAGAAACAGGGCTGTGTGTTTCCCTTTTTTTGCCTTTCTGTTCCAGTCACTGGGAGACTTCATTCCTTGAGTATGCTGCCCCACCAAGATGGTTCTTTTCTGCCTGAAGGGACCCAGATCCCTGGTATTTTGCTGTTGTCTCTGGAGGTGACATTTACCAGGGATCAGCACAACTCCTGCAGCTGGCCCATATTGTGTTCATCAGAGCTCCCAGCATCAGTAATTTGAGGCACACAGATGTAGTACAGTGCATTACTGTGTAGCATGGGAGACGTGTAGGTCAGGAGAAACCTTACCTTGCAAAAGATGTAGAGTCAAGGAACTGGGTGATCTGCCAGCTGCTGCTGCCAATGGGCGAGTGATGCTCTCCCTTGATTGCTCTTACTCACTGTGCTTCTATGGCAGCCAGGCATAAATGGCTATCTTGAAAGACCAAATTCACTTCCTGGGCTTCAGTATTGATTTTTATTTTCTTTTTAATGTTTAACTAGTGAATGTTTCAGCTGATTGCTTGATGGCTTATTTTTATTCTGCCTCTAACCGTTACTGAACAATGTCAATGATTTCTTCAAATTGCTGTCTTATTTAACCCTCTCTCCCTACTGGAGGCCATGCATGTTTTAGCAGTGATTCTAATGACACATGAAGAGGCACCAGGTAGACTCAGCTACACTGTACACTGAGCCCTGGGCACTTTCCTGAACTTGCTTGGTGAATCTGGGATCATCATTACAGAGATTACCTTTGGATTTGTGGGGTTTTTTGTTTTTGTTTTTGGTTTTTTTTTTTTTTTTTTTTTTTTGTCTGCAAGCTTGTAATGGTTTCTTCTAAAACTTCCATCTGGTTCGCACATAATGCATTCAGCCATTAAAGCATATACTTTTTGTTTGGTTTTCAGTGGTGGGATTTTTTTTAGTTGACATCAGAGGCAATTGGATGCCAGGTCTTAAAATGGTTCTGAAGTATGTAAGAAAGAAGAAAATGAAAGCAATTTTATTTCCAAGGAACAATCTCTAGTTTTAGCATTTTTAATATGAAACAGTGAAAAGAGAAGGAAAGGCAGTGCAGATGCATTTTTATTTTCTTACTCTGTCCTTTGGATACGGGGTAACTGAGAGTAGACCTTTCCCCGAATCCAGAACTACAAAACCTGAGTATTTGACTGAAAATGTGATATTTCTGTTTTCAGGGAATAGAACAGTTGAAAAAGGAAGAGAGAAGATGGGCTAAAAAAACAAAATGGATGAACATGAAAGCAGTATTTGGCCATCCGTTCTCTATAGCATGGCTTAGCCCATTCGCAACACCAGACCAAGGAAAAGCAGACCCGTACCAATATGTGGTCTGAGGAATTCCTGACCAGCATTTCCACTAAAATAGAAACATACTACAGCACTACTGTTACAAATTTTCCATGAATGTTTAAAACAAAGAGCAAAATGAACTTTTTTATGTCTATTAAATGGCTGATAATTGCAGAGGAAAAAAAAGCCCTGTATGCCACCATTTTAGATAATTCTATATCTCTGGCTGAAACTGCTATTGCTTTTTTTTTTCTTTTTTTTTTCCCTTTCTTTTTTATCACATTAACTTTACTGGCATTTGTTTCTCTCTGCTTTCTGTATGGCATAACTAATGTGAAGGGGATCCTCTCTTCTTTGTTATGACCCACCTCTTCTGAGTAAATTTTCATGCTGTCTCCTGACTGTGATGAGCTCTGTGGATAACATGTGAGTGCCAACAGCCCTACACAGACACCTTTTGACTTCCTGAAGGAGCACATTGCTTTTTCATAAGTGAACTTGAACAGGGAAGCAAATACTTCACATACCAAAAGGTGCAAGACCAGAAGGCAACTCAGCAAGTGAGCCAGTTGACCTGGTGATCACAAACATTTAAAGTACTTAAACGTTGCCAACACCAATTCCCAGTCTACCCTCCTTTTTCCTTCCAGCCACAGAACTGATTCCATCTTTCTGGCATTATTTTATCTGTTCCCTCCCTTGTGTGCAGGAAATTGTTGCCCTTTAGGATAACTGTGGCAGATTTAGAAGACTCTTTGGATTATTACATGCCTTACACTTCCAGGAAAGAAAGAAAGCTAATTTTCAAGTGTTTAGAATAGCAGAATCATGTTTTTTGGTGTGTGTTTGTCTTGGTGAATGACTTGTTAGAGCAATGCCTGCTAAACAGTGTTAACGTGAAAAACTGACATGAATGCCCAGATTACTATAAAGACTAATATTGATGGGATGTGTAAGTGTCCCAGGGTGATTGATTCTATATTGTTAGCATTGCCCTGGTTTAGAGTTTTGTAAATCTTTTCTCCTGTTTATGCACACATCTGTATGTGTGTAAACACACGCACATATATGTGTAAGGGTTTGAAATTAGGAAATTTTTATGGTAAGGAGTATGCATGCTGTTATGAACTGTGTGGTGATGAAAAGTGGGAGGGACAGAAGGCATTCCTAAAACGAGTAGAGCTAAACCATTCATAATTCCAACTGTTAATGTTAATTACAACATCTTGTGTTCAGGCAGGAATTTGATTATATTTTTGATTCATGGCTCCCATGGGCTCATCAAATGAATTGCAGACAAAGGAAATACACAAATCAGCTGCATCTGTGGCTTCCAAGGAATCTTTTCTTTCCTTGGTTTAAAATATTTTTTTTTAAACTGACCTGTTTAGACTGCTTCAAAGCCACGGGGGAAGGGAGGGAAATCAGGAAAGGAGAAATTTAATGGATGTCTCATTTTGGACGTAATGTGAATGCTGCATCTTTTCAATCTGTCAATGCTTCCATATGGAAAACCAATGCAATAAAACTTTTCCAAAAACTTGTTTGCTGTTCTTTCTTTCTTTGCTTCAAATCTTGGGGAAAATCTGTAATGGTTTTCTGAACTTTCGCTTCAGTATGCAAACAGGCAGAAGCATTTAAAAGTTAAATAACTTAAGTGTTCAACTTGTAAGTTGAAAAGTGAGTTAATTGGTGATATACTTATCTGTTAATCAGTGGTTTAATTCACCATCTGGGAGAGGCTGTAACTCTGGTTTGACTATGTGATGGTGCTTCTCAGAGAATGCTCCTAGCCTAATAGTTAAGCTGGATCTCAGACCATAGTCAGTTCAGCCATGAGACACATACAGGTGATAATTTGAACTGGCAGAGAATCTGGCGCTAAAGCTGCCTTCATTTAAAATCAGATATATTGAGGGGAGAGGCTTTATTCACCTAGGCAATTAACTAATTAATGTATCTCTCCATAGTTCTCTGCTTCAAAAATTGTTTTTCTTACAAGTTCTACATTCCAGTTTGGGTTTATTTTAATTACCCTTTTAACTATGTTTTCTGGAGGAAGATTAATTACATTGTTCTGGCCTTTGGACAATTGTGGAAAAATTTGTAATTACTGAGTTTTTCTTGTTTCAAACCAAATGCAATTGTTAAACAGCATTATATAGTGCTAGTATTTTCAGTCAAATTGTGTTTTGTTTCTTCAACGAGGCACCATCACAGAAATGCCACCAGTACCCATTGTGTGTGTGGTGATAACCAGGGCCTTCAGATTTCCTTGTGCTGTAAGACTTTGTTTGATGCAATGTGAATGGTACTAAAAGTAAGTCAATATTAATATGAGAAAGGCAGACTTAGTGGCTTGCTGATGGGAAGTATTTTCTTGATCAGGACTACCTGATTGCAGTGTGGCCAAGAGAATTTGAAGGACAAACTCAATCAGAGCACTTCTGTTTCAGAAAACTAAGTGGTACTCCATGCAGATATGTATGCAAGGAACTGCTGTAAGAGTTCTGCCTTAATCGTGATTTCCAGTGGCAATGCCTCCTGTGTTTTCTCCTTAACCATCAATTTGTCTCAATGCTTGTCTTTTTGGTTTGCTCTTTCCTTTAATATCTTAAAAGTGCATTGAAAGAAATTAATGCATTTCTTCTAACATTCAAGAGCTGTCCTGCAGATTGCTTCTGGATCAGACCATGCAGCCCACCATCCTCCTCTGGCACTGGGCAGGAGCAGATAACCAAGGGCAGTAGTTGAAGAAACAGGGTATTATCCTACAGCATCACAGTGGTCACCTTGACTAACTCTCCCCATGCTTGCAATGTCGTGCCCCTCACTTAAAGAGGAATGTCCAATATTTTGTATTTCTCAGTGTATGTATTTTTAGTATTGGTTCAAAATTATGTAATTTGAAGTAGGGAAAGATGATATTTTCTTTTTTAAAATTAAGTGGGTTTTTTTTTTTTATTAAGTGTATGATGGGAAAGAGAAACAGGTGTTGGTTTAATTCAGTGCACAAAATTCCCACCTAAATAATGGTAAGAGATTTATGTAAGTATATTTATTTCTAAAAAGTTTTGTTAAACAGTAATAGAATGTCTTCAACAGCTGTGTATTTCTATCGCCCTTAGATTCTTTTTAAGGCATAACCTCATGCCCGACTGACCATGTGGCCATGGCCAAAATTAGATCAAAATACAGTTACAAAACTTCTGTTTATTTTGAATACATGCTGTGAAGGGATTAGTGAGGTCAAGTTGGGAGAGAGAAAAGTACTCCTCTGGCTGTTCTGATGAACTGCTCCTTAATTTGCATTAGCACAACCTTGGCCTGACCTTGCTTATCGCCTTGGTTAGCAGATGCTGATGGGAGCAGGTGAGCGATGTTTTTTGGGGGAAGGGAATGAGGGGTTGCTGCCCAGAAGCGTTCCATATTTGTATTCCCAGTGTAGATGGAAGCAGGGAGTGAAATGGATTAAACAAATGACTGAGGCCAGGAGTTGAAGCTTGTGCTTTCAGGGAAGGGTTTAAATGCCTGATGTCT
This sequence comes from Turdus rufiventris, assembly GCA_013186435.1. Taxonomy (NCBI): domain Eukaryota; kingdom Metazoa; phylum Chordata; class Aves; order Passeriformes; family Turdidae; genus Turdus; species Turdus rufiventris. The sequence goes on along the minus strand of PYHW01009662.1, from coordinate 813,048 downwards.
GTCTCTTCTCCTGCTCTGTGCTACTTGTTTTCTTTCTCTCTAGATGCTCACACAGTAAGTGCTCCAGCTGTGCTCCAACCAGTTTGTTACTAACACACAGGAAACCTCTACAGTTTGCTAAGGAAGAGTGCACAGCCAAAGGTGATCTCCTGCTTTAAGCTGCCAAAGCCTCTACCTCCTGGTTGCACAACCACTGGGTGCTGGAAATGCAGTATCCTGGAGGAGAAGCTCATGATAGTGCTAGAACAATTTGCCAAGGGTCTGCTGTGCACAAACTCTGCTCCTCTCCAGCTTGCCCAGCGGGAGGTAAGGTTGGGCCCTGGCTGTGGCACACCAGGTGTGGACCAGAGGCTGCAAGGGATTTTCCCTGGAGCACTTGAAATGGTACATTTGCAAGCTTGGGAGCAGGGTGAGGTGCCACAAGTGTTTGCTTAGCATTTAAAGTCCTTCAGGGTTTGAATTTTTCCCAAATTACAATCCTCAGGAATTCTGATTTGGTATTGCGTCATTTCTTTCTGCACATTTACTGCTGGGTTTCTCTTAAGTCATCAGGGTGTGAATGAAGAAATGAAGTTCACAAAAGCTTTGCACGCAGTGCTTCGGTTTATGGTGTGTTTTCTCCTGGGTCTGCTCATGCTGACTCAATGTTATTGCCAACTGAGCTGCTGCTGTTGTGTTACTTGTGACGCTGATGGCAAGTGCAGCTGTGGTGCCACTGAGCTGTTGCATGTGTTCCTTTCCCCTCTCTGCAAAGCTTTGAATGTTTTCTGTGTTGGCGAGAAAAATCTGTACAATTAGAACATGACAAGTGTACTGTTCATCTAGCTCTTCTAAAACTGTCCTTTCATATAGTTTTAACCCAATTTGCACATTTTTTTCCTTTCCTTGAGTTTCTCAAAACTTGGATCCAGTATTCTTGCTTCTCTAAGAACAGACTTTCTGTGTGGTCACTCATATATCATCACAAGTGGATCATACACAGCTGCAGATCTGACTCTTCTCTTACATGATACATAAGATGGGCATAAAAAATTGTGCCCTATTTCACACAGTGGTAGCCTTAAAAAATCATTAAGAAAATAAATATTAGTTTCTTATTTCCACATGGAGAAGACTACCAGGAAAAAATATTGCTGCCCAAATTGGATGGATCTGTTCTTTAAGTGCAATCAAAATGTTTGCTTTGCTAAAAGTGATGTTCTTGGAAGGAGTTTAAATCAGTATATTGACTGACCAACACTCCAGTCTCATTCTGAAGCCTCCACTTTAACCTGTACAGATTTTCTCACCTCCCAGCAGGTTATCTGGCTTGCATTGGGATTTGTCTTCGACAATTTGGTATGGAAGTTGTATTCTTAAATATTTGCTCTTAACTTGCACAGTGTGAACTTCTAGTGATAGCTGAGGTGTGGCAGTGGTAAATTCCTGATTGCTGGAAAAAGGTGCGGTATTTTGGCTGTGTCTGAACTATTGCAAAAAATGCTCAAACAAGGTGAAACTCTTTAACTGTATTTTGTCACTCCTTGGAAGGATTCAATATACTATGTGAGAAGACGTTTCCCAAAAGGTTGGCTTTTCAGAAGCCATCTCTGTTTTCTAAAAATCAATAGCAACTGATGCCAGAGTACCTCAGCAAGATTCAGACAGTCCATGACTTTGATCTTGTGTGAGGGTTTTGCTGTTAAATTTGGAGATGAAACTCTCAAAAATACAGTGTCTGTCTTCATTTTTAGCTCAAACTGGAATAGCATTAGCCTGGCTATAGGTAGGCAGTTTTGCATGTGCTACAGTGCTTGGTGCCCAAATACCTGCTGTAAGTGTAGATGACCATAAACTCTTCTCTTCTTGCAGGGTATTGAGCGACTTAAAAACCAGAAACCAACCTGGGAGAAGATCAGTGGCTGGGAAGGAATGAAGCTGGCGTTTGGAGGTGCCTTCTCCCTGGGTTGGTTCAACCCTTTTTCAAACCTGAACTGCGAGAGCCCATCACCAGCTGAAGCGGTGGCAGCAGCTCCTGCATCTGAAATAATGACCCAAGAAGAAATCGAGCAGTTTCTGGCTCGAGATGTTGCCATCCAAATGTTGCATGAATAAGCAAAGTGTCCTTCTCCAGGAGAATCTTTCAGGTGTTTTTTGGTTTTGGTTTGTTTTGGTTTTTTTAAATGATTGCTTGTGTTGGAGATTTAAGGGTTGGTTTTTAACATACTTTCTGGTGCATTAAAAAATTCAGGAGTATTGGTCTAGGACAGACACTACTGCACTATCAGAGGCAAGGCAAATCTTCAGAGAGAAGTTCGTAAGTGAAGGGGCTCATAAGCTCCTTTTCAGACCTGTGTCAGCTGCTTTATTGATCTTTTCTTACAAGGCCTTTAAGGACAGTTTATAATTGTCAGATAGATTGGCTCCAGTTCCCAGAAATGTGCCATTCTGAGGAGTTTGATTAATCTTTTGTTCTTACAGCCCTTTGGAGGACTAAATGTGTGATGGCAAGATTAGCCAGCTCTGAAGGTTTTCTGGAAAAATGCATCCTTTTTAGCCCATCCCATAGGTGCTGCTTCTGGGTTATGAACGTTGCTGGTGCACTGATCTTAGCAGAGGTGGGTTACAGGGCTATGGATGCAGCAGGTGGATGAGCTCACCCTAGGTGTGATTCCTTTGGGTTCTGAAATATCTCCAGGGGTTAATTTTTACCCTCTGTGCTTGTGAAAACACCCAGGGCTGGTGGTGCTTGTCAGAGATGCTGGTAGGCTTTTGATGGTGCCAGGCTGGCGGGAGCATTCACCCATGGCCAATGGAGCAAGTTGGCTGGGATGCTGAGCTGCTGGTGCTGGTGGGGGGAGGCTTTTCCCCAGGGCTGTGGTTCACTCGCATGTAAGATTTGTGGAGTGGGAGCTGCCTGGCTGAACTCCGCAGCCAGGGAACAGGGAAGTGGTCTATGCCAGGTACCAGAACTATTTTTTCAGTAAAAGAGAGGGCGATGTGGACACCCTGTGATGGAGGTTACTGCCTCTCTCCATTTGACTTGTCTAATTTAGATGTTTCTCTTCCTGTCTTGGTAGCTAGAGCTGGTAGAGAATGAATAATACCTCCTAATCTTACTGGGATTTAACACTGTCCTACTAGTACATGCCATTACACCAGGCTTCCTTACACTAATTTTGCAGCCAGCCCCTGGGGAATTCTGGTGAACCTGTAGAAGGAACACCCGTCACTTGAAGATGTACTGCAGGATGCAGTAGTTGCAGCAAAGTCCTGGCAGCTGCTGCATTCACATGCACTGCAAACACTTGGCATCCTCCAGATGTCAGACTACTTTTAATTTAGACTTGTTCTTAGTTTGTGGGTTTTTTTCCTTCTTCTGTCATACCCCTTAGATTAATTGTCATTAAATTTACAGGAGAAATATGCTACTGTTTTCCCCTCACATAACATGCTTGCTTTTATGTCCCCCTCCCCTGTAACCTGAACCAAAGATAACTGCTTCCTCTCAAAAGGAAGAGAAAGGAGTTTTTGGGATGAAAGCACAGTATTGTGAAAGACCTATATGAAGTTTTTATTATTTATAGGAGTAATATCAAATGGAATTTGTGCAAGTTTTTTTTTCTGTTTATTTTTAATGCCTCAGAAAGCATCTTTGTGTGGATTAATTGTGTGACATTCAGTGCTACTGTGGAGAGATGAGATTCTCTCCTAGACTTGTCCTCTGCCACAAGCAGTCCCTTTTTCTGGCAGAGGTACTGGGAACAAATAGAGTGCCTTGACTGTAAGGAGCACAGCTTCACCAAAATCCAGAGGGTATTTCTGAGTAGTTATCCTTGTTCTCTCTGGATGACTCTTCTCTTTTTTAGTGAAAAGTAGATCTAGAAAGCATCATTAGGAATTGCATATTTATAACCTTTGGGATAAAGGGAAACACCCCACATTTGAGGGAAATGAGATATCCTCTCAGGTCCTTTAGACATGAGGTCTTGAATGTCTTTGCCCTGTGCAGCTGGATGTTGAGGAAAGAAGTTCTCCTCCTCCTCACTAGCCTATGTTCATCTCTGTCAGCATCCCACAGGAAAGGAACATCAGGAACATACACAGGTCTGTAAGGGATTTCCTGTAGGGAGCAATGGGGGTGTTGAAAGAGGAGGAGCCCTTTTTAGTTAATGTTCTCTAATTTTGGCTTGCTGCTCTGCCTCTGCATGCAGTTTACACCCCTGCCTCTGGTGCTGTGTCTTCACTGGGAATGGTGCTACAGGGAGGAACTAGTCCATGGCTAAAAATCACCTTGAGGCAGGCGAATAGAGATGTCAGCTTGGGAGAGACCCTCATGCGCTACATTCCAGGGATGCTTCTCAGGACAGGGACCCTAATCTGGGACATGGCTTTGGGTAGGCATGGAAGGAGGCAGCCTAATTTCTCCTCTACTCTCAAACGTGGTTCACTTCATCACGAGAACAGTTGTCATTTGCTTCTCTTTCCCATGTCTCCTGTTGTTCCTCAGGTGATGGCATTTCTGGATTTGTTTTTTTTAGTAGGGAAAACAGCAAAGTAGTGTGAAGAGGAGGGTAAGAGACAGAACAGTCATCTCCTCTCCTCCAGTTACTGTCTGAATGAGACAAGAACGTGTCCCTGTGCCTTACACTGAGCATGGACAGCCAGCTCCAGCTGTGGTGCCAAGATGTGGCAGGGTGACTTCCTATGCCCAGCAAATCATATCTGGTATTTCTTGCCTGTTGGTCTCCCTCGTCCCCTTCCAAAGTTCCAGTACCCCTTGGAGCATCTCCTTTCTGTCTCAATGTAGTGTGACAGCTGTCAGAAATCATGAGTCTTCACAAGTTGGAAAAATATTTTTTATCTACAGCTTTTGTATAAACCTCCTTCTTTAATGATTGACTGGTAGATTAAGAGTAAACACAATTTTCATGGAATTGAAGCCAAACTCATTTTACCTTCCCTTCCCTCTACATGCTTCTTGCCCTTTGTGAGAGCATACCTTCATGTTCAGACCATGCTGCTATGGTCCTGGCTGGCTCACCAGATCCCATGAAAGGCATCCTGGAGAGCCTGCTTGTAGTGCCCTAAATTTATGGGGCTGGGGAGTATGCTCCCCCTGCACTGCTCAGTGGGACATGGTCCTCTGAAGATCCCATCACTCCTCTGTGAGGTGTTAATATGTGATGGACAGAGTTGTGGGATATGTGGAAAGTGTTCTCGTACTTCTCACCTGGTGTCTTCTACAGCAGGTTTTTAATGCAAATAGGGAATTTACATCACTTGAAAAAATACATTTTTTTTCTGTTTGGAATTCCTTTTGTGCCTTTAGTCGCTTTTGTACTTTCTAAAGAACTAATATTTCATCTGCCAAGCACCACCTGCTCCTCCTTACTCTGCGGACATGATGTGCATGGACCCTGCACCCACTCTGCCTGTGGAGAGGAGCTCCCACTCCCTGCTGTGGCACTACAGGAGGTGGCCTTTCAGGGACCCTGTGCTGCTGTGAGGCAACACAACACTGTGGACAGAGGGGCAGCAAGGGTCAGGGCAACTTTGACCCCCTTCTGTGGCCTGGCAACCATCTGTGTGTTCATCTGGGATTTCCCCAAATCTTTGAAATACAAGAGAGTGGTTAAAACCTTCTTGCCTTTTTATGTCCTATCTTTTTTCCCCCCTCTTCCCTTTTTATGGGCTGGCACATAACCAGATATAGTCACCATTTCTTTTTTCAGCTCTACGGCCTTAATTCTTGAACATTTGACTTTTAAATAAACAAATAAACTACCCCCTATACTACTGCGTGACCTGATTTCTTCTTCACTTGTTGTGGAAATGCTGGCAAACCCAGTGCCACTCTGCTGGCCACTCTGTGACACAGAGAAATCCCTTGCTAAAGATGGGCTCAGGAGTTGCTGGGATGTGCAGTGCAGTGGTGGGCTCCCACTGTGCACAGCTGTTGTCTTCTTCAGTGTGTCTATGGCTGGAAGAGCTTCTTATGTGCACCGCCATCAAGGTTCTTCCTTGTAGTCCAGCAGCGTTCAGGGTGGAAAGGGAAGAATAGAGGAAGCACTAGTAATGAATGCTGCTGGAGAAGGCACCTCTTCCAAAAATGCCTGAAAACCCCCAAAAGAAGTGGAATGGGAAGATCTATGAAAAATGGTGCCTGGGGAGACTGTGCTGGGTTTGCTGTTTCTGAGCTCTAAAGACAAGGACAGGCACATGCTGGTACATTCCCTATATGGTGAGCTGGGAGGAAGAGGGAATTGCCCAGGAGGGCAAACATTCCTCGAGCTGCTCAGCAGCCCGTGGTGCAATGAGGTCCCTGTATGTCCGTCCATGTAGGACCACAGCACTGCTGCCCTTCCCAGGCTCACACCAATCTCTGGCTGAAGCTGGTACCAACACAAGCTCCAATCCCTGGTCTGAGCCAGGAACATCACCTTGTGGATTCAGAGCCATCCCAATGTGACAATATCACAAACCAAATCACACAGTCATTTTTCACAATCTTTATTGAATCACAATTAACTGCAATCAATGCAACTGTGCCCTTGAGCCAGTTTAATTTGCTTAGCATTATGGCATTTTTGCTCTTTAAAAAGTACTGTGCAGCAATCGAGAAGGGAAGAAGTACCAAATGATGCAATACATTTAACAAGGCCAACATTTGCATGCTGACAAGGCACTCATCCTACTTGGTGATGGTGATGGCCTTCTCTGTAGAGATCCCTTTGATCTGGTTTGAGATCAGCTTGGCTACAATTTTCTTCTCTCCTAGTCTTGTTGGAGTGCATATTATTTCAGACTTCATGATCCTGCCAGGCATTATATCCCTAAGGACAAAGGAAAAACCAGAATAGTCCAAGCATGAATTAGGGTTATTTGCCCCTTTTGAATTATTGCACTTAAAGAAGGAGTCACTGCATGCGTTTAGGGTGGTGTTTCCCTTCCCTCATGACCAGTGTGCAGCAAATGGAGCCTGGCATGGTGGCACTTCCGGGTGGTCCCAGTGATCCTGGGGACCTTCCCCAGATTTCCCCACACTGCTGAAACACTAAATTCAGCTCTAAAGGAAGCAGCTGTGTTCACACTTGTTGGGCAGCACAGCAGGAGCATGGGGAGGGCCTCTGTCATACTCGCCTGCCCCTGAGCCTGTCAACTGTGTGGGTCTTTCTGGCCAAATGTAGCGCAGTTTCAAACACAGCTGGCAAAGGTCCCTCTCACTCCAAATCCCCTAACCGCTTCTTCAAGGATATTAAAAAAAAAATAAACAGAGCAGAGTCATGCCATGGTCATTTCATTGGCTCATCTCCTTACCCCTGCTCAAATGTTGTCATCTTAAGTAGGCCCAAGCCCTCCACCAGCAGCTTGCAGTTTTCCAGGATCACATTCAGCTTGTTCTTGAAGATGAATGCACAGGTGAAGTCATTGTACAGTTTGGCTATTTCTGGCATCTGGCAGAGGAGGAAAGAGAGAAACAAACACAAAGACTGGGAATTAGAGGGGTAATAAAGATTTCCGAGTTGCTGCAGGTTTGCTCACCACCAGTGTGGTGGGGGACAGCCCCTTCATATCTTTTCCACCCTCCTGAAGCACTGTGTTTTCTTAGCTGGTTTCTCAACACTTCTTTCCTTCAGCAGGGAGAGCTGTGGGCTTGGAGATCGGCCCTGTATGAACTGTTCTCTTCCATCCCCTTTCCTCCAGGAGCCCCTACCTGCGCCTTTTAGATGGGGTAATAATAAAACTTACAAGTCATGGCTGCTTTCAACCTCCAAATGAATGTTGAATATCCAAATAAGATGCCAAGAACTGAGCATCCCAGGAGGCAGCTTTTGGGAGATCCCCCTGGGAATGCTAACACTACCATGGTGCTGCAGTGAGCAGAGCTTTAACCCTTGTCCCCTAGAAGCCCAGCTGGCAGCTGCCTCACCTGGATAGTGATGGGGGGATACTCAAATCTCATTGAGGTCTCCTTAGTGAGTTTGTCATTTGTTTCCTTGACCTCGGCAATGGCAGTGACAAGGATGAGCACATCATCTTCCACGGAGGACAGGGTCTTCATGTATGCGTCAGGTGCTATTTTCAGGGGGATCTGCATCTCTACAGGAAAGAAAACACAACTTGATACTTCATCTCACATGCCCAGGAATTGGGGGGCAAAGTCAGCTCTGGTGGCTGGTGTCCCAGGGTGTGGCATGAGCCATATTTGGGTGTGGCAAATGAGCCATTCTGCTTTCCCTCAGGCCTAGTCCCTGTGGGGGAAAGCCCTGGCTGGGTGGGTGGTACCTGGCACATGCAGATCATGGGAAGGGTGTCTGAGCCCCACCATCTCCCTGCTCAGACAAGCACTGGCTTGGGCTCACATGCAGCACCTCAGCAGCCCGCATCCCTGGCTGCACTCAGGAGAAGGCAGAGGAGCAGGAGGTTGAATACATCTAAGCCTGCACCTTCGAGGATTTCTCTGCATGCTATAAAATTGATGGTTTTCCTTTCACTTCAGATTTTATCTTTAATTGCCTGGAGATCCTTCCAGTGGCTCAGAAAATCCACAGAGTCAGCAGTGCTGGTGCTTCAGTACTTATTTAGCTGCAAAGCTTCCTGGCTTCAGGGATTAAAACCAAAAATGCCTGTCCTTTTCCCTAAGTGTATGTATGTATATATGTATGCATGTATATATGGCGATACCTTTGTGTGTCCTGCCATGCTGCATTTTGACAGCAACAGTATATGAGTGAAAACACTCAGCACTCAGCAGCAGCAAAGATTTTTTGGGGTTTTTTTTTTTTTGAGTGATTCATGCTCAGAGTCAGCAAGAGTTGCTAATTATTTATCACTCATTATTCTTTTGTTTAGCAAATTTCAGTTACATTGCTTGGAATCAAAAATGCAACCCAGATTTTTCAAAGATGTGCAAAAGCAGAGCAGCATACAACTCCAGGGATCAGCCAGGCAGGCAGTCACAAATTGGGAATTTGCTTAGGCAAAGAATTCAGAAAATAACTCTTACCAGCATCACCACCACTCAAATTAGAGTGGCAAACACAAGAACAAAAAAGGATGAAATTTCCAGCCATCTAAGTCCTCTGAGGGATCTGATCCACATGGATGCATACAAAGCCTGTGGTGACATCTTTGATGTTTAGACAGTGAGGACAGGAGGGAGATGCTTCAGCACATCTCACTCATGCCATGAAAACCTCTGTCTACCCTCACTGATGTATTTCTAACCACCTCCTTGAAGCTGCAGCAGAGCCTTCATGTTTTGGTCCTAGTCTGTAACTGAGACTTCCAAATGCAGTTACAAGGGAGGTAGGTTTTAGACAGGCAATTTCTGCTCTTCACAAAGTACAGAGCCATACACTGGTCTATATTGAAGCCAGTACAAATCCCAGACTGCCACAGTAAATTAGTGTACAGAACATAGCAAGCTTTCTGTGCTTACCAGATGTGCCTTCAAGATTGATGGTCTCCTTGATAGTTCCAAGATTGGCCTTAACTTTTCCAGTATAGTACTGCAACTGGCAGGAGCCAGTAAGGTCAACGGTCCAGTTCCCAGGAGCAGAGATCTTCACTGTGATGGCCATTTCAAGCGGATTGCCAGGATACAAAGCTTCTGTATTGGTTATCTCAAGCTGAAGCCCAGTCTTGGTGACTGGCTCCTTCAGGACCAAAGGCTGGGTGTTCCCGCCTAGTGTTTGTATAGTCGAAGCATAGCCTGAACGAGGCATCAATCCCGAAGGCTGTATGAAGCTATAAGCTCTTTGCATAGACATCCTTTCCTCTTTGGAACCTGGATGAAGAAAAATATGAGTGATATCTGTATCTCAACCTCCTCACCCAGAGTTGTCTTCCCTTTACTTATGCTTTTGCTGATAAGTAGAGAGGATGTCAGGGCACCTCCGGCCTCTGCTTAGGACAACTTCTTGGTTTATGCTACCACCAAATCTAACTGTAGCATTCTGTACTGGAAGAATGTCCTGGAAGAGACAATTTAGAGGATGGATACTCTTAAATACTTCAGCCTGATATTTTTGCCCTGCTCGCTAAGAAGGGTTTAACAGTCTAGGACAACATGGCTGGATATTAAAAACTGTGGGGAGGAAATGTGGGATTTTTTTTTCCCAATATGGTTTGGGGAATGGAAAAATGAAATGGAGGAGAATGACGAAATGAAGCAAAGGTCAGTCTGACGGCTAGGCTCATCGCTCAGCCCGTTTCTTTCACTGCCTGCAAGCTTGCTCGTGTCCCTGAAGAGCAGCCTATAGGTGTCACTGTGGGCTTGAAGATGCCCGGGAGCAGTGCTGCCTCCCGAGGGTCTCCAGGCCTTACACTGAGTTTGCCACTGCAGCTACTCCTGCAGTTTTCTCCTGGAAACTCCACATGCTGTGGGGTGATCTGCATGGTCGGGGTCTCCTCTTTGGCACTATCTTAGAGGATTGGGGCTCTTACCTTCGGGGTACTTGTACTCCTTGGTGATGTCTTCCCGCCTGTTCTGCCCCACAGCTTTTGTGCTGATGTTCTTGCCAATGGCTTGGGTCTCCATGCCAACCTTGAAGTACTTCTCCTTGCCATTCACCTTCTTGACGACCCAGTAGACTCTGTCAGCATTCACTTCCGCGTACACAAACTTGCTGTCGTAGGGCAAATACACATCTCCTTCCCGGACAGCCTTCACCGGGCATGGACCACACTGGAAACGACCTAGAAAGAGCATTCAATACTAGCTAATTTTCTGAACACCAGCAGTGACTCCAGTTTTTGCTCCACACTCAGACACACTCAAGCAGGAATCTGTGGCCATGGCAGTTGACACTTAGCAGTAGATAGTCCTCCAACGCAGTAACAAACTCCAAAACCTCTAATTTATCCCACAGCTGATTTGGAATGTTTTATAGATGACCAAGGTCTGATAGGAGCTTTTGCATGTTCCCCCTCACTTAGATTTAGTGTTAGAAAGCCACAGCTTGGTTTGATAAAAGGAATGGAACATAATGATGCTTTGTCCAAACAAGGGCAATGTGTTTCAAAGAAGTAGATAAAATAATGTAAAAGTAGCCATACAGGATGCTAAACATAGCTGGAACCAGTGGATAAACAGATAATGAGGAATATAGTGGCTTTTGTGGCAATGTTATGTGACAAGAAACAACAGCACATGCCCTAAGAGAAGTTCAAGGCAAGGTCCTGTAGTGCTGGGCGTACTTAGTGAGCATGACCACCAGGGACACCTTCGGATAACCCTCCAGAACCACAGAAGGCTTTCCAGTAAGAGGCAGATGCATGCAAATTATTTCTAGAAGTGATGTTTATATATTAGCCAGGCAGTACACTCTAATGAATATGTATGATCATGATGGAATAAATACTTTGTTGTAAAGTTTCATGATACACCCAATTAGAGGAGATATCCTCTAGGTGTTCAGTGTGCTGCAATAATGAATACCTGCTTTCTAATGCTTCAAAATTGTGTTAGAAAATTTCTTCCTTAGCCAATTTCAGTATCAGGTTATGAAGTCAGCTGTGTCCAGACATCTGTGTTTGATCTCTGGGCAATATTCCACTTTCTACATTCCCTGAGGATTAACCTTTTGGGTTTTTTCTACCTTCAAATTCCCTGAACCTGTGCAGGGAGTGTAGTACCAATTTTGGTGACCACTCCTGTCATCTACCAATGAACAGGCTCATGACCCCAATGACTTAGATGTGCTCTAACTCCTGAAACAGCACTCATGTTCCCACAAGGCTGGTTTTCTGCCTACCAAGAAATGCTGTTCCTTTCATTCTGGGCTGAGGTGGCAGGAGTGAGACCTGCTGCTTTAGAGTGTCACTGCCGCAGTACCTGAAGTTGTGCATGGGGAGTACCTGGTTTGCTGACTGGGAAGCATGTTTTTCACACAAAATATCTCCGCTTCCCTCAGGAGTTGCAGAAGAGCCTTTCTAGGCAAATCCTACCTTGACTTTGCTCCTGAGGGGTTGAATCAATTGCCTGCCAGCCATCAAACCCATTTGGCAGGTCTGTTCTTTTCATCCAGACATCATTCCACACGTGGAAGTTCCTGCGTGCATTTGGGTTGAAAAGAAAAGGAGTGAGTTGTTACAGCCTGAAGAGTCACAATCTCCCTCCCTTAATCCTTTAGTAAGGGCAGATTTAATGGGTATTTGTGGATAACCCTGTGAAACCCCTGGCTTTCTCTCTCTCTCTCCCCCTCTCTCTCTCCTGGGCACCAAACCCCAGGCAATAGTGAAATTCTCAAAGGAATTACTGGGGCTGGGAATGGGGCACTGTGTAGGCAGCACAGGGTGTAGGAAGTGTTAGTCCCATTTGGCAGTACCAGACAGAGTCGAAGGACAACGAGTTCAGCTTTTCTCCTTTTTCGTTCAGGTAAATGTCAACTCTCAGGTTCTCCTCCGTATCGTGGGCTGCATCAAAAGTACTCACACAGCGGGATGGCACTCCTAGGCAACGCATGACTGCAGCACAGACAGACAAAATACAAGGTGACAAAGTCCCTCAGACTGGTGGGCATCCTCTCATCTGACCCCTCTGCCCACCCAGGGTCCTCTAGAGGAGGTGCTCAGGACTGTGTCCAGATGGCTTTTGAACATCTCCAAGGATATAGATTCCATAAGCTCTCAAGGGCACCCTGTACCAGTGCCTGGTCACTCTCACAGTGAAAAAAGCTGTTTTCCCAGGTTCAGACAGAACCTCCCATGTTTCAGGCTGTGTCTATCACCTCTGGTCTTGTCACTGAGCATCACTGAGAAGAGTCTATCTGTGTCCCACTCTTTCCTGTCAGGTATTTACACACAAAGATCAGACCCCCAAAGCCTTCTCTTCTGTTTGAGCAGTCCTGGCTCCCTCATCCTCTCCTTACAGACAGACCCTGCCACCTTTGTTGCTCAGAGGCATAGTACTTTTGCTTACTAGCACAGTAATTGAAATGTTAGAGAAGGGAAGGGGGTCACTTTTCACCTGTATTGAGGACACCTGCGAAGACCCAGCATTGGCCATAACGGACTGGCTTCTTGGTTTTGTAGTAGTTCTGCAAAATGGTGACACTCCCAATCCAATCCATAGGGGATGTTCCATTGATGTAATTCCCTGACCAGTTCCCCAGGACGACTCCGTTATCATCGTTGGCATTAACCTGTGACCACACACACAAAGGAGAAAAAGGGATGAGGCTTAGTGAGGCTTAAACCCCAGGGTCTCTGCCCACCCTGTGGCTTCCCACAGGTGCTTCACAGCCATGTGGGACCCATCAAGGCTGCTGGTGCTGGCTGGGGGCTCCCCTGGTTATCTAAAGGGAGGTGGCACCTCTGCTTGGGGCAGTGAAAGTTTACTCTGCATCTTGTGTCTTAAATCACAGGGCTGCAAAAGGGTCCCACCACAGCAAGCAGTTACCTGCCCAAAACACAACCCTTGTTTTGGCCCCAACGCAACTGATGAGGAAGGACAACTGATGAGGCAGCTGCAAGCTTTGGAGATGGGAACATGCATATTTTTGTTTGGCTCTTCCCTCCACCTAAAAATGCCTCTATCTCTTTGCTTGCAGTTTCCCAAAGGAATCTATTTCAGATGCCTCCTGAAATGGTGTTCATGATCCCAGGGAAAGAAGAGCAAGTAAGGAGGAGAGAAGATATGGAGGGACAAAGCACTTCACTGAAAGAGGCTTACCAAAGCAGACATGGCTCTGGACACATTTGCAGGATCCCTTCTATCATTCAGACTGAGCTTGCTTTTGTCTAGCAGATACATACAGGCATCCAAGATGAATTCCTCAAACTGTTTTGGGGAGAAAACAGAGATATTTTTATATGTCGCTCTAAAACAAAATTTGCTTGTCACTGTAAAACATGTACTTGGAGGAAAATGTATGACTAGCTCTAACTTCTAAACTTCCTTTATGATACTGAATTTCCAAGGCTGTGGGACCTCCCAAAGCTGTTCTCTCCAAAGAAGGGCTAAAATGAAAACCAGCCTTGGAAGACAAAAGCCTGTCTCAAGTGTCTTGCAAACACAGTTGGAATTGAGCTAGCAATCTTTACTCCTGTGCACAAAAGTCACCAACGTCATCTCCCTGCAACTCTGCAAATTACTCACAAGAGTAATGAAAATTTAAGATCTCTGCTGATATGTAGTCTATTGACATAGGTACAAAATGAACCTTGGAAAAAAGAAAGGTACGTAAATGCTAATTATTAAAGCAAAGGTTCCTAATTAGCAATTGTTGATAAAGCTCCCTGAGGTCCAGTTCAGAAAGATGTCAAACATCTGATCCAATGAAGCTTGTCAGAATATCAATACCAATTCTCACTGCTTGACAGCAGAATAAATATTAGGATAGGCACAGCCCTACAGATGATGCCCTTTGGTCCCTTTTGTGTGAAGGCAACAGTGTGAGCACCTTGGCTGGGCTATGTGTGTCCTGCAGATACATATATTGCATATATCCTCCAAAAATTGTAGACTTATAAAACAAAACAAAACAAAACAAAGCAAACAGAAAAAACCTCCCAGATTTGAACATTTTTTGGTGGGGATTTCTGTCTGGATAGGGTGCAGGATACTCTGCTTGAGTGCCTGTGTGCTTTCTGCAGAGCGCAAATCCGCTCTGGCATCTACCTCTTATCTTTAGCCCAAGCCAGTTTGACATTCCGCTCCTCTGGAGTTATCTCAGAGGCAGCGTGCAGGAACACCCTTCCTGAGAGAGTGGCTGATTGTGTCCTGCACACAGCTGTCAGTGAAGGCACCACTGGAAAGGTGATAACCTCTGCCAGTAATTTTACCCTTTTTATTCTCAACTATGATGCAACAGGTAAGAGATTTTTTTTTCCCTATCAGCCCTCTCCATTAGCTGATTAACAACACCTACAGTTGCATGAGAGCAGGAATTCCCTTATGGGAATTTTTTCAATCAGAAATACCCTGTCCCCAGTTTCCACATCCTTTACCAGGGGCTCACACGATCTGACCACAAATGTGCCACTAAACCCTCTTCTCCAGCTGTGGGTGGGGAACATATGTAGACACATAGATTACTCTAAGCAGGCGAGCCTCCCAGTGAAGCTGACAGGCTCATTCCAGCACTTTGAGCTACTCATGGGCTTCATACCAAAGGGATGAAGGGTAATAGGGCTGACAAGACAGCTGTGCTTTACCTGCCCGAAATTCCAGGGTCTGTCATAGATGCTGTATGCAGACCCAACATAGATGTAGCCGGTGTCGTTGAGCACATATTCCTTCTTCTGTGCCTCATTGGCCATGTAGACAACATCATCTGGAGAAAAAAATCCCAAACCCAGAGGTATCAGGTGGTTTACACACCCTATATGAAATTTTCCGTGGAAAGCTAAACTGGAATAATCAAGGATCTGCAATATTCACACTAACAGATGACCATGAAGCATCCCCATTTTTTTTGCTCCTATCATGAAAGAATTTCCTATAAGACTAAACTTTAATTTCCCCCTGTGGGTCCATTGCTACGTGACCACTCTTTTACTATTGCAAAAATCTTATTTCTGAACACTGTAGAGTACTAGGTAGACAGCAGAGAGAACAGGGGAACTGATACCTACCAACCACACAATTTTTTATTCTGGTTATTTTTTTCTGGACCTAAAGCCAACCCAGTTCTCTCAGTTAATCTTTGGCTGGCTCAGGGAAACAGATGGTGCAGAGGTGCAAACAGTTGTGACAGATAGATGTCCCTCTATGTCCTGGCACTGGAGAATATCCAATGAGGAGCTGGCTCATTGCTATTGCCCAGCTTCCCACTGGCTCCATGAGGGTGCTGCTTACAGTGTTTTATAGGGAAAAAGCAATGTATGTAAAAAAATGAGGAAAATATGAGGCAAAATTCCATCTGGGAAAATCCCTGGTAGGAGTAATTATCATTCCTAGTTGAAGGACCACTCACCTTCACACCAAGGATTGAACAAAAGGTAGATGGCACCATTTTCAGGCTTGTAAATGTCAGTGCCAGTTTTCACATGCAGGTTGTATTTTCCTACAGGGGCATTGGGCGAGCTGGTGACAGACAGAAGGCACTGAGAAGACAATAAGGAGAGACGGCATGAGGGACATCCCACTATGGCCACAGGCATGGCACAAACATGGTACCACAGAACTGGCATGAGCGGCAAGGCTGGGGGCCATGGAGGTCCCTGCAGTGAATGAGGGGAAGGTAGTGCGATAGGACAGAGCCTGCCTGTGTGTGGAGGGAGCAATGAAGCAACAGGACAAGGCTGCTGTCTATCTAAAACCATAGGACTTAAGGGAAAGTGGGCCAGGGTATGAGGATGATTTGTTCTGTAGCTTATGATGGGCTTGGTACTGGACATTGGGCCCCTTGCCCACAGGCTCTACCTCTTTGCCATTCTTCTTGACAACGGAGATTTTCCACCCATTGAAATCCTCCCGCTCCGGTTTCAGTGACAGCAAGCTCCCCCTGTTTTTCATTGGATTTTCACCTAGAAACAAATCCAAGACAATATGTGTGAAGGTTGTACAGGTCTGCAAGGCCTGTGCAGTGCCAGGAAGAGGCAGCTGGATACTCTTGGGGCTCTCTGGCTTTACCTGGTGGCAACAGAGGGACTCCTGCTTACCAATGCCAAAGCGCAGCGACAGCTTGTCAGCAGGCCTCAGCTCCCTGTTGAGGCTGACCTGCACCTGGAAGGGCTGCCCACGCCGCACCACCAGGTTCTTGATGTTGTACCCATCCGTGTGGTGCTGCTGGGTGTTCTGGCTCTTCAGAAAGTCAATCCCAGTGACCTTCAGACTCATCTCTGGAAAGACATTAGGAGAAAAGGAGAAAGGAAAAAGAAGAGATTGATGGTAATTTTCTCGCTAAAGACAGTTTTCTTCTTCTTAATGAAGCCCTGTGAGTCATCAAAATATCTAGAGTAACAAGTCATCTAGCATAAGACAATATAAAATAAAATAAAATTTTTAAAAAATTTAAAAATACCCAGACATGGATGGAGGAGGAGGCAGAATCATGCTGCAGCAGCTCAGGGACAGATAGTCAGAGGCCAAGGCAGGAGCTTGTCCCTGCTCTGGATGGATTGCTGTAGAACACTCACCACAGAGCACTGCCCCCCTTCATGACAACTGCTGCTTTTCCCATTTGGCTTCAGCACAGATTTACTCCCCAGCAAGAATCCCTTGCAAGTGCCTTGCTCCATTTCCAACACAGCAGCTGATCTTTAAGACAAAGTATTTAAAATGACTACCTTCTCTCCCACAACTCTAGAAGGGAGCAGGGCCAGGAAAAGCCTCAGCATCTCTGTGCCCAGTGGCTTGTGGTTCTGGGCTGTGGCATAGGAGTGGAGCTCCAAGAGGCCCAACCCAGTGATACACTTGAGCAAAAAGAAAGCCCTCGGCTTTGAATGATGATGGAGATTTGGGGGTCACTGCATCAGGCTTTGGCAGGCTGCCCAGTTGTGACAGGAAAATCCAGAGCATGCTGGAATGTGGCTGTGCTGTGGGAGTGTTTTCTGTCTTGTACTTGTCCATTAAATATCCTCAAAGGATGAAGCCTGTGTGAACAGTAGGGAGTAACAATACCTCATAAGCACTCTTCTCATGAGTGATTGAGATGAAGACATGGGAGAGGCAAAAACGGCTTACGGTAACTTTGAAATTAGCAAGTCAAAAGCATATGATTGAAGAGATTAATTCACCAAATGTCTTAACAGATTTGCATGGTACCTGGCAACCATGCTAATTTGAGTATCAACAAGAGCCATCCCTAACACTGAAGAGGCTGGAATCTGTTGCTAGCTGATGTGTCATGAGAGATGTCACATGCAGGACTAGTCCCAGGGCAGGCTGAAATAAGCTGCACGTTTCCTACTGCAAGCTGTGCTGTGCAGCAACTGCAGCCAAGAGTAAACACCCATGGATCCCCACCATACTACTACCTCTGTGTATTTCTTCTTAGTAAATATATTAACCATATTTATCTTGATTACATAAAATTTACCAATATCTTTTCTTATCCAACTTAATCTTGGAGTGCTTTTTGTTTGCTTGCTGCATGCCAGTTACCAACCTTGGGCTGTTGTTTTGCACAATGGGGTGTGTGTACATTTATGTAAAAAAATTTCAGCTGGAGCTATCTGCTTAACCTTCTTGAGGACAAAGAGGAAGTGCATCTTCCTCAGCATTAATAAATCCAAACACTACAGCTGCTCAACCTAGTTCTTTATGGAAAACCCTGGTGCTGGGCTGAGAAGATACCAGAAAGCCGTGGTCCTGGGAGAGGGCTGCAAAGGGATGTGAGAGTTGAACACATAGAATAGCTGTGTAAAGGGCTCTAGGAAATTCATCCTTCCAGCATTTCTTAACTTAGGGACTGCATATCCATCCCATTTCTGGACATCACCAGTGCTGTCAACCTCTGTTGAGGATGCACAGGGAAGACTCACTGACAACAGCTGCCCTGGAATATGGCCTGACTGTGCTGACGCGTGTGCCAAAGACCTCTCTCCACTCAGCACTGCTGGTCAATTGTGCTGCATTTATTCCTGTGCAAACACACCTGTGATACCCTGTGATCTGACTGGCACAGCATCCTGTGCCAAGGAATGCTTCAGAGTGAGCCAGTGGCACACCCTCACCTCACCACATCCGAGGGGACTTGGCTGTTTCTCTGGGCAGCCCTCACCTGCTGCTTTTGCCTTCCTGTCCTGCTTCCTGCCCTGGGCACAGAGCTGGCCCCCCACACACCTGCCTGCAGGCACCTTGGTTTGCCAACATGGAAATTAATGATTTACAGAAGAGCTGAGTATACCTAGAACGTGCCCACTCACGGGAGAGAGGCTCAGGCTGCAAGAGGAAGTCCTGTCTGTGCTCACTCCTGGGCCAGGCCAGAAGCAAACCTAAAACCTCAAATGCTGTCAGATTCCTTTTCCTTTTTTAATACAAAAAAAAATCAAGGCAGTATTTTGTCTCCTAGTTCCATGATTTATCCATTATAGAGCCCCTTCCTATGCTAATCCACAAGTCCCATTGCATTGCTGCCTGCCTGGAGAGATGTTCAGAGCTTCTAGAGAACAGTGATCAAAGATGGGCATATGAGGCCTTGGCACTGGTAAATATGTGGGGCCTTTTTTCTCTTATGATGAGGAGGTGATGGGGTTTAAAAAACCTATATAGATCTGGGTATTTGTAGTATGTCTGGCTTCAGTGGGAACAAGGGCTGCTCAGAAGGACGGAAGGGAATTGGGATGAGAACTATAGTTTTTCAAGAGAGAACCTTATCTGATACCTGCATTTACTCCTGACTTTTGCCCAGCCTCCAGGCAAACACTCATGCACATCCCAGAGATGTGAGATCACATCCCAATGATGCTGCTGTCCAATATTCCTGGAAAATTTCAGCTCATCCACATTCAGAGTACAAAGGTTTGAAATTGAGGGACTCAGATCAGGGTCAAAATATCCCTCCCCTCCTGCAGGTACCACCCAGCCCACATGTGCATCTACTCAGCTACATCCCAAACCCCAGAGGTTTTGAGCATTCTGGGGCTGGGCTGGCCAGTGGTGCTGGTTCAGCAGCTGCTGCAGGAGTGACCCAGGCACCCGTCTAGGTAGGTGCAGGATCTCTGACAACAAGGCAGGCTAGACAGCCATGGGAGAGAGCTCAAGCTCAAATAAATCCTCCTTACTTTGAAACTTCCATCAGATGTTATCAGCCATCACTAAAAAGCAATAATCTATATGATAACATAGCCTGGAAGAAAGAAATGATTTAAACATGTGGGACAAGTTTAAAAGAGCTCATTTCCTTCCCATTATTACTGACAGAACCTGATGTCTACAGGTTGAAGAACAGTGATGAAAGATGAGCTGTATCTTGCAGTTAGTTTATCGATCTGTCAAAAGCAGAATTTGCACAGCCAGAGCAAACTGGTCCCCTCTAAGCAGTACTGGCACCAAAACTTCTTTCCTCAAGGTGTCACCCATGGCAATGAGAGGGGTAAAAACCTCTGGAGCCACCATTCTCCCTGCAGGAAACTTGACAAACTTCACACCTAACATATCATACAAAGCACTAAAAACTCACCAGTGTTGCTGAACATGCTTCTTTCTTGTCAGAGTTTCTACCTGAGATGCTTGTGATGCCAGCAGCTTCCAAGCTCCTGAGTAGTCTCTGCCACTTACTTCTGACTGTGGAGAAGGAAGACAGGCTGCCCTTTTTATCTGTGTCTTGCTCTGAGGTGTCAGCAGGGCCACTGCCAAGGGGTGGTGTTTCGAGAAGGGAAGTTCCCGTGGAAAAAAAAAAAATACTACAACTCCCTCTGCACATAGTCAGACCCTGAAAAACAGCGAAACTTAAATCCCGACTCACATGGAAGGTGAATTTGCACAATCAGATGACAAGTGGACAGACCCTTCACTGACAAACAGTAAAATCACAGGCTAGGTGAGTAACAAGGATTCACCTATGCCCTAATATCCAGGTCACCAGGACTGCAACTTCAGGGCTAACTTTACAAGGAAGCCCACAGACATTTAATCCTTAGAAGAACAGAGTTCCCCATTAGGACCAGTCTAATATTCTTTTAAATTAATGAGTTTTTTTTGTCATCACATTTGGGACAGAAATACTTGGAGCTGTGGGCTAAAATCCAGCATTATACATGTGAGTTGAAAAGATGAAGGATCCCAGTACTGGCCCCCTCCCCACAGGATGAGGTGGACATCAAGGGACATAGCCCAGTGGGAGCACTGAATGGGAAAGAGGAGAATCAGGCTATATCCAGGAGGAGAAAGAAATGTGGTGGGACAAGAGCTGTTTGCTGGCTACTCTTTGCTGACAGCTCTGCCAAAGGTCTCTGCCAGGAAATGGTTTAACCCAACATGCCTCACTGGTGACCAAAGATGGAGAGATGAGCCTACACCACAGAGGGGAGAGCTGGTGGTATACAGGCCACCAGTGACATGGACACAGTGTCCAGAAAGAGATACAAATGTCCCCAGGCACACAGAAATGTAGAGGTGGCTCAGCTGTGAGAGCAGTCTCAGCCTCCTGATGCCTCCCTCAATGCCAGCAGCCCACGGTTCAGCAAAGTAGAATTCTGTTTGCAAGGCTGCCATGTCTAAGTGTAGGTTCTTCCTAAAGAGGATCTCCCTGTGGAAGCCTTCAAAGGCACCGACTTTTCTCCACTGGTTTAGGTAAGTAGGCATTTCCTTTAGGAGGACTGTTTTCCTTGGTGCAAATGAGGAGCTGAGTTAGCAGATGCCACCCTCCGAGCATGTCACTGCTTGCTGGCAGGTGTTTATTGGGTGTCCTTACTTGAGAGCATGACTAGGGCACCACAGGGCACTGAGGGTTCAGCACACATCCCTAATCTTGCAGGACACCTGCAAGAACATCTGAACCACCAAAGTTCTTAGCAGACAGAGCATCACCCACTATTCAGCACCAGACAATGGGGTGGTAACTACATATTTCACTGCTGAAAAAAACACGGCAGCCCTGGTTTTTCATTTCGTTGCTTTTATCTGCATTTCCTTCTTCCTGGAGGGTGAAAGACATTTTTGTTGAGAAGCAGTGTGGGAAGAAGTAAAGTACACATAGAATGTCAGTACAACGACATAACCAGTAATGCATGTAACATTTATGATATAGCTTACTGTTTTCCACTTAACTGCAGCAAGAATAGTCCACATCAGCTAAAATCACTGACAGTAGCTTTCTAATCTAGTCTCAACCTGTTTGATACATCATTCTATGCTTGGTTGGAAGCATCTTAAATTGTGTTAACACAATAGTCCTACAGCAAAATTACAGATTTTGCAAACAGGAACAGATTTCTATTGGTAACACTTTGCTTCTGAAAACTTTTTTTCTAGATGTGTGCTGGAGGGTAAGCAAGGGAAGCAGGGCATGTATTCACCTGGGAGAGTCATACTTCCAGTCCTGTGGAGTTTTGCAAAACATTGATTTCAACAGTGTGCATGTCCTGACCCTCACTTTAAACCACAAAGTTCAAGAAAAGATTGTAAAAGTCATACGGGTGTGGGTTCTGCCCTGCCATGAACCTACTCCATCTTGGAAGATGGCTGACCTTTTCTTTTGGGCGGGAGGGAGGGGGTTTGGCCATTGGGGCATGGTTTCAGTTCTCCTTTTGCTTTGTGCAGCTGCTGACTTAGCCCATTCCCATTATCTTTCTCTACACACTGGTAGTATCTCAATTCAAAAAAACTAAAAGTGGCACATGGTACCACACTCCCAACACAACCTTCCGCTCCTGCTACAAGCTTGCCCTGCCAGGAAAGGTTATTGAACTCTATAACACTCTCCAAGAGTTGTTGGCAAGGTCCAATAAGAGGAATTTCAGCTTAAACTACAGGAATGTTTTTAAAAGATGTAGTTTCAAGTGTTTTCATGTTGCCAGCAGATGATCTGTCTTTACAGGCAAACCTCCTTCTGTCTTTGCCAGTCAGAGTGGCTGGCCATGGTTCAGCACCATGGCTTATTTCTTCTTGGTGAAGCAATGAAAAATACCAGCCCATTTTAATTTCAATTTTTTACCCCATACAGTTATAACAGTTGATCACTTCAAACTGTCCCATAAAATATACTTCTTTAATTGACAGTAGCAGTAGATTTTTTTTTCCCACAGGCTACTTCCCTATTCCAAATAATTTCAGCAACTTATTTCCTAGCTTGCAAAATAAGACAACAGAGGAGGTCAGTCTTATCTGCATCTGTCTGTTGCAAGGTCACCTTATTAGCTGGCACAAGAAGGTAATAAAATGCAAACAAATAAAATAAATTCCCCAGTGGCTGCTCCCCTATTTACAAGCTTGCCCTTTGTCTCAGGTTTTGTTTACTTTGTGTATCAAAAAGACAAAACAAGTCAAACTTCCAGAGCATAACCACAGGTATTGATGCCAAGTAGGAAAGACAAATCCTTGGCTTTACATTTTCATTCATTCGCAACCCCATGAGAAGCTGTCTTTTATGACAGCAATTTACTGAGCTACATTTTTCATAAACATCTGAGGCTTCAAGTTGCTTTTGTTTTGTCGGGATTTTTTTCCTGTGTCTAGTCAGAGTAACACTCAAAATAAATAACAGATCAAAACCAGCACAAGTTTCCTTTTCAGCGCTCTGAATAGGTGAACTCATCCTCTCAGCCTTCCCACAGGACTGCTCTGAGGTGTCAGAGGGTGAGCAGTGCATCCGGCATGGTACATATGAACACAGCCCCTATCTGGGCTTTGAGGGGCACCACAGTGAGAAGATGTCCTCCACTGACCACAGCAGGACTGCTCCCAAGTGCACCATCTAGTAGGTGTTGAGTTCTGCCTGAATCACAGCCTAGGGAATGATAAATAATAAGAAATCTTGGGGGGATCAAAGACAAAAAAACTCACAGATGGAGAACAGTGAGGATCTGATCCATCTCTTTTAAGCTGGATTTGAGGTGCTATGTCAGTCCTGCTCTCACAATTTCATTAAGCTGTACCTCAGTCTTTAGGAATGTCCTAGTATTGAGACACATCACATCCACACAATGATCCTGACATGCCAGTGCTGCTGTTACTCTGAAAGAAGCATTGATTTGATTCACTTCTCACTCCCATACTTTGACCATGGACCATGACAGTGGTCTGTTGCCACAGGGCATCCCGTGTATCCAGCAGGCAGATTCACTTCTAATCCAACATGAGCCAACTTGTGGCAGGCATTCGGACGTCAGGGGTTGATGCAAGATGGCCAAGCCCAGATCTTAACTGATTCCAAGTCATCTGGCCCCAGATACCTAGTAATGAGTTTCTCACAGGCAAATACCAGAAGAGTGATTGATGCCAGTATAATTATTATGGAAATTCCACTGTTTCATAGAATCATGAAGTCATAGAATATCCTGAGTTGTAAGGGACCCCCACTCCTTCCTTCCAACTGAACACTGAAAGAGGAATTTTGCACCTAAGTTAGGGATATAGGTGACTGGCTTTGGGCATTTACCTGCAGAAGGAATGGAAACTGTATCACCCTGTGTCCAACCCAGCACCACCCAAGGACTCTGCTCCTGAAGAAGGCAAAGACAGGGATTAAACAGCCACCATACCTCCACATATATCGAACATAGACTTATGACTACTCAGGTAAAACACTCTCCCTGCCCTAAAAGGGAAGTAGGCCTGACAATTGAGGTTTTAGGCTGTTGATAAATGAGAGAGCTGCTTAAAGAGCAAGCCAAAATGCTATGATGTTAAAATATTTTTAAAGATCCCTTTCCTGGCTAAGGTGCAAAAAGCAAAATTGCAATATCAGTCTAGATATATGGAGCAACAACATGTGAGGGTTGAACCTGGAATTTCAGTAATATGACTTCTTGACCCTGAGTTCTAGTACAACTGTTGCAGTGGAAACACTGAAATACACATGCTTCAGTGCTGAGATATTATGTATTAGTTTAAAACAACTCAGCATGAGGTACTTCTACTTCTTGGCAAAATACTTCACAATTTTATGCAATAAATTACAAAGAAAGGTCTCCATCAGTCTCCATCATGTCACCTTTTCCTGACAGTAGCTTTTAAAAAAAATTTGCCCACTTTTTGACCCTGATGAGCCAGCTAGCCTCTGCTGCTTCCTGAAGGCAGGAGTCCCTCAGCCAAATGACACACTTCAAGAAGAGGAAGCTCCTTTGGCTTTGACGCTTACTGGTTTCCCTTGGGGCCCCCATCCTCGTGGCAGAGTGGATAATTGACAGCTTACTTTCTCCATTACACCAGTTTACTTACTTCACACAATTCAGGGTCTTCTCAGCAGCTATTATAAAGCACTACTTTTTGCAGTCTGAATGGCCCTAGTCTGCTAACTTTCATCCCATCCAGGGACCTGAAATGGGGAGAAGGACCCCCCTCACCATGCTATCCCATAATCTACAGCATATGTTTGGAAAGGGTCCAACAATGTGGGTGTAGTTATTCCAGGGCTGTATCCACCCTACTACCACTGACCCATTAACTTGCTTGCATGTATGACCATGCTGACTGATTGCAGTGTGAACACATACCCACAGTCTACACCTAAAGCAAACAAAAGGTATGAGGAAAAATAAAGCAAAAGAGGGCTGCAAAAATAAATGGTAAGGGCAAGGAAATCAACAGCACAAATATTGAATCAGGGATAAAATAGTTTATCCATGTATTAAAAACAGCTCCAGTGAACAAGGAAAATACTTGAAGAATACCTTCCCACCTACAGGATATGTGTTTGGTTGCAAATGTCTAAGTGAGAAAACAAACTTGCATGCCAGTGTATTCCAGTAACATTTCTTTCTGCAGGGGAGGTGTAACAGCTTCTCCCACCTCTGTGGGTGTGTGTCTATATACATCAAGATGTACGTGGTCTACAGACTACAGGTCACATTGAGCCATGCCGCATTCCCGCCAGCCAGCACTGCAACTGAAATTGTCACGTGGTGGGTACGGAAAAACTTCCTAGACCAAGGTTTGCAAGGAGGAGATGGTCCCACCAGTGCTGGGGATCTGGCTCATGTGCTGTACCAGAGCAGACCAAAATCACAGCAGGTGAAAAGGTTTTGTCCCACCCTGAATGCATCTGTCAAGTGGCAGTCTCCAGTTATGGTGGGAGTGACTGAGCCCAGAGATCTGTGGCTATTTGCCCTGAAAACCAACCAAGCCAGCGTACTCCCACGCACTCCTTGTCACAGCATGCTGGCTATTGTCCTTCACAGCAGCTCATGATGCTCCACTCCATGACCACCAGGGTTTTCTAGGAAGCATTTTCATGCAACACTGATTCCTGGCAGAATCGTGCTTGTGATTGCATAACTCTGGAGCGTCCTGAAGGGAACAAACCACTTAAATTACCTCTTATCTGGATGAGGAAACAGCCAACTGGCATCAGAAAATGCATTTGTAATGCCTCATCCTTCCCTGAGGCACTGCTCATTTCTCCTGAAGTGTTGCCCTAATTTACTGAAAGCAATTAGGGTCGAAGTCCTGACTGCTGTTCAGACATTGCACACTGCAGACCACAGTGCCAAGCAGAGCTATCTGACTCTCACCTCTCGCTGCAAAAACAGAGATGCTCTGCTTGTGCCAGTGGAGAACCTGAGCCACTCATACGGTCGAGTCCCAGCCCTGATTGTCACAGGCGGCCCTGACTCTCACAGGCTCATAATGACCTCTGAGCCAAGCGAGACTGAGCAACAGGTTCAAAACGTACAAAAAGTGGTAGCACCATCTACAGTGCCGCACCCACTACCACTCTTTGCTGCCCTTCCCTCTCGCTTATTTCTATTGTCATGGATTTATCCCTTCAGGGTGCAGTAGAGCCTCTGTGTCATGCAAAACTGCAGGGCTAAGCAGGGCGTGCATCATCTCTCCCCATCAAATGGGAGTGGGATGCCCCACCCAGGACTTCCCCAGGCTTTAGCCCAGCATCAGCAATCCCTCCGGACTTCAAGGGCATGAAGGAAGCTCCTTAGGAAGTCTTGGCAATTAGTACAGCCACTCACAGACACCCTTCCTTAAACATTAAGGGAAAATTGAAACAACTAATAATGTTATTAAACAGTCAGAAACCAAAAAACTTCAGTGGAGAGTGAATAGCATGGCTGGCTGGTTGGCTGCTCCTGGGGCAGTCTCCTGCGTATGCCAAGTGCTGCTACTGGCCATGGGTCACTGTGGTGCTGCATGCAGCCGTGGGATGGAGTAAAACAAGATTCAGGCTTCCTGGTCATCCCTCCGGGCACCCCATGCTGGGGTGCTGCAGCTGGTCAGGACTGCCCAGCCCTGTGAGCCATCACTAACATTGTACCCACCTGGCTATCCCCTCAACCAGCAAAGGCTCAAATGCACTAAGCACTTTGCTATCATGAAGTCCTTCTCCTTTGATAAATTTGTTTTCAGGCTATGAATGCACATGCAAGTGTCCATTATGGTTTCTGTGGTTAGAGTATGAGTCTCTGGCAGCCTATGCCTGCATGGTGCCTCAAGGAGGAACCTCTTTCTGTGGCACAACAGGATTTAATGGGAACTGCTAAACATGGAGGCGGAACGTCAAACCAGTTTCCAATTACAGATGGTGGTGACTATGAAACTAGCCCCTAGGTCACAGGAAATCCATCTGTCTGCCAGATGGGGTGGTCACCAACACTAGATTGAGTCATTGGAGATTTTGTCGAGCTGAGTCTTGAAAACCTCCATGGCCAGAGACTCTGCTGCCTGTGTAGGCAACTAAGCTCCTAGTGACATTTTTTCCTCTGATGGCCAGCTTGAAAGTCCTAAGAAAGACTGTGCCTGTTGCCTTGTTTAGTACTGGCCATTTCTATGCTGCCTCTGCAACTCCTTTCCAAGGCTTATTGGGTCAGCCTGAGCCTTCCTTGTCTCCAACCAGCCTACATCCCTCAGCCTCTCCTCCTAGGCCCCTGCCATCCTGGAATCCTTGAGCCAGACCCTCTTGAATTTGGGGGTCCAGCACTGGAAAAAACCACTCCAAGCAGAACCACTGACTATGGCAGGACTCTGAGAGCACCACTGGGACTGGCTGTCCCTGCCCAACCCACATGGCTTTTCCACCTCCTCCCTGTCCATGGCCCAGGACACCATTTCAGATTTTGCAAGAGAGTTGCTGACCTTTGTTTTTTGGTATTTAAGTATCTTGAAAGAGACTTGTCTTAGAATGGGCACTCAAACACCCAGCCCAACCACCATCTGCCTAAAGCTAGAAGGTGTTGTTTTACAGTCTAGAGTAGCTTGTTCTGTCTTCAGGAAGGACAACGTTTTCAGGAATGTTGTCTTCTTCAATCCTTTCTATTAAAAAGTCATGTGGTACAACACCCACACACTTGATTTTTAGAGGAAAAGCCCTGGTTCTCCTGGGAAGGCTTTTACCACTGACCTGAGCTCACCCCAGATTTTTCTCCAAGACCAAGTGAGCTGCAGGCACCACCCCACTTGCTGCGGTTAAGTGCCCATATTGTGTGACTTCCCTCTGCACCTCTCAGATCCCTAAAATGAAGGTTTGGTGCTGCTCTTCTGCAGAAAAGCACCCTGAACACTTCAGGATTAGTACCCATTATTCCTAATTTCATGTTTTTTTCTGCGCCAGACAAGGTCAGAGCCATTCTTCTGGCAAGTTGCGACACAGGACTTCCTTCTTTGAAAACTCCTTGCTGCTTGCAAGATCGTGTAATTATGTGTGTGTCTGGGACACTCTTGCAATGTGATCATTTAAGGTCTCTGAAGGGTCAACAGAGGGCACTGAGTCAAATTCCTCAAAAATAATAAGGAATATGCCAAACTCGGCAGAACAATCTACCAAACTTATTTATTGCGTCTACTTCAAATAATTATCACCTGGGCAAACATACCATCCTTCAAGATGCTGTACAAACTTTCAGTGACTCCTTGTCAATGACAACAGGGACATTTAACAGTTTTTATGTACATTTCCTTATCTAATCAGTCGAATTATGGTTTAAGGTTCAACTGAAACTATAATTTCATTTGGCTTTGTTCCTTGTAAAGGTATATGAGACACTGTTTACCTTAGAATACAATACTCCTGGAACTTGTTTATACAACAGATTTTTCTAACGCTTCTCACCATTAATTCAAATATTCTTATTTGAATCTTCATGAGTGTCATTGTGAGCCTTCCTGTTAACCATGCACCTGCTTCTTCTACTCCTTAAAAGTATGACATGGTATGGCCATGCCTGATGATGAACGAGATGCTGAAAAACTAAGTGTTGTGTTTTGAGAACGAGGTAGGTGCAGGTAAGACTCATTACAGCCAGCACTGGGGAGGTGAGTGAATCATGGAATGGTTTGTGTTGAAAGGGATCTCAAAGATCACATAGTTCCAAACAGCCTCCTAGGAGCAGGGACACCTTCCACTAGACCAGGCTGTTCAGAGCTCCATCCAATGTGACCTTGAATAGTGCCAGGAATGGCGCATTCACAACTTTACTGGGCAACCTGTTCCAGTAAATATTTCTTTCCATCTATCTAACCTAAATTTCCTTTCTTACAGTTTGTACCCATTACTCCTTGTCCTATCACTGCAGTTCCTGATGAAGACTCTCGCTGGCTTCCCTGTAGGCCCCCTTCAGATCTGGAAGGTTGCCATGAGATCTCCACGCAACCTTCTCTTCTCCAGGCTGAATAGCCCCAATGCTCTCAGCCTGCCTTCATAGAGAAGATGCTCAAGTTGCCTTATCAATTTTGTGGCCTCCAGGACTTGCTCCAACAGTTGCACATTCTTCCTATGTCAGGAGAACTAAGCACACAGCACCACAGGTGGGGGTCTCACAGAGCAGAGTACAGGGACAGAATCACCCCCCTCCACCTGCTGGCCACGCTCTCTTAGATGCAGCCCAAGATTTGTTTGGCTTTTGGGCTGCCAGCACACACTGCTGGCTCATGTTGAGTTTCTGGTCAGCCACCACCCGTAAGTCCTTCTCCACAAGGCTGCTGTCAATCATGTCTCTGCCCAACTTGTAGGTGTGCCTGGGTTCAAATCCATGTCTCCAGTTTAGAGACAAGGATGTTGTGCAGGATGGTGTCTGATGTTTTGCCCAAGCCCAGGTAGACAACGTCCATTGTCCCTATCCACCAGGGCTGCAGACACAGCACTGTGCTTCACATGTGCACACAGAAGTGTATTTTGCTGGAATTATGAGTGGAAACACATGCCCAAGACTCTTCTCTAATAATACCTCAATTCAACTGAGCAAAAACTCCATGCAAGCACATGGCTGTAATTCCCACATAAAGGTAACCCACCTTCCACCCTGGTAAATCAACATCTTGGAGTTGGCCATGATCTTCAGCCACTGTGGGAACCCAGGATATTCCCCTGGCTTCTCTGGAAACTGGGCAGGGGACTCAGAAGCCTTGGCAAGGTGCCCAAAGCCCCTGTGAATTTGATCTAAGTCCATGGGAGAAATCACCATCTTTATATGAAGAATTACAAGGTCACAAAAATAAGTAGAGTGTAAATTGATGTATTAGAAGGTAGAAAAGTAAGGTTTTAAAGATTGTTTATATTAGGGGCCTGAACACAAAATGGAGGATTTGTGGTGTAGTAAGAATTTCTTTCATCTTCTTCATGGCATCCATCTTCTGGGTCAGGATGCCAATCCGGGATTGATTAAGGGAAAACTGGACGGTGTAATGTGGGTATAATGTATTGGTGATTAATTGTAAATAAAGTATACATAATTTAGAGTATGAAAGATAACTCCAGCCCTGAGGGGGGGAGAAGAGCCTTGAATGAGATGCAGAGCAGACCACTGTAAGCTAGAGAGAAAATTCCTTAGATAAGAAAAAATAAACAGCCTTGGAATTAAGAAGATCAACCTGTGTTCGAATCTTCTTTCATGCCCTGCGTGCTCAGCCCACAGAGCAAGAATTCGCAGACCACCTTTAATGTGTGCGGTGAGTGATCTCAAGTCATAAAAGAGGTCACTGCCAGCCACAAGTGGCGTCCCTGGGTGGGCCAGCAGAGGCAAGCACAGGGAGAGCACAGAGCATGCAGTGAGCTCGAGGTGGCTTCACAAAGGTGAGCACCTTTGACCTTCGACTGAAGACATTCCAGAGGTAAGCGCGCAATCCAGCCCGAAAAAAGCAGCTCGAGAGAGACACTTCACCAGAAAAAGCTGCAGGGAAGAAATTTTGACTTCTGCTGAGAGGAAGACAGCTCCAAGCCAGAATCGGAAGGGAGGAAACCCAGGACTCCTCTCCTGCAATCTGCCGGCCAGAGACCAGGAAATCCCATCCGGCTCGACTTAGAGGACTTGCTTTTGGTAAGAGAGATCAAAACGCAGAACATGGGGGGTGGATTCAGCCAAGAACAAATTAATCTCCTAGCAACCTTAAAGGATGCGGTTTCGGCTTATCCCATGGCAATCCCAGATAAAGAACTTAAAAGTTTGCTTTTATGGGTCAGACTTAAATTTCCAAGTGCGGAAACGAATTCATTATTTGAGCCAAGTTTTTGGGAACAGATTAATAGATCTTTATATCATTTAGCAACCCAGAGAGACAAAGAGGCTCTATAACTCTTGTCTCCGCATGAGTAATGCTGGAAGTAATTTCACATAGGAATGCAAGTTTACGGAGTTGCTGGAGTTGCCGGAGGGCAATTCTGAGGGAGGATCCCACTCTAGCCATCAGTTGGGGGAGGGAGACTTTTTACCATCTGGTCATCAGCCAGTGGAAGAAGATTTATCTTGCTATCAGCAAGGGGTTTTAGATATAGATGAAGAAAAAGGTCAAAGTGTATCCCTAGAAACCCCAGGATCCTCAGACATACCTAAAACACCCTATCCTAGGAAAGGAAAATGTGGGAGCCCAGGATATTCCCCTGGCCTCCTTGGAACCTGTACAGGGGGCTCAGAAGCCTTGGCAAGGTGCCCAAATTCCCTTT
>PYHW01009662.1:754619-767777 GCA_013186435.1 Turdus rufiventris | reverse complement strand
GGCTCTCACTTCCGTGTTGGCAGCTTTTAGAATATTGTTAATATATTAGCCGCCCCGGAATACTAGCCGCACTTCTGGGTTTCCACCAGAATTTTTGTGAAAATGGTGCGGCTTATATTCGTGAAATTACTGTACTTGATTATTCCAGAACCACAGCAAAAGTCAAATTTGACAACTGACTTTTGCTTATTTGTACACTTGAAAAATATGGCTCTGCACTTTTATTTGGGTCACTACAGCTGATCATACTGTCTACAAATGTTACATTTTTTTGATTCTTTCAAGAAGGTGTTTTCAATTCGTAGTTTTTCGGTCTCCTGTAAAACAGAAAAAACATAGGAATATTAAGGAAATTATCCTCACTTTATTCTTTATTGGTACACAAGCAGTATCTAGAGTTACTCAAGTGTTTTATACACAATATACTTGAGCAAATAAAATGGAGATCCTTATCTGAGGTCTGTGAGGAGACATACCAGCCATGAGGTACTCAGCTGCATAAAATGAAAGGTATCTCTGTTCCTCTCCAATAGAAGAGCAGGAATTCTAGTTTCCATTCTCAAAGCTTAACTCTTTCCTATGTCAGGCCACTACTTTCATCTGTAATCTATTCTGCAACTTACCTCTGTAAGTTTAGCATTATCTTTCTTCAGTCGCACAAGATACTGAATCTTCTGGTTTAGGTTTTGATGACCAAGTAATTTCCCATTTTCCTCAGCAAGTGAGTCAACTTGCTTCTTCAGCAATTCTATTTCCTGTAATAATAAATACATTGTGTACCTCTTAGAAGTAGCCTCTCCTCTATTTTCAGAAGCAATAGCTTCTTAGAGCTATTAACATACTAACATTTAAGTTTGTTTTAGCATATGATGCAAGAGTTCGTTCATTCAGGAAATACATGCTTGTCTTATGTCTCCTCACACACCGTGTTAGATTGCTCCGAAGGGCAAAAAAAGAGCACCATTTGAGTTGTACTACTAAATTTCTGTATCCAGACTTTTACTAGTGCAGAGAACATCACAAATACAACTAAACTGCAAAACAAAACAGCTGTACATCTGCTAAATAAGATTCTGCTGTGAAGATGACAAAAAATTATGTATATGTAACCTTTTCAAACTTGTGTCTTTCTTCATATGCTTCCTCCAGTTTTGATCTAATTTCTTCTTTCTCATTAAATGCTTTAAGCTCCAAAGTCCTTGTTCGTTCCATCTCCAGAGTAATTTCATGACAGGTATTCTCTTGGATTCTGAGGATATTTTTGGTCTCTTCTAATCTGCCAATATAAAAGAATCATAAAACATTAAAAACCAACATAGAGGTCATACATCTGAATTACTAAATCACTCTTGGACACGGAGGGAGGCTCCTTTAAAAGCATTATTTTGAGATATTGTATTTCTCTTAGAATTTAGGGGTAAAGAAAGAAAAAATTTCATTCTGCTTCACAGTTCTTGTGTTTGATACTATCAACTTGACCGTGTTTTCGAGCTGCTCTTCTTTTTGGAAACTGTGCTGTTTGCAATTCAGGATATACAACTCCACTCATGATTGAAGAAGAACAGAAGCTACAAAAACACGTTGCATTAATTCACCTAAGGAATGTAAATTTTCCAGCTAAACTCAGCTGCTCTTCAGGTTTCCTCTAAAATGCTTGCTTGTCTGTGGCTTTTCCCCCAACAGCCTCCTTGCTCAGGAACATCTCTGAGCAGTTCAGATGGTCTGTTTGGCTGGCCTGGTAACAGAATGAGTACCACTTTGGATAGAATTGAAACATTTACCACAGATGAGGCCGCAAGATATTAAACTATACCATCAAACCTAGCAGCCCGTCTACTGTTTCTATGAACCTGAATTCTGTAGTTTTGCAGATCAGTATGTTAAATTTTTGTCATCATTTCTGTTCTATTGAAGTGTGGTGTTTAAGACCTGCTCTGCAAACAGTATTAATTTTCTGAATTTGTCAAGATGTTTTCTTGACAAGAAAAGAATATTTTCCCTTTTGTCCATTATTTTCTTCTATGACACATCGTAGCAGTGCAATAAAGTGTGTTTTGGAGTCCAGACAGGAATGCCAGATTAGTGCATCAAACAGCAAAATAATCCCTAGTTTCCAGACTAGGGTGTCCAGAAAATTTAATGTTAATTACTTTTGAAATGACTATGTGCATAAGAACTATCTATCTTCCTCCTTAAAAGAAGTTACTTACATAGAAAGCATGCCATCAAATGTAAATAACTCACATGTTAGGAGATTCAGCCACAATAAATTCTGCAGCAATACAGATTAGAAAAAGAACAGCAGGACAAACACTTTCAAACTAATTTTATCTACTGAGTCAGTATTTTCTTTATTTGTTATTATCCATCCAAGCTACAAAACACTTGAATTTTGAGGACTACTTGCCCAATAGTTAAAACACACCTTAGAAATCCTATAATAATAAAAATTTTTCATGTTTCAAGCTGAACCACAGAAATTTAAACAAATAGCATAAAACCCAAATAATTACAGTAAATTCACGAATACAAGCTGCACGGAGTATAAGCCGCACTTCTGGTGCATCGACAACGTTGATGTTTTCGTCAATAAAAAAGCCGCACCCGAATATTAGCCGCACTTTCGTTCGTAGCGAGAATCCATGTGCAACTTTCACAAATTTGCCAACGAGTAACAGGATCGCAGCATAGCGGCATTTATTGGCTCGGGGTGGGGCCAGGCAGGCTCGGGCCGCTCATGGCTGCCAACGGAGCCGGGGGGGGGCCCAGCTCGGCGGTGCTGCCACTGCCGCCGCCGGGCTCACTCGCCCCACTCTCCTGTCTGCACCGCCGTGTTTGCTCACCCTGGCCGGCACTGCAGGCCCCCGGTTCTGCTGGGCTTCCCCCCGCCGCCGGGCAGCTCCGCCCGCTGGGCTTCCTGCTTCTGCCATGCTCCCCTGCACAGCCGGGCTCCCCCATGCTGCTAGTCCCGGTTCTGCTGGGCTCCCCTGCGCTGCTAGCTCCGGTTCTGCTGGGCTCCCCTGCACTGCTAACCCCAGTTCTGCTGGGCTCCCCCACGCTGCTGGCCCAGGCTCTGCCACCCCCCTGCCTCACGCTGCTGGCCTGGGCTCTGCCGCCCCCCTGCCCCGCGCTGCTGGCCCGGGCTCTGCCGCCCGCCCCCCACGCTGCTGGCCCGGGCTCTAACACCCCCCTGCCCCACGCTGCTGGCCTGGGCTCTGCCGCCCGTCCCCGGCACTGCTGGCCCCGCCTGTGCCAGGCTTTCCCACATCTGCTGGGGCTGGCTGGGCTCCAGCTTGGCTTGGGGCTGCCGCGGGCTCTCACTTCCGTGTTGACAGCTTTTAGAATATTGTTAATATAYCAGCCGCCCCGGAATWCTAGCTGCACTTCCGGGTTTCCACCAAAATTTTTGTGAAAATGGTGCGGCTTATATTCGTGAAATTACTGTACGTTGTTCAAAACTATAAAATATTTACAATATTAATAAAGAAATGAACAGATTTCAATTTAATTTGAAAAGGAATGGATTTACAATTCAGTGCATATAAATAACTTTAAACATTTAAAAACATCCCTTCCAATTTAGGTTTTTATGGTTCTACCCAATGAAGTATTGTTCTGACATAATACTATGTAGTAATACGTGCTACTACCACCTACTGATGAGGAGTAGGAACACAAGGTATCTTGCAGAATTGTAAACACTTCCAAACTATATACTGTAATTTCACAAGTATAAGAGGCACCCTTTTGACTAAAATTTTGATCAAAACCTGGAAGTGTGCCTTACAGATGGACAAAGTTTGGAAATTTGCCAATTTGCACTTGGAAGAGCGAACCATGAGGCGCAGCAGCGCTGCAGGAGCCCCGAGGTGTGGCAGCACTTTAGGAGCCAAGCTGCGAGGCACGGCGTAAGCTGCGCCAGTCGGCGCCGGGCAGGAGTGCCAGGGCCTGCAGCACGGGGAGGGGGCCTGGGGCTGCGTTTAAAGGCTACGCCAATCTGTGAAAAATGTTTGCAAATTGAGCACAGTAAACCCTGTGATTGCACAATTCTGTTACTGATTCATTACTTTGTTACACGCAGATCCTCACTGCAAAAAAAAGTGCACCTTATAGTCCAGTAAGCCTTTTATATGGACAAAGTTTGGAAATTTGCTGACACACAGAAGTGCACCTTATACTCCGGTGCACCTTGTAGTCGTGATATTACTGTAATTTGAGATCTTGGACTGCCATTACTTAAATAGATTTTTTTCCTGTCGTTAATTAGTTTAATACTAGTTTCCAGTTCAAAGAACAATGGTTAGACTTACTCTGCTTTGATTTTCAGCATTTCTTCCAGTGCTTTATTCTGTAAAAGTTCAAGAACATTAGATGCAGTCTTATTGTTTAATATACACATATATATGTGTGTAAAAATATGTCACTTAATTGATGCTACATATCTCATTGCAGATCATCCTACAATCTAGTAGTTCATGCCTCTACTACTCTAAGTTCATCTCTTTGCTGTAGGCACTAATTTCCCATTTCATGCCAGCACAGCTGACCCACAGCAGTATCTCTCTGCCCACTCATGCAGGGCAGAGCTCTAACAAGGGGCTCTTCTGTCTGGGACATCCATGGAAGCCTCTGCTGTAGTATTAACTTCCCTTTGACAGAGCCCTGACATTAGCAAGTGACACAATCTTCACTTTCCAACTCTGAGGATGAGTCAGATTTAGCAATCTGAATCTGTTTTTGCTTATTGTGCAATCTGACAACCCAGTTCACTGGTGTTAGGCCAAGATGGAAATCCTAAGAGTTAAGTGTCAGGCTGTGCCTGTTAGAATTCACTAGAAATTGGTGTTTGTTTTATTGCCATGAAAACAAAACAAAACAAAAAAATCAAATGAAACCAAACCAACAACAACAAATCACATTAATACTTCACAGCAGGTCAACAGCAACTGACATGAGGATAACATACCTTGGCAAGTCGCTCTTCGGCAATCTCTTCCTCTTTCTCCTTAAGGTACTGAACATCAGGATGTTTCTGATCACTAGGAAATTCAAGAATGAGAAAAAAAGTTTCTCACTAATAGAGGAAACCAGTTGAAAAAACATGTTATCCAGATTAAACCAGTAAACGTTGTGCAGTTGTTTTCACACATGTTCATACTCAAATACTGAACATCATGAAACTCTGGAAGGGTTTAGACTTCTAAACCCAATTTCTTTCATCAGAGTATAGAGAAATAAGTGTTTTAATGGAATCAATTACAGATGCAATAAATGCGCAATCATTTGTTAGACAGATGTGCTGATTTTGGCTGGGGTAGAATTACAGTAATTTCACTACTATAAGGCGCATCTTAAAGCCTAAAATGTTGATCGAAACCCGGAAGTGCGCCTTATATATGGACAAAGTTTGGAAATTTGCTGACAACCCAGAAGTGTGAGCTGCAAGTTGGGAGCCGCGCAGAGCTGCATGCTGCACCGAGCCAAGCCAAGCTGCGTGCCACCCAGCACTGGGGCAGGCCGGCCCAGTGCTCGAGGGGCTCCACCGCTCACGAGGAAACTTTCCCCCCTACAGCCCCCCGCTGGCTACCCCAGCCTAGGGCAGCAGGTCCCTGGCCCACCCATCCCTGCTGCCTTCGCCCCCCTGGGCAACGCCCTCCCCTCACCTGGGCAAGAGTGGAGCCAACAGGTTTAATAACAGTGAGTGATTTTCCCTCTGCATTTTTTTTTTTTTAGTTTTTAGGCTATGTTTAGAGGCTACGCCGATCTGTGAAAAACGTTTGCAAATCGAGCACCTGCCAGTAAACCTGTGATGCGCGATTCCATTACTAATTGGCTACTTTGTTGCATGCAGATCCTTGCTGCAAAAAAAAGCGCGCCTTGTTCCGAACAAAGTTCGGAAATTTGCCGACACCCAGAAGTGCACTTTATAATCCGGTGCGCCTTAGAGTTGTGAAATTACTGTAATCATCTTCACAGCAGCCATTACTTACAAGGCTGCATTTTGCATTTATGCTGAGACCAGGCTTGATAATGTAGAGAACTTTTTGTTGTTGCTGAGCAGGGCTTGCAGAGAGTCAAGGCCTTTTTTGCTTTCCATACTGCCACACTGGCCTGGAAGCTGCGGGTGTGTGGGAGGTGGAAGGAGACACAGCTGAGACAAGTGACCCAGACTGACCTAAGGGACATTCCAGACCACGGCAACATGCTCAGTGTACAATACAGGGGGGGTGGAAGGAAGAAGAAGGGATGGTTGGAATGATGGTGTTTGTCTTCCCAAGTCACTGTTGTGTGTGATAGGGCACTGCTGTCCTGGAGCTGGCTAAACACCGCTCCCTGGGAAGCAGTGAATTAATCCCTTTATTTTGCTTTGCTTGTACATGTGCGTGACTTTTGCTTCCCCTATTAAACTGCCCTTAGCTCAACCCACAAGGTATCTGAGTTTTGCTCTCCTGATTCTCTCCCTGCTCCCACTGGTGGGGTGTGGATGATACAATTCCTCCAAAGCCTTCTGCTCCTGGCCCCTGGAACCTGCTATAATAGATAAAGTATCCTAGATACCAAGGTTGAGCCAAATTCCTTAAGAAATTGGTCACTCTCCTAACGCCTTGGAAGATAATTGGTCAGAAATTAGTTTGTCTAATTGGTCAGTTTACCTTTAGAACTTCTCACTTAGATCAGATGCTGTTCTTTGTATAAACTTTTATTGGCTGTAGTTTCAATCCCCCCATAACCTATAAATATAGCTGTCTGCCCTTTGTTCTTAGAGAATCCCTGCTTGACCACCCTTCACATGAAATAAAGACTCTTGTGGAAATCGTTGAGTAAGGTCTCCGGTCTTTCTCTGCAGGCTAAATGTGAGCTTTCTGAGACAGCTAAAGCATATTAGCACTCTCAGGTCCCAGAAAATATTACCAGGGACCCAAAGAGAAAGCCACAGTAGGAGAATAAATGAGTGGTTGTGTGGGGCTTTGTTGCTGGCAAGGGTTAAGCCAGAAGAGCAACTTTGGGATGGAGGTACATATTTTATTAGTTCACAGTGTTCATATGTATGGAGACTGCAGAAAGACTTCCTACAAGATCACTGCTCAGTGGTCTTGCTAAGTTAAGAAGGTAAAAGCTTCCTGTATTCAAAAGACTTCACTAATTTTTATTTTGTTACTTTTTAATCAACATGACATTGGATGGAAAGAGGAAAACACAATTAACTCACAAACCAACTTCATCCTGATAGTGCACCATATGGGAAAAACTTAATTGGTTAATAAGAATTTTATAATTGCATCAAATTGCAATAAAATTTTCCGTAACTTAAGATCTTGTGATCAGGTAGGTTATTGAACAATGATGTTGGTTCTAAGGCTTTCTGCTTAGTTTGCAACAGACATTTGAAATTGTGTTGTGAATTGGAATGGAAATCACAGGCAAAAAATAATGGTTACATTGCCATGGAACACTGGATTCTGTGGCTTTGTTTTTCAGTTTATGTAGGTTTTCTAGACAATTTTTCCACAAACAAATATTACTTTTATGTTCCTCACTTGTTGGATTCCTGACTTGGGACTTTGGGATATAATTTGGATATGCACTAAGAATTCCCTGCTCCTTTTAGTTGATAAGAGTTGTGGTTTGAATAAACCAAAGGCTAATTGTATATTGGAGGTTTTAAAACTTCATTTGTGTCTCTATGTTGGAACTTGTGTTGCATTCATTTGGATGTTCCTTATCTACTATATCCATAACTACACAAGTGACATGGCAATACCTAACACCCAGGAATTACAATACCAGTAATGATTTTACATTGTTTCCATTTCCTTTATAAAACTTCATTGCATTTAAGAACTTGTGATTTAAGAGTCTTAAAGTTTAGAAGCCAGTAAATAATCTTCATA
The DNA here is from genome assembly GCA_013186435.1 of Turdus rufiventris. NCBI lineage: Eukaryota > Metazoa > Chordata > Aves > Passeriformes > Turdidae > Turdus > Turdus rufiventris. The sequence goes on along the minus strand of PYHW01009662.1, from coordinate 759,885 downwards.
GAAAAGTTTGAGTCAATCTCTAAATAGGCAAAAAATGTAAGACTATTTCAAATAAAACCTGTAAGCTTCATCTGAATTATTTCTAGTTAAGAGAGATTTTCTGTGCTTTATTTTACTGTACCTGTTCTTGCTTGGTCTTTGAGCTTCTACAAGGCTCTGTAAGCGCCTGTTGTTCTCCATCAATATCTGCATTTCCAGATGCAAGTTCTCCAACTCATTTAATTGTTCCTAAGTGAAATTCAAAGCATTTTATTTAAAGACCAAATTGCAGTTCCTGTTTTCACTTCCAGCTGAACATGTTTTTGAGTATAATAGTAGACCAAAATTATTTAACAGAAAACAAGCATAGTTCTCTGACAAATATCTGCATCACCCTTCCATCTATAGTCGCATTAGAAACTATTGAGAATAGTTTCAGGAGCAAATATTGAGAACGGTTTCAGCAGCAAAAATGATGTTAACATCTGACATTCATGAACACAAAACAGCACAGTCTTGGTAAAAATGAGATTTATAGACATCTCAAGCAAATTGTCACCACTTGTTCCCAGCCTAGGTAAAGGGAAAACCGAAAACTGCCTTTCTGCTTTAAACAGACATACTACTAAGCCAAGCTCATTAAAAAAACTGAACTTTGCAGTCTGTCTCATTTTGACCTTACAAAATGCCAGCAGAGATTAACTCAGTACCTTCAGCCTTAGAATTTCATCATTTTTTGCTCTTCTTTCTTCATTCAGTTCATGCACAAGGTGCTCCAGATTTATTGCAGAGGCCCTTCTATCAGCTATTTCTTGTTCATGCGTTTCCAGAAGCTTGGCCAAATTCACATCAAAATTAGGAGGAGTTTTTGGACACTGGCAAGTCAAAAAAACCCAAGCCACACAAACCATTAATAAAGGACTGTTTTCCCTATGCATGGATTATGTTTCAATACTTCAATGGAGACATACATTAATATATTCCTGGCAGGCAAATCATCAATAATTACAATCTATGTGAAAACATTTCTCTCAAGTCCATACCTGAGGAAATGTTATTGAAGATGCATCCACAAAGCAATCTATTTGCTTCATTTTCAGTTCATATTCATCCTTCCTGTTCTCCAGTTCCTCTGTCATTTTGTCTAACTATTAGAAACACAGTAAGAATTTAAGTTGCTCATAGTACACACAAAACAGGAAACAAAACAGCACTGAGAGCTCTATTTTGAGCATGCTTAAGTACACAAGTTATTTTAGACTAACCAAGACTTCAGTTTCATAACTTCTCTCTATTTAGTCCATTGCTCACCGTTAAACTTTCAATAGCTGCATTCAACAAGCATTTTTGAAAGCATCTATACATTTAACAACTTTGCAGTTCATCTGAATTTTGTTCTTGTTAGTATTTGATTTTCTTGCCTTGCTAACACAATCTACCTTTCAAAGGGCATGCTAACAGAAAAAAAACTATTATGAACTTAGTTGGCGAACATTACTGGTCAAAACATTATTTGATACAAAGATTTTAGTGGTATAGATTTGATCTGTTTCCCCAAGAGAATAAGTTAACTTGACAAAAGAACTCCTCTTTCAAAAAAACCCTTTAGTTAGAGTCTTTGCCAACACAAATCTATTACTTAGTGCTGTGATAGTTAGGACAACTAGAGCTTAAATTTGAACAAAGGTTTAATACAGCTATTCAGTCTGCAGCAGCTCCAAACCACAGCATAATTTATAGACCTCAACAGTTATCTCTCTTGCATAATGATACTGTTTGTGGATAAGTGTTAAGCAGAGGAAAAAGTAATCCCCTAGGTTACACTGTTGATAACCTGAGGTTGTTCTGCTCTTACAGGTACTGATAATTTTACTCTGCTATCAGAGTAAACATTTTTGTGATCTCTAGACAACATTTCAAAAACGTTAGAAGTTACCTAATTTTTGTTCAGAAGTTTTTTACTATTACTTTCCTCTTACAAGAAAGAGAATTTCTCTTCACCAAAAGTACTATGTACCAGATGCTCTAAAATGACAAGTGAAAACTTTTTCAGAAGCTACAATTGACCACAGCTCCCCCTCAATGAGCTAACTATGAAAATATCTTCATTTTACCTGTTCCCTGAGTTCCTGGATTACAGCTTCTTTCTTTGCTATGTCTTCCTGTGCACACTGGAGTAATGCATGGTGTTTCTTAGAGGCCTCTGTCAGACTTGTCAGCTGATCAGCAGTATGACGCAATTCTTCACACAGAAGGTCCCTCTATTTTAAGTCGTTGGATGAGTAAAAAAAGAAATGCTAAAGATATCAGTTGCTAACAGCTACAAGCATCTCACTTTTCCTTCTACTTCTTCATCATGAATTATAGCAATAATTCATCTATAAATTTACTTTAGCATGTTTTCATATCCTTGGTCTTGATTACAGAACAAAAATGAGGACTTTCCCCAGTGACAATTAGTGACAATAGTGACAATTAAGATTCTAGTTGAAAATCTTTGGAATTAATCACTATTTTAAAATTAATACGTAGTAGAAAAGATACTATTCTCTAAGTAAGAAATGAGAAAAGAATGTATAGATTTTAATCCTTACTGAAGTGATTCCGGCTTTTTTAGTGCACTGATATTCCACAGATACCTTTGGATTTATTCTAGGATCTATACTCCCACCCTGATGGGGCATCATACCTAAACCAGATAGATGTGTTAACACGTAAGGAGAAACTTTATTTAGTATTTTAAATGCCACCTCAGATCAGTTCTTCTTGTCCAGTTAAGAAAGCATGAAGAAACTAGTAACTGAAGTATAAAGTAAAGGAGGAAGGGAGAAACACGATGATTTTATCAGGAGCCAGATACAGCCAAGGAAAATACTGAAACAGGAACTGGTACTTAGGTTAAAAAAGCCAAAAACCCCGAAGTGATCCATTTGCCAGACAATTCAGCCGTGAGTTTCAGAATGTCACTTTTAGATATGATTATTAATGAGTGTAGTCTGTTTATTTTAAAACAGATTTCCATTATGTTTAATGCCCTTTGAGGAATGCACACCTTCCTGGAAGACTTTATTGGTGCTGTATGATTTGACCAGAAAATCTAATCACAGGTGCTCTTGTGGAAATTACATGTAAGGAGGCACTAGTGTTTTTGACTGATGGACATATTCAACAAAATAATGGTGACAGCAGTAATAGAAAAGACAGAGCTAAATAAAGCTACAACATTAAAAAGTAAACCCACATTTGAATCAAATGTGTGCCCTAGATGTGTTTCCAGCAGGTGGAGCTTTTAGTTAAAATTATGAGTTAAGAAAAAATATTACTGAATATAGTGCAGTGGGGGAAGAGAAACTGTAGAAATAATATATTCTTCTACCTATTTTAATTTCTCAGCTGCATCATCTAAAGTTGCCATTAAATTCAGCTGATGATTCCTTAGTGGCCTTAACAAAATTAAACTAGGCTCTTAAGCATAGGCTTTTATGAAGTAGCTTATAAAATATCCATGTCAAGTAATGCGATAATTTAACAGAATTTGTCAGGTATCTCCTGAAAAATTCTTTTAAGAACAGCTTAACTAGCTATAGTTTGAACTAAAATGAGGTTAAGTTTTACGTGAGCATTTTAAGCAAAACCACATCCACTTGGTCTGGTTGAACAAATAATCATAACACACCAACATCAGTATTTTTACCTCAATGTTATCAGCTATTTCTTTTCCTTCCAAGGCTTCCTTCAGTTCTTCAATCTTCTTTTCCTGATCTTCTATGATTCCCTTGCTTTCTTCTTTTGCAGCCAGAGCAATATTATACTTGTACTACAAAAAGCATTCAATGAAATTTCAAATATTTTAGAAAAACATGTTATCAGTTAAAGCTGGCAAACAGAAGACAAATAAATGTACAAATCTTATGATGACAACTACATTCAGAAATTAGTGTCAACTACTAAAACCAGAATGATTTATTTTACTTGCTAAATTATATAAACTATTTGTGGAGACTAGTTTTCAGAATGATACAGAAAGATTACTAACATGAATTAGCCAACACAATACATATTACCCACTAAAACCATTATTAAAGAGATAGCCATATTTAGAAATCTGTCTCATCAACATTTTTCTATCGAAACTTTTGAATTTGTAGTTCACCAATAATATATTATGTAAAACATTCTGTTGGTTGCTCTAGACCTATTTGCTAGACCTATTTTAATAAAGCAGAGGCATCATACTTATTCAGTTATTCCAATACACAGTTTTAGTCTTTTATATTTGTTTTCAGATGTAGAATATAGTAATACCAGCAACATAAAAATTCACTCAAAAACGCATTTACAATTCAGCTTCAATTGCTGAGGTCTTAAATTGCCAGTTCCTGAGAAAATCTAAATGTGACTGTCAGCTGAGTGGAGTTTACAGGATGTGAACAGGTCCCTTTAGAGACACAGCTTTTTACCCACCACATGCGAAGGGTTCAGTTTTTGAGACAGCCTTAGGCATGAAATGTTCAGAAGATTTCAACACGTCAAAATAAAGAAGTTTTCTTCTAAAACACTACAGCAAGTTATACTGTTTGAGACCCATGATAAGACATGTCATTGCCTCCCATTTCTAAAGAAATGTCCTTCAAAATGACAGAACATACATTTATATCATTGAGCTCTCTTGCCAGCCCATCTATGGACTCGGTTTTATGATTAATTGAAGACCTCAGCTCCTGGATCTGTCTCATCAAGTCAGTTACAACTTCCTGCAACATAAAAAAAAAATCCTGATAAAATACATATAAAATCCATATAATGTATTACTGGACTTTTTTTGGTATACAGTTTATCAATCCCGGACTTCAATCAATCAGGTGAAAATGCATCTTCAAACAGCACACATAAAGAATAAACAAAATTTGTTGCTAAATCATTGGATTTTGTTCTAAGCCCTTAAAGAACTAAATAACCTTCAGTGTTCATTATAAGAGAAGATGAGCCTGCTGATTTAGTCTTACTTAGGCTGTAATGGGTTACTAATGGAGAACAGAACTACTATAATTTAAGGGTACAGTAATTTCACGACTATAAGGCGCACCCTTTTGACTAAAATTTTTCCCCAAACCCGGAAGTGCACCTTATAGTCCGGTGTGCCTTATATTAAGTACAAAGTTGCAACATTTGCCACCCCGGAAGTGCGAGCCGTGAGCAAGTGGGGGGAGCCAGAAGTGCCGTGGCAGCCGGGTGGAGGCGGGCCCGGGGGGCCGCGGCACCGCCCCTGTCAGGTCCGGGAGAGCCA
>PYHW01009662.1:736851-750068 GCA_013186435.1 Turdus rufiventris | reverse complement strand
TTACACTCCGGCACACCTTATATATGGACAAAGATCGGAAATTTGCTGACACCTGGAAGCGCGCCTTATACTTGTGAAATTACTGTACTATTCACAACGCCATTAGATATTTCTGATAGCTGTGATTGCAAAAATCTTGCATTAAGTTAGGAAAAATAATTTGGATGCATCTTCCAAATGAAAACACCAAGAAACCTATTATTACTGTGGACTGTTATCAGTGGTACAATAATAGGAATTAAGCAATCTGGATTCTGTATAATCAAGTCATTTAGAATCCTTGACTGTCTTACACAAAGTTGAGTTTTCATTGCTTCTGCTTCTTGCTTCCTGTCCTCAAGTTGTTGCTTCAGTTGGTCCTTCTCAAACTTAGCCACCTCCTGAAAATGGTCATAGTCATCTTGCAGGCTTGCCTTTTCTTCAAGAATCTTTTCATGTTCTAGCCTTCATAAAAAAATGCAGATCAAATAGACTTAGTAAGGGTTTGTGTCCTTATAAAAGTACTCCAATCAATTGTATTTTAAAATAGTCACATAATATACAGAAAGAAAAAATACTCTCCAAACAGTATTTCTGCTAACGCAGAATGCACCAATACAACCACAAAATTTAATTTTAGTTCTGGTCTTACAATGCCTCACTCAAAAAAATACTTCAGCTAAGACATAACCTGCAATAATACAGAATACAGTTTAAGTTTTCTGGGAACAAAAATCAAACTCAAAACACAAATCCAAAGCATAACAAAACAAACTAAACAAAACAGCAATAAAATCCAACATAACTATATCACATTAGTAATTAAAAACCATACTGATTATCATCTCCTGAAAATAATGGCAATTATTCCAGACAAGGCGGTGAGCTTTTCTGGCTTTGATACTTCTGTTATTTTTTACAATTTCTTTCTGCTTGTATTTTTAGAGCAGCATCATTATGTCACCTGCTTCATGTGACCAGGCTGACAAACTGTCCACTTAACTTTTGGAGAGCAGGTTTATAGATACATCCTATTTAATGAGAAAATTATAAAAGGAAAGGAAAATTAAGGCAGGCACATTTTGTTTCCTTTCTAATAATTTTACAATAATGCCTGAAATAGGCATGAAATAACTGAGCAAAAATACCCAAATCAAACAACCCAAACAAACACCTTCCCCAACAAACAAGCAAAGGACAAACGCAAAACAAAAACTTCAAAGAAAGCATTTAAAGTGTAAGTTCACATAGGTCAGGATGACTGAAATCACTTGATGCACCAAGAAGGGATGACAAGGTATTGTACCAAACTGTCAACATACCTGACATTGTCCAGCTGGAACTGTACATCCATATGTCTATCAGAAAGCTGATTTATTTCTTTCTCTTGTTTTTCCCTAAAGGCATTATATTCCAGTTTTACAGCAGACAGCTCTTTGTCAGCAGACTGCAGCACAATGCGCAAGTCATGGACTTCACTTTTTAATACTGTCAAAAAAAACCCCCAAAATAATTTAGGTGTTATTTGGAAAACAGTGCTAGATACAGGACACAATACTACAGAACCTGCAGGGAAAGTCTCACAAATCTCTGCACATTTTCAGTGGAATTAATCTTGAAAGTCATACACAAAAAAGCTTTGTGAATGAAAGGTCAACGAAATGTAAACTTTAAGAAATAAAGATGAATCAAAAACATTCCAGACAATATCACTGTAACTTCTGTAGACAAGAGAGGTTTTATCATTTTTATTTAGTACCATCCTTTTAAATACTGTATCTTGGACCTCTTTCACATTCAGAGTAGACACAGAACCATTTTGAATATTGTATACTGTGTAAGACTAGGCAAAGATGATCTGCAAGTATTAAAGACTGCTCTATTAAAAAAAAAAAAGAAAAAAAATCAAACCAGTGTGTCCAACAACCCAAATGGCTACTCAGCACATGCTATTGATTTAAAACAGTAAGACACCTCGTAACTTGTGATGAAATTTTAGTGTTATAAAGACTTACAATCAGCATTGCTTTGACTTTCTTGAAGCTGCTTTTCAAGTGATTTCGTGTGTTCAAGGAGTTCCTGGCGTTTTTTACTCCAGTCATTCCTTTCAGATGAAAGAAGCTTGAAAAAAAAAAAAAAACGAGTAAAATTTCTTAAATAGAAAGAAGTGGAAGAGTGGGTAAGTCACACACTAACAGTAATGTAATAATGGATTAAAGCATTTAATCTGACTATAAACACATTTTTCTTTAAATTCAGTATTTGGTGACTCTGAAATCCCTCAAAGTCCAAGAAAAAGTAATTTATATAACTGAAGACATTACCTTATCTAAAAAGTTCATTTAAAAGGAACCCACAGATTAGGAGCTGATATCACAGATATCAGAAGTGAGACTTACCTGGAAAGAATACAGCCCTTATTTCCTTTTCTATGATAAATCAACCCTAGCAATTAAGCAAGACTTGCAAATATTTGATAGGTAGTTCCAACTGAGATGAATATTTTCAGCATTCCAAAGTTTCTTGTTACTATAGTTGTTTTCCAGAAATAATTAAGTTGGCCAAAACCAATCACAAAAAGCTTAATATTTAAGCTCAAGCAGGTTTGCATTCACAAGATTTCAAACAACAAAACTAAACTCAAAACTGCAGTATTATGTTAAATGAACCTTCTCTGCTTATTCCAATTCCAGAGGGTTGGATTAGATGACCTTTAAACCAAACCAAACTACTCCATGATTTTAAATTGCTGTCTTCCTGCATAGCCCTGAGTTATGATGCCATGTAAATCTGTCAAAATGCAAGTAACATTGCAAGACCTCACCAGACAACACAGCAGTATGACTCTATGATAGTTATATGAGCCCTATATTACATTGTTATCTCACCTCCTGTATTTGTGCAGAGTGATGCTCCAGTTTATTAATATGCTGCTGGAGTCTTATATTCTTGCTTTCCTCTTCATCCAGCTTTGTCTGCATTGTGCTCAGTTGCTCCTGTGACACAACAGACACAAAATTAGAATACCCATCTTGCACTTCTTTCACATGCCATATGGCATACTGTGCATAATAAATATAAAAAGTCAACAAGTTTCTATTTTTATGACCTGAACCATCAGAAAACAGAACACTCAAAAATAAACTGGTATCCTATCTGATTTCCCCTATTTCTAACTTAAACTGCCAAAACACAAGCAAATCCATCAGAGACTACAAGTGACTACACATGTTTATCTTGGAAAAATAAAGCTTTAAAAAGAAATAATTCAAAACATACCCTAGTTAAACTGCTTAAAGGATCTCTGCAGCTCTGTACTGCAGAAAGCATCAAAGAGGGGTTTTGGCTGTTGTGTCAGGATTTTACATGCACTGAAGTTATTTCTACGTTCTAGAGACTAGTTCAGATAAATTTGTAGTGCTCTTCTATGTGACAAAAGACCTTCTCTGCCCACTAGAAAACATACAAGACAACGTATAATGGCGGATAAGCATTATTTGGCTTGTTTCTTCTAATAATGCAGTATTTGAAGGCTTCTTGAAATAATGCAGTATTATATATTATGCTTGTGTATTGTTCCAAATGTAGCTGTCAACTTTAAGAGGACTCCTCAGAGACAAGTTATCAGGTCTAAACAGAAAAAAGTATGAACATCCTGCAATAAACTACTTACGATATTCAACACTCAGCTCACTCCCAGTAGTTTTGCTGCAATTCAAGTACAATATATAGAAAACTGTTTAGTGTTAAGTACTAATGAGGGGTTTCAGTTTTCCATGCAAATTAAAATGCACTTGGTGCAGGGGAAGTACTTCATAGCAAAGCCTGCTTTATTATGAAGTTGCACATAAACTTTACTTTTTATTTAGAATATTCACCTGTGCCACTTTGAGCTCCTCAGCAATGGCTTCACATGCTTGCTCACTCATCTCTGGAGGAATTGGCTCTTTTAAAATGTCATCCATCATCTCTTCAGAACGTTGAAAATCTTCAAAATTGTAGTCTGGGCTTATTCGTGGCACAAGGCGAGACCTCAGCTGGTAAGCTTTAGTTGGAGTGGTTATGCTCTATTACAAAGATTACAAAGCAGTCTTTATTTTAACTGCAAAATAAAATTCAAACTTTGTCTGGTATTGTATTTCTTAGTTCTATAAGCAGAATAATGAAATAAAACGCTTGAAGTGGCTAGTTCTGAACTGCTATTACTTCTTCAGATTTGTGGTCTGATGACAATAGCCGTCATTCAGTTAATACTCCCGAACAAAAAGTAGCCTATTTGCTTTATCACGTATGGAGAACATTCCCAAAAACTACAGTAATTTCACGATTACAAGCCGCACCATTTTGACCAAAGTTTTGGTCTGAACCCAAAGTGTATCTTGTAATCCGGAGCAGCTAATCTGTGGAAAAAAAGTCTGAAATTTGCCAACCAGAAATGGGAGCCGGCAGCAGCCCCGAGCCGAGCCAACGCAGGGCAGTGTCAGGCCAGGGGGAGCGAACGTGGCGGGAGCCAGGCGGGCAGCCCCAGGCCAGGGGGAGCAAACACAGCGGGGGCTGGGCAGGCAGCCCTGGGCCGGGGGAGCGAACACAGCGGGGGCTGGGCGGAGTGAACGCGGCAGTGGCAGGACCAGCCCGCCAAGTGGGGGCGGGGCTGGCAGCACCAGGCCTCAGGTCACAGGGAGCGAACACAGCAGCAGCGGGTCTGGCAGCGCCAGGCCCTGGGTCGGGAACATAGCAGCAGCGGGACCGGCAGCGCGGGCCAGGGCCAGCTCGCCCAGCGCCGGCCGTGCAGGCGGGGGCGAGTGAGCCTGGCAGCGGCGGCCGGCCCCAAGCAACCCCACCGAACAGCAGCACCGAGCTGGCTCACTCAGCCCCATTGGCAGCCCTGAGCAGGCCAAGCCTGCATAGCCCCGAGCTGAGCCAGTAAAATCCCGTGATTCTGCTACTATTTGGCAACTTTGTGAAAGTTGCACAGGGATCCTCGCTGTGAATGACAGAGCGGCTAATAATCTGCTGCGGCTTATTTATGGACAAAGAACGAAATGTTGCTGACACCTGTACATGTGGCTTATAATCAGTGCGGCTTGTAATTGTGAAATTACTGTAGTTAGGCTAAGGGATCACACAAATGACTGTCTGTACTCTTGTACAACTCAGGAGTAATACATGTGGCCTTAAATAAACTTATTCTCCTACCTTAAGACTTTCTCTATGTAGCTTATGTAGCTGAGCGACTTCTTGGCGCTTGTGCGCTTTGGTTGCCTCCAGAATGTTTTCAAGATGTTGGTTTGCTTTCTGAAGGGATTGAAGCTCTGATTCCAGTTCCATCTGTTTTTTCCTGTTTAGGAATAATTTTGCTACTTTTAAAACTACTCCATGAGTACACCCTCCTATCAGTATGGATACACTGCAGTATTGCCAATGAGCAAACAACCAAATGCATTATTTTGAGAAGAAAGCCACCATTACTATATGAAAAAGTTAAAATAATCTATAAAAAGCTAAGCAGCTTATTTGTGCCTGCATAATGAAGCAAGCAGATGAATAACTAAACATGCTAGAAAAAAAATAATCCATTACATGGTAAGAAATAAGCTGAGAGCTCTGTAGTTCCTTTTATGAGAAGGTGATATCGCACATACCAATATGGTTTTAAGCTTAAATGCTATCCAGTTATATGAGAAGTATGAACTGGAGCTTGGTAGGATTAAAGAAAATCCTTAAAAAACTTTTTTTTGGAAAGTACAGCTCTATTAAGATTATTTTGCCCTCTAAGGGTACTTTAACTGAAATCCAACAGTTGAGCAGAAATGTAGAAATAATTTTCACTAGGTATTTTGCAGAGCTACACACTGTTACTGTGATAGTTGCCATTACTGTCATAATGGTAAAGTCAAAAATCTATAGACAAATGGAAACTATTTCATCTCTTAGCAGTTTAATGCAATCATTTTTCCTCACACTCTTGGCATCTCCAGCAAAACTTAAGGAACACAGTAGAACCTTAGTTGTGACTGCAATTGGACAGTAGAAAAAGTAGAACGTGTTGTTTTTGTGAAATTGCTATCTTACTCTATTCAGTTATAGCGTATAGTTACACCTGTATGTAAAATTTCAGTTACTCTGAAACTGGAAACAAGTTCAAATTTAGTGAAAGTTAGTGACTTGAGAGGCTGAAAAACACATTTCTGTTTGACTGCACTCCAGTAAGAAAATTTTGGTAATTGATAATAAAATGCATATGTGCTACCAAGAAAGCAAGACATTCACAAAACATGGAATACATGAAATAGAAATATATTTAAGGGACAGAAAAATATAGTAATGAGTAGATAAAAATATAAATAGACTACTGCAATTAATGATATGGTACAAGTGATGGATTGCTGAATTGATAACCTTAGTAGATTATAATACTATTATTTATAAAGTTCATAGGAATTGCTACACAGAAATCTCACAATACAGATTTGTACAAATGCTTAAATAAGCAAAATGGATATTAAAGGCTACTTTGAAAAAATAGAAGCAGGGAGGCATAATTGTGCTTGAGAATTACACTCTCATTTCACTGAAATCAACCGAAAGCAACATTGTTAGGTACAATTAAAACAAATTTAGAAAAAAAATCAGGTCCCTTTTGGCTTCCAGGTTTGCATTACATTTGCTGGAAATGCTATTTCTCTTCTATCTGCAGTTACAAGATCTGAACTTTCCAGAAATGGTGTTAATCAAGCAAAGTCATGTATTATTCACATGCATATGAATACTGAAGGTATAGTGAGGCCATTCCCATTATCTTGTGCTGCCCTCCAGAACAATGACAGTAAATTCATTACTACATTAATAACGGCAAAGTAGACCCTTACCTCATGTTTAGATGCCAAAGCAAATGGATGCAAATGGATACAAATGTACTGACACTGACACCAGGTCTTTGCTCCAATTCAAATTAAACCAAGATAACAGTTTTACTGCCTTCTTAATCTTCAAAATTGAGATCAAAAACTAACCAACAGGTCAGCCAGAGTTTTCTGGGGTGCTTAGATTCTACATTTAGGGTGACTCAAACTTTCAGGCTTTAAGTGATTTTATTAAAAACTACTGCTGCACAAAAACTAACCTCAAAATACCCCTCTCATTCTCCCCTACCCCATCAAATCCTACTTCCTGCCACTGCCTCCACCTGTAATATTTCAGTTACTGAAAAACATTTGCTCTACTTAGAAACTAAGTAAAACTCTCCCAGTGTTGTTAAGCAGGTGACTACCAGAATTAAAAGGTATGTCCATCTCCTGCATAGTGTGAAACATTTTTCTGCATCTTATCAAGAGTGGCTCTGGAAAAGACAAAGAAACCTGCAGCAGTGCAGATGTACCTTCAGATTTAATGATGGTTGTTCCCTGGTCTGGAAATAACCAAGTTCAACAGGAACATACTCTGTGTATGCATGCCATTTCTTAACCTGGCCCTTTCTTACACGTGAAGAACAAGCCTAGTCGGGATAATCAGGATTTGAGTCTTTCAAAAATCAATATGAATAATGACTTAAAACCATTAAGTTACAGATATTCCAATACTGTTTTGTCTTACTTGGTTAGCTCTTTAAATTCTTCATATTCTTGCTTTGAAGTTGCCAGTTCAGCCTGGGTCTCTAGCAGACGAGCTTTCAGCCTTTCGACAGATGCCAGCGAGTTGCCTTCCACTGACACAGTGGTGGAATAGAAGCGGTGACCTAAAGAACAAACACAGACCCTCCGAAATCACACAGCAGTTTAAATACCTAAAGTTTTACCAAAATGAAAGCATTTATGAGCTTTTGAACAGTACAGCAGCAATTGAGATTGACAAAAACAGGTACTGGCAACAGTCTACATGAAAAGGAGTAATAATTAATATTACTGAAGTCTTTGTGATAACTAAGGACCAGAAAATGAGATTATAGATGAGCTTCACAAGATGCAAATCAAAATTCCCTACTGCTTAGAGGGCAACATGAATGCAGTTAAATAAAACTGTTTTATCAATCTTCAGGTACCACTTTGGGGAAGGCAAAAATACATCAAGACAGACATTTTCAGCAATATGCTGCACACAGCAGAAACACAATAAGCGTATTTAGCTGGAAAATGAGCATATTTTTACCTCCAGTACTCTTCTCTGTGGCTGAGGCTTCTAAAAAAGCTTTTTCTAGTTCTGCAATGGTCTGAGCATTGATTTCTTGGGCCTTTTTAACTGACTGTAAAGAGCGAAGTTTTTTATTCTCCGTTCTGAGATTATGATTCTCCATGGCATACTTTGCAATTCGTGGGTGTCGTTCCATCTGTGGCAATCAATATTTTAATTCAAATTTTTATTTTCCAGTTTTTATTTTTATATATTCTAGAGCTATCTAGGTTTAATAAGAAATAGACTGTGATAGAAAGAAAAAGAGGTGTTCCCCACAGTGGTTAAAGCTACTCAATTTTTCTTTGGTTAATTTTCTTACTGCCTTGGAATCTACTCTCAAGACAGAAAGTTCTTATGTGTTTACACTTTTACTGATAATAAAGCAGTAGGGATGCTTTTCTTGCTGCTCTCCCTTTTCTGTTTTAACTTTGAACTTCAGCTTTCTTAAGGCTATCCTTGCAAGCCATAGTAATATTTCTGTAGGCAATAAAGGACTATCCTAAACTTAATTTCTTCTCCTCCTCCCTTTTCTCTGAAGCTCAATTATGAGCTGCAGATTTATGCTACTCTGCCAAGACATTTCCTTCTTTTCCCTACTTGTGCTTGGAGGGAACTGTATTTCAAGAGTTTGCCTTCTCTCTTTAGTTTCTTCTTCAAAACTGCCTCACAAATTATACCACACCTACCAGACACCTGAATAACCCAAAGGTGATCTTCAAATAGCTCCAGGATCACATCACCCTTCACATGTCCATCTGGCATTTGTATTATCCTTCAAAAACCCACTGCATTATTAGCATCCTGCTGTCTTTCCCTTTCAGCTGATGTCATAGAGCTTGAAGTCTGCCATATGAATGAGGATTTGTGATTTGGAGATTTCCTTGAGTTCCTGAAAAGAAACTTTGGTCCTCTGCCTAACTCCAGATCAGGAGGCCTAAGGCAAGCTCCCACCCTGACATCACCCATACTAAACTCTCCTCTTATGCAAACTCAAGCTCTAAAATCTAAACCCAGCCATTATCTCTTCCACAGGGAAACCCCATGAGTTTAACATGCTTCTGCAAGGGAACCCACCACCATCCTCTGTTATTCTATGTGACTTTCCTAAAAAGCCCATATTCACCCATCAAAGGGCTACAACATGTGAGCTATCTCAAAAAAACTGTTTCAGAAAAGAAGAACCAAAGACTTTACCTGTTCTCTGAGTATCTGCAATTCCTCCCTTAAGTCACGGAGGAGATCATCTTGCTCTTTTGGCAATAGAATTCCACCACCTTCTTTATGCAATCTCTCCAAGCGAACAATATGGTCTTCCCGGAATTTAATTATCATTTTATTGGACTGAACAAATTTTTCCTTTTTGGCACACAATTCTTCTAGCTGTGCAACTTTCTCCAATAAATTCTTGAAAGAATGTATATGGATTAGTGAGTTTTTAAGGTGCACACCTTACATATACACGCACAGGCAAACAAATCATGCAAAATCTCAGTTACAGTAGTTTTGTGAACACACAGACCATCATTTGCAGCAGATTTGTAAAGAGCAACAACTCATATCAAGAATCCAAATTTATAACAAGTTGCAAAAATTGTACTTAGAACTCCATAATCTAGTAGAGTACAGTAACTTCACGACTACAAGGCGCACCCTTTTGACTAACATTTCCCTCAAACCTGGAAGTGTGCCTTATAGTCCGGTGCGCCTTATCTGATCTACAAAGTTTGGAAAATTGCGAACCCAGAAGTGCGATCTGCAAACGGAGCCAGGACCCACGGGAGCTGCGGCCGTGCGGGGGGAGTCGGGAACCGCAGGAGCCGTGGCCGCTGGGCGGGGGAAACTGGGAACCGGCACAGCCACCGGGCAGGGAGAAGTGGGGGGAAGCGTCAAGAAGCACCGCGGAAAAGCGCCGAAAAACGGTGAGAAAGTGCCGTGAAAAGTGTCGAAAAAGCACCACAAAAAAGCAGTGAAAATTGCCACGAAAAGCAGCCAAAAAGCGGCGAAAAATCGACGTGAAAAAGCGTCGAAAAATTGTGCCGAAAAGTGTCGAAAAATCGTGGCGAAAAGCCGCCGGAAAACGGCAAAAAATCGCGGTGAAAAAGCATAAAAAAATAGTGGCGAAAAGCCGCCGAAAAATGGCAAAAAATCGCCGCTAAAAGCCGCCGAAAAATCGCAGCGAAAAATTGCGGTGAAAAGCTGCCAAAAAGCAGCCAAAAATCGCGGTGAAAAGTTGCCGAAAAGTGGCAAAAAATCGTGGCAAAAAATAGCGGCAAAAAATCGTGGCAAAAAATAGCGGCAAAAAACTTTACAAATTGAGAACCTGCCAGTAATTTGCTATTTTGCTGCGCGCCGCGTGGCTCCTCACTGCAAAAAAAATTAGTGTGCCTTATAGTCCGGTGCGCCTTATGGTCGTGCAATTACTGTAAGTATTCTATTAGGCACCTCAGGTGCGCATCATTAGAGTGTCTGTTTCAATTAATTTTCTGAAGAAAAAATAAAAATCCATTTTGGTTGTTTCAGTACTACACCATAACCAAAGAATAATAAAGTAAGAATGACTAGGATGTTTGCTTCAAAAAAACCACTATTGATTAAAACACTCAAAGTTAAGTAAAACAGAAGCTTGTTCTGTTCAATTTCTTTAAGAAAATCCCAGTAAACACCCTCACCCCTTAAAAATCACAGTAATTTCACGATTATAAGCCGCATGCCCGGGTGTCAGCAACTTTTAGGTCTTCGTCAATATATAAGCCGCACTTCCTTTCCAGTGAACTTTCACAAAATTGCCAAGTAGTAACAGAATCGAGGGATTGCAGGGTTTACTGGCAGGTGTTGACCTTGGAAAAATTATTTCCCAGCAATAAAAGATACAGACAATAGCTGCAGCAGCATACTGTGCAAGTTTTATTAACAAGTGGAAAAAGATACAAACAATAGCATGGTCATTTTACAAGCATTTCCAACAGATCTGCATTGCCTTTAAATAGCTACTCAGCTGGGCAACTGCACAACTGCGTGGGCAGGCGGGGAGCCAGGCAAGACTGAAAACACCGAAAAAATACAGAGAAATAATACAGGCTAAGCTTGGCAGCACCGTCCCTGGGGCTGCGCAGGCTCCAGCTCAGCTCAGGGCTGCTGCTGGCTCTCACTTCCAGGGTGGAAAATTTCTGAACATCATTCATGTATTGGCCGTACTGGAGTACAAGCTGCACTTCCGGGTACAGACCAAGACTTTAGTCAAAATGGTGCAGCTTATAATCGTAAAATTACTGTTAATATACTATCAAAGATATCCTATGGCTTTTCAGAATTTGAAAGACAGAATAGAAACAGAATTATTTTGGTTGGAAAAGGCTTTTAGGATCATCAAATCCAACCATTAATCCACCAGTACCAAGTCCACCACTAAAACATTGTTGTTAAATGTTATCTTAAATGTCATTTAACTAAGTTCCCTTGTTACCAAACCTTGTTATCTTTGGACAGAGTATTTTTTTCAAAACCAAGGAAAAAACATTGAGAGTCATCTTCAATATGCTCACTAGCATGTCACCAGAAAGTACACTGAATGCACTTAGAAATATCAGCACTTTTTTACCTTCTTTTCACCTTCTGATTTCTCCCAGAACAACATTGCCTGAAGAAAATTGTTCATGTAATTTATGTTGCTCTTCCCTTTGTCAACAGCATCTGTAGGGGAAGTCAAAGAAACAAATGCCATATTTATTAAAACGCCACTTAGCTAGCTTTAGCTACATATATAACATGACAACTGTATAAAGCAAATTCAAATAAATTCTTTAAACACTAATTCTTCCACAAAAATCCTGTGCCATACCCAGAGCACACTGTGTCTGAGGATTTCTAGTCACCTGCAAGTGCTGATGAAGAACAGAGCAAATTTACATAGCTACATAATCAACAAAGTTGTTCAAGCATTAACAGCCATGCAGTGAACTTTAGTAAAAGAATCAGTCTGTCCAGCTAAGCATATCAATAAAAAGCAAAACCCCTCTGAAATTAATTTGATAACACTAAGCCACCGTAACCATTATAAGTACAGTTTGTACATATTAAAAGCGGACTGACTGGTTCATGAGAAGGAAATTTAAGAAAATAAGCCTAAATTATGAGGAAAATTAGTGGCTTAATGTGGAAGGAAAGCATCCACACAAGGGATTAACAGGATTTAATAATCCACTTAGAAATTAATTCAAAATAGCATTTCTGAATATTCTAATACAGACAAGTCTACTTACTTATTGAATACTATCACCATAGTATCTAGGTGCATGATAGCCACATTATCATGATTTAATATATCTTAAAATGTCATCATGTTTCTAAACTACCTAGAAAACAGATGTTTTTATTTGTGATTGAGTATTACAAATATAATTTAACTGCAGAGAACAAACACAGCTCAAAACTCTTCCTCAGCGCTTAAACATCACTTGTTTTCCCTCAGAACACTATCATGGGTATAAACATTGAGCCCTCTGTCAATATTTGTATATTTACAAACCATGATTCAGTGCCCTACCTCATCTCTGACTTGTTTTTACTGGATAAACGTGCATGCTAACAGAGAAGTACAATAATTTCACCCTATTATATAAGCCGCACCTAACTATAAGCCGCACCTCTGGGTGTTGGCGACTGTCTTGGGTTACAATACAGATAAATTACCGTACTTTATAATGTTTGATTGCAAGGTTGTAAACTTTATCTTGTAAGTCTTACTGTTTTTGTGAGCCAAGTCTTTCCGATCTTGCCAAGAAATAGAAGATACAGCAGGAGAAGCTATGACAGAAGTTAGAAAATCTTGTATAATATAAAACATCTGGGGTTGAGTTTTCCCAAGGAAAAAGTACGGTAATTTCACGATTGTAAGCGGCACTATTTTGACTAAAATTTTGGTCCGAACCCAGAAGTGCAGCTTATAATCAGGTGTGGCTTATATATAGACAAAGAACAAAACGTTGCTGTTTTAGTTTGGAGGACAGGTGTCTGCTGAGAAAGGCAGGAGCTTCTCTTTGAAATGGAGAATGTAAACCCCCCTCCCTCCA